>OU612060.1:152101683-152661683 GCA_914767635.1 Melanostoma mellinum
GAGGAGAGGTCCTAAATGACTCCCTTGAGGAACACCTGAGTGATTAAACATTTCTTTTGAAACAACCGTTCCAATTTTTACATATTGTTTGCGATTGGTCAAGTAATTTTCAAACCATATAAGCAGGCTCGAGGGAAAACCTAACAATTTCAGTTTTTTTAGGAGAATATCGTGTTGAACTCTATCAAACGCTTTGGAGAAATCTGTATAGATAGCGTCAACCTGATTTCCACGTTCGATACCTCTAATGCAGAAGTTATAAAACAAGGCTAGATTAGTCACTATTGATCTACCACTAACAAAACCATGTTGATCTACTGATATACTTGAACTAACCTCATCATAAAGACATTTCTTCACAATCGCTTCAAAAACTTTCGGTATCAACTTCAGTTTTGAAATGGGTCTATAATTAATAACCTCTTGTTTTGAACCTGATTTATAAATTGGACTTATCATCGACAATTTCCAGTCATCTAAAAAGTTGCCAGTGGAAAGCGATAAGTTGAAAATTTTAGTAAGTGGAGCCGCAAGACTTAAGGAACACTTCTTAAGTAAAGCCGAGCAAAAATTATCAGGGGTTAGTTTGAAATCAGACTTCAAGGATGAAAGCTGAATCAAAACCTGGTCCACTGACAAAGTTAAGCTTCCAAGATTAGTTAGTGTTTCACCACTTCGAATTTCATGCGAATGAGGAACGGAATCTAGAACAAAGTTGGACGCAAACATATCACATATAACGAATAACGTCCTCACTATTGGATGACTGACCAAGGTAATTCATGCAAGTTGGAATCCCATATGACTTACGTTTTGAATTAACAAATTTCCAAAAGGCTCGAGAGTCACTTAATATTATTCTCAATACTACGCATATAGCTTTTAAATACAGATTTTTTTGCAGTCTCATATTCTTTTCTACATCGTACACCGAAAGAAAAACCTTGGTAAAATCAAACAGGAAACTTGTTTGTTTTTGCGTCAAGCAGGAACATAGTTAAATTGAACAAGCTGGCATTGTCATTTTATTTACTGAAATGCTACAATTTTCATTGGTTAAATCAACAACGCCATTTTCAATTTCGTGTTTAAACATTGAGCAAAAACATTGTTAAACAACAACGGTTGTGATACTAGAAAAATACATGTCCATGATACTTTAACAACGTTTGTGTTTCGTCAACAATTCTGAATTGTTGGTAAAATATGAACATTGTTGATCAAGTATGTTCGTGAGAATTCAGCCACGTTTTCATCTGCTCAACAGATTTAATGCAAAATTTCTATGATAAATGCCTGAATTGAAGTTTGACCTATACATTTGATAGGTCAAACTTCAATTCAGGCATTTATCATAGAAATTTTACATTAAAACTGTTGAGCAAATAAAAACGTGGCTGAATTCTCACGTAAAACATACTTGATCAACAATAAAGAATAATTAATTATCCCTTAATATAAAATGGTCACGAAACTTATCATATTGAATTGAAGTTCCGTAATGCGACTTCACGTTTTCTGTGGGCTTACGTATGAAAAATATTGAAATTCAAAATGTTACTGATACTTTAACTATTCTTTATTGATTAAAGAAGTATGAACATTGTTGATCAAACATATTGGTGATAGTTCAACAGTGAATTTGGTATTTCAATCACAAACGTGATGGTTTTTGTAATTTCATCCGTAATTGTTAGTTAAATATGTTTGTTGTTGATCAAGTATGAAATCAACAATCACGTTGTTGGTTAAAAATTATAACATATTCAAATCAACTACGAACATACTTAATTTAAACATTTTTATGATACTTACCTGAAAAAAAATTGATCACGGCAGCATACTTGATTTGAACATGCGTTCTTATTTGAATTCATCACGAAACTTGGTTAATTTCACAATTTTAGACGAATTGTTGATTAACAATGAAACATGTTTAAATCAACCAAGGTTTTTTCTTTCGGTGTATATATCGAAGGTGCAGGCTAGGATCTTTTCTGTAATTCTTATGTGCCTTAGAAAGTTTATTTTTAAGGTTACGTAATCTATTATTAAACCAGACAGGCTTATTTTTATGTTTTCTCTCTTTGAGTGGTATAAACAAATTATATGCTTCCTCAATTACAGCAGTGAAAAAATCGTAATACTCCTTCAAGTTACGAGAGCAAAGAGCTTCATCCCAATCGATGGCGTTAAAAAATTTATTCAATTCATCATAATTAGCTTTGCTGAAGTCCCGAACAGAATAAAACTCACGTTTATCAAAATTTAGCTTATCAAAATTTAAGAACTTTAAATCAAATTGCAAGGCAAAATGGTGCTTTCTATTTTCAAAAATTGGAGTTTCTGATTTAACTAAATTTGCTTCAATTTCAGTATTTATAAAAACTAAGTCTAGAATTCGTCCTAATAAGTTTAAAACATAGTTGATTTGGTTTAAATTAAAAGACAGCATATAATCAATGAAACTCGACTCCAATTCATTTGAGACGTTGAAAGGAAGTAAACATTTATCTTTTTCAGAATAAATCCATTTTATGTATGGGAGAATAAAGTCCCCTAAAATAATTATATTAGAACTAGGCCCTAACATATTAAAGACTTTAAGGATGTTATTGATATGCATCTGATAAATACTCATATTAGAGTCAGGTGGAATATAAGATACAATAATATAAAGATTATTAACTCCAAATGGCAAGGTTACTTCCACACATAATTGTTCAGCAGTTTTGAATTCAAGAGGAACTTCTCTACATATAAAATATGATCTTAATGCTAGTAAAACACCACCACCTCTGACTAATCCAGTATCTTCAAACGATCTATCTCTTCTGAACACATTAAAATCAGCAGACCGGCATAGTTCAGTGGAAAGTACATCTTCAGACAACCATGTCTCTGTTAACGCAATAATGTGATAAGGGCAACAGGATACAGCAACGTAGAAATCCATCGTCTTAGTTTTCATACCACCAGCGTTTTTTTGGTAATATACAGAGAGCATATCAATAGTGGTATGAAGAGCAGGAGAGCAGTTGAAACTATCAGTTATTGAGGTTCTCTCAGCTGTCGTTGGGTCTTCGCTTCTTGCTTCGAAAAAATTCGTGATCCACAGTATGCGTAGGCCAAAAAGATATATCACATAGCAAATTGAATTGAAGAGCTCCTGGTTCCTCCCAACTTTAATTTCGAAGGAAGAGTACTCTTTCTCTGGCGACATCACAAATTTACGGATAGAGAGATTTGATAAATTAATTGATGAGCTCTTCTTAGCAATGTAACTTTTTATCAAATGCTCCGAAGTAGAATGAGAAAGGCGGGATACAAATATACTCCTTGCGGGTGGTAAAGCGATGAGTATGTCAATATTCGAGGGGTCCGAAATCAAATTAGTTTCACTCAAAGTTGTATTTGAGATAAGGAGCTCCTCGTCCACAATGGAACTTGTCGAGGTATTCAGTGGCTTGGCAGAACTTAATAGACTAGAAGAATAGGATCTTAAAGTAGAATCACTTACGTGGGATTGCACATCTAAGCTTCTGACTGATCCAGAACGTAGTACCCTTGTACTTGACGATGAAGGCAATTGACGTTGTTGATCTTGTTGACTATGCTTTTTTTGTTGTTGTTGTCGTTTTTGCTGTTGTTGTTGTTGCTGAGGTTCTTGTTGATGTTGCTGTTGTTGTTGATGATGTTGCTGTTGATGTTGTTGTTGTTGCTGTTGCTCTAGTTGTTGTTGCAGCTGTTGTTGTTGTAGCTGTTGTTGTTGTAGCTGTTGTTGTTGTAGTTGTTGCTGTTGTAGCTGTTGTTGTTGTTGGTGCTGCTGCTGCTTCTGCGGTTGTTGTTGAAGAGGCACAAGCCTTGGCTGGTGTAAATAAAATATGAAAAGATTTTTTTTATTTTATTCGTTTATAAGAAATTTACAATAAATTTAAATTTTTTATGAACAAAGTTTTAAGAGCACTAGCATCAAAGAACTTTCGGCTCTTACATAAAAGAAGGAGGCTGTAGAGCAAAAATAATAAACATATTCAGTCGTATTTATAACTCCATTCCACACACTAAACATTTTCATCGCTGTCTAAGGAATGTCTAACTTTAGACACCGAAATTGGTTGTCTAAACTGTGGCTAAAGTGACATTTGATACAACAAAAAACAATTTTGTTGAACATGTCATAAAACACTGTTGAGAGTTGTTGAGATCGAAAAAATTAAGTAGTTTGAGGTGCAAAAATACTACTTTAAACAATTTCATTTATAAATTGCACAAATTTCATCAAAAGTAGGGACGTGAATGTTTGTTTGTGCAGTGTCTGGTAAGAATAGCACTGCAGCGCCTTCCCACTTGGAAAGGAACAATCATATCTAGACGACTAACATCAAAGTGAGTCTAGCGACAAACATACCACCTAAAAACTCTCCCCAAGTATGCATACAGATCTCGGGGCTTAAAATCATTAAATGGAGCATGCATATGTCGCAAAGGATGAAAGGAAAATTTGAAAAATTTTGAGCATTATGGAAGTACTTGCAAACATAAGAAGTACTACCCCGCCAGGCAGTTCCATTGCTATGCATGGAGCTGATCCTGGACCGAGCAGCAATATTCGGGTCAGAGCTATACAGATTCCGGGGGCTAGCAAAGTAATGCGACGAGTTGGACGAAAATTTAGAGTCGCGAGTTGGAACGTTGGAAGTATGACTGGTAGAAGTCTCGAACTCGAAGAGATGATGAGAAGGAGGCGAGTGGACATCTTGTGTGTTCAGGAAACGAAATGGCGAAACACAGCAAACAAAGCCCGTTTCTTAGATGCAAAGACCAAGGCTTACAAGATGTTCTACTATGGAACGGAACAAGGTAGGAACGGAGTCGGTATCATCCCTGACCAAAGTTTATGTAACAGCGTGTTGACCATTTTGAAGTCCAGTGACCGTTTGATGTCTCTTAAATTGGTGATGGAAGGAAAGGTCTGGAATATAATCAGTGCATATGCTCCCCAAATAGGGTGTGAGCAGGAGGAAAAAGATGCATTCTGGCTTGATTTTCATAACCTACTTAAGAACATCCCAAAAGAAGAGTATTTGTTTGTTGGAAGAGATTTGAATGGACATATTGGGAAGACAGACGAGGATTATGAAACTGCCGTGGAGGTTTGTGATTCGGCACCAGGAACACTCCTGGTCAAGATATTTTAAATATGTGTAAGTCATACGGTCTAATCGTACTAAATACCATGTTCATGTTCATCAAACAAGACCGACACCTTAGCACTTACAGCACTGGAAAAAATGAAACCCAGATTGATTACCATTTGGTAACCAATAACATGAAATCTCGGGTGGAAGACTGCAAAGTGATACTAGGAGAAGCTGCCGCTCAACAACACCGTCTTCTTTTAACAGAATTTTTTACGGATGCGGTGAAGGAAGTCAAACAAACAAAGGCTCCTAGGAGAATCAAGTGGTACAATCTGGAGAAAACCAAAGGACAGCAATTCATTTCGTATATGCAAAGTCAGCTGTGTAATACCATCGACGCAGTTTCAAATACAATCACGGCAAAAAATATGTGGGATCGCCTACAACGAACCTGCTTAGAGAGAGCCAAATCACTGTTAGGAGTCTCGAAAGGACACCACCAACAAGCTTAAGAAACCTGGTGGTGGGATGATTAAGCTAAAGCAGTGATTAGAAATAAGAAAGCAGCTTTCCAAGCTTGGTCGAAGTGCCCCTCAATAAATACAAATAAAAAAGCGCGTTTCAAAATGGAATACAAGAGCTGCAGAAAAGAAGCGAAGAAAAAGTGCACCCAACTTCAAGCAAAAAGCACGGAGGGCCTGTATCGAGAGCTGGAAGTGATTTCTGCCCCAGCTGCTGAAGCAAATCAGGCAATCCAAGAGCTAAGACAAAGCAACTTGAATAAGGGAGCAACCATTTTCAAAATAGCCGCTCTGAGAAGGAGAAATGCGCAGGAGATTGGTTCGCCGAAGTTCATCAATGATGCTCAAGGAGTGCTACTTGTGGATGACGACAAAATTCTTCACAGGTGGCGACAGTATTGTGATGATCTTTTGAATGAACAGTTTCCTCGGCACCACTTTCCAACAGCTGCACCTAACTTTACGGAAGTATCCGACGTCACAGTCGAAGAAGTTAGGGAGGCAGTTAAGAACTCCAAAAAAGGCAAAGCGATTGGGCCAGACGAGGTACCATATGAGTTTTGGAAAAATATGGGAGACATTAAGATGGCTCACGATTCTCATCTCCAAACTTGTAAGAGGTGACAGTTTGCCTAATCAATGGAGGGAAAGTTTTCTTCTTCCAATGTACAAGGGAAAGGGAGATACCAGAAGCTGTGACAACTATCGTTCGATCAAGTTGATGTCCCACACTATGAAAATCGTTGAGCGGGTTTTGGATAGCCGACTGCGGAAAATAATAAGGCTGTCTGATGACCAATGCGGGTTTGTCGCGGGTAAGTCAACTACAGACGCAATCCAAAGCATAAGGATCATTATGGAAAAACACCGAGATGCCTTAGAGGATTTGCATATTGTGTTGGTTGACTTCGAAAAGGCATTCGATCGACAACCAAGAGATCTGATATGGGTGGCCCTCAGACACCGAGGAGTTCCTGAAGCCTATGTGCGAATGATTATGGACATGTAAGAGGGAGCAGTTACAAAAGTGAGATGCCCAGCTGGAGTCACCGAAGAATTCCAAATAACAGTAGGTGTACATCAGGGAAGTGTCTTGAGTCCACTGCTCTTTATTGCTGTTCTAGTTATTTGCTCGAAGGAAAAGTAACGGACAATAAAGGACAACAATTATTCTTTGCTGACGATGGAGCCATCATAAGCGAGGATCCTACATCCCTGTAACGAGCACTTGACGTTTGGATTGATGTTCTGCAGCAGTTGTCCGTTCAGCTCTGACATACGGTTCACAATTTTGGACAATGTACAAAAAGTATGAGAGCAAATTGGCGCAGCCGAAATGAAGATGCTTCGGATGACAGCAGGAGTAACAAAGCTTGATCGAATTAGAAGTACCAAAATCCGTGGAAGCCTTCATGTCAAAAGTACCATCTTGGACGAAATTCAGCACGACCGGCTCAGTTGGTATTGTCATGTTTAAAGGAAAGATCCGCAGAACCCCGTCCAAAAGGCAATATCGTACAGCGTTTCAACAAATTCGCGACGAAAAAGAAAAGGCAGACCAAAACACTCCTGGTACAAGCAAATGCAAAAACAGCAGCATTTGGTTGGCCTCAGACATGGAACAATCCAAAGCCGGGAGGCTTGCTGACGCTTTCTGAGGTCAACGCGCCGGCGGCGTACCCCACAGGCGGATCACTAGTGTGAAGCAGAAAAGTGGGAGAGTTGTGATCGCTTCAAGATCACTACTCGTAACGCCGGAAATGAAAAAGAAGAAGAAGAAGGAAATATGTATTTACTGAAATATATTTTTAATATAATCTTAGGTTTAAGTATTACAAAGGTTAGTTATTGAATGACAATGAGGTTAAGGAAAGTAAAGCGCGTGTAAGTACGAATGCCAAGTGTGATCTTAAGTTAGTAATAGTTTAGGTATTGAGGTAATAAGGGCAAGTGGTATTGCCGGGTAGGTTACTTTGCAGTGAATTACGAACCGAATATAAAAAGCTGATTATTGAGTAGTCACGAAAATAATTGAGCGGATTAAAAGTTTCTGAAAAGAGATCGTTTATGGAGATAAGGAAAAGAATGCGACACAAAACGGAGCCCTGGGGCACACCAGCATTAATAAAGTGCGTATCAGACTTGAAGCCATCCAATACAACTTATATCAAACGGTCGGAAAGGTTATTGCTAGTCCAATGAAGAACAAACTTGTCGATACCATCAGAAGTAAGCGTTTTCGATAAGAGAGCTTGATGCCAAACTCTATCAAATGCTTTAAAAATATCAAGCGGAATAATCTGACTTTCTCGAAAACAGTGTAGAAATTGTTTCCACTTTTCGCTGAGACATGCAATCAAATCGCCAGTGGACTCTTTGCTATAAGAAAGCCGTATAGGTATTGTCGGTCATTGAGAAGCTTTCGGTCTTCAAGATTATTTTAATTTTTAATTTTGGTGAGGGCAATGCCCCCATTTATTCATCTTAATACAATGTTATTCTTAATCTTACTCAAAAACTAAGAAATTAATCGCTGCTATCGTTAATGGGGAGGTTGATTTAGAAATGGAGTTTTGGGCAAGGGGTGCTGAGATTGAAGTCAAAATAGTTAGAACTCGAATTAACCATACTTACCATTGCATTGGGGAGATAGGTTCATTTGAGCCATAAGACGTTCGATGAAGGGGCAGGTGAAAAGATGCGAGGATTCCGTATGTTTCGAGGATTAGTATTAAGGAAGATTGAGTGGTAAATGATTGTGCAGACAACCGTTCCAGCGTTCCAGGAAAGACACGGTGAATCAAAAGAATGCTGAGAAGCTTGATACGATCTTGGTAAGGAGGGAGCATCAAGCGAATATTTTAAGAAAGACCTCTCAGAGCAAATCGAAGAAAACGTAGCGGGGTGTTTTCAATTCTAGAAATGGGTACTTGCTGAAAGCGGACCAGACTTGGCAGGCGTATTTAAGGAGTGGGCGAACAAAAGTAATGTACAGAGATAATTGGAAAGAGAAGAAAATTCGTCTTCTTTAGGGACGAATGGGCAAATGTTTTCCTTCTGTTCAGGAAGGACCCAGAAGAGTAGGATAGATAAACAAATAACTCAGAGATAGAAAAAGCTTACGTAGTGGTTTGCCAGCGGAGAAGAACATCTCTTCAAAATAAGGTAAAGGATACCATTCCAGCGGATCTTTGTATATTATTCTTGGTCATTCATCAACTGCGAGAGCGTCTTATTTATTAGTGATGACTTTAGCAATCTAAATTTAACTCGCTCCTTTTGTTAAAAGGGATATAAGAAACTACCGGTGTTGTGATGGACCCACCAGGTACATCAATATAATGTAAAATGGGGATAGCAGCAACAACATCAGCTGAAACAGCGGTAACTATACCGCATTTACAAAAGTGGCAACTGGCAACTTCCGCAATGACAACAGCGGCCACTACCGAAACAACAAGTGCGGCAACAATCGCAAGTAATAATAGACAACGTTCTCAAGCGAAGTCAAATCTTGTCGCACGTAACGTCATGTCAGTGAGTTCGGTGATTGAAGCTGGCTGAACTCAAAGTGCGGATATACGAGTCCCACGGCCATGGCCAGAAGGCCACTGTACAGGGAGCGACAACTCGTTCGCGGCCCTGATAGACGAAAAGAGGACGTAGAAATGGAGAACCAACAAATAGAGTCCCTAACGAAGACGCTACGAAATCTTCAAAATGCACACACACCGATTTTGGACGGCCGACCTAATGCCGGTCGTCCAAATTCCAATAGTGAACCACATGTGGGAATGGGACCTGGCACACACTTCGACCACTGAGCGGTACCGGTAAAGTGCCGGTGAGCAGTCGTCCACTGTCAATGTATCGCCGGTAGTACCGAGAAGTAGTGGATGATTTGATTAAATACACGCTTGCACCAGCACCGATTGCTACCGACCGTTCCATTCGACTACTCTCACTTCAGTCAGTATGTGAAATTGTAGGTTGGTACATACAAATACAACGTTTTAAACTAGTTTTCAAAGTCCGTTTTCTAAATAAACTCCAATGGGTGATTTGATTGACAATGATGTCCTTATTTTATTAGTGGAGGCAAGACTTGTTTTGCGGGATAAGTCTTTAAAAACATATAAAGACAGGAATCTTATCAGAAATGGAGAGAAGTTCGCTGCTCTCTGAAAAACGATTTTGAGGTTTGGGAGAATAAGGAAAAAAAATGGAATTGGTAAATAATTCATTCGAACTGATTTTTATACCGGTCAAAATTCGGTAAGTGTGCTAACACCCTGCTACCCATAAAATTTCGTCCGAAATCGGTGTGTGTGCAATCGGTGTCACAAAAAGGACAGCCCAAGAAAAACAGAGCCCCCAATCAACACCCTGAAATAGGACCTACGATAAAGCTTTGCAAGTCCGCCATTGTTTATAATATTAATGTTAAACGTTAGTAGAGTAGATAGACATGCGAATCAGTAAAACTAAATTCGTAAGCCGTAAGTATAGACAACAGCCGAAAATTTCAGTTTCAGGGCCAAAAAGAAATAGCCGAAATTGATGCTTTCGAAGCCTACCCCTGACCTATCAGAGGAGCTCTTAACTGATCACCAAAGTGTGACGGGCGACAATCCACGCCGAATGGAAGAAGAAGCAGACGTCTGAAGCCCGTGGGAGCTTGGAACGCAGTAAATAAGTCTCGTTAAAAGCAGTTTAATATGTAAATCAAAATTCGTTCGTGTTGAAAAGCGACGTGACGATTTAAGTTGCTCGTTGCTAACAAAAACATTTCTAGGAAAACACACCAAATAATTCCTCATTTTTTGCTTTTTTGAACCATGTCCTAGTCAGAAAAAAACTACCATCCCTTTTCATAGGATTTACACTCGCTACAATTTGCAGTAAAGATACTCGTTACCGTACAGGGCTTATGAGCAAAATAACAGAAACAAAACAAAGCTTGTAACTTCTCATAATAACCAAACAAAAAAAGCAAATACATAATTGTGTTGCTTTTTGCTCTCCCAAGTCGCTTGGTCAATTTAAAACTGATTTTTTTTTGCACCGGATGCTTTCGATTAACGTTTCATTATTTATATGCATTTCATCCAGGACGCTGGGACAAATATAAAATTAAAATCAGCCACAAACACAGTTTCATCGTTTCATGTGACATTAAAGGTTAAAACAGTGGCTGGACATTCAGCCACGGACAATATGCAAATGTACATACGGATTTCGGCATTTCGTGAACGAATATTTTCTGCATGAGTGCCTGGCACGTCAACACTTTGTCTGGTTTGAAACTGGTAAAGCACGGAAATCATATTACCACAAAATTATGTCACGAGCTTTAGCACAATTTTTGCCACGGGAAATGGTATGAGCAGCATTCAACGTTATGATTTTTTGTTTTTTTTTTTTCATGTGAAGAGGTTCCCAACACCATTGTGCCAGTCGGTGGATGACTTCAAATTTTACAAAATGTCCAAAAGATTAAACTAGTGATAAACGTGGACATGAAAATAAGTTATGCATGAGGAAAGTTGTATATTAAGTCAGTGGTGGTACCTATTGGCCCCTGAATTTTGTATGAAAAATGGTCTGCTGGAGAATATTATAGGCTTGACAAAAACCAAAGAGCAATCCGCATTTCCAAAGTAAGTACATGTGGGCTTAAAAGAGAAGCAAAAAAAATATACAATTATGGTTTACCTACCTAGGGAAATTTAATTATGCAATTAATGGTTTCTGCTTATGTTAAATACAAGATTTTGCTTTAGAAAACGATTCTTTGAGGTCTTCTCGGAAAGAATAGGAATGTTGTTAGAGAATGCAAAGCATTGCTGAAAGAAAGTAGCGAAAGAACTTTCAAACGGTATTTAATGGCATTTTATTCCTTCTGCTCCTCCCCATTTCGGAGCGTTATGGGAAGCAGGTGTGGAATCGATTAGGCCTGGGTAAATCGATCATTTTTGATGATCGAATCGATCAAGTATCGGTTTGCTGAATGATTCGATCATTTGAATCGATCGATCATTCAATCATTTTTATTTTCTCGTTCTGTTTCGATTTCAATCATTTTAGTTCGTACGATTCGAATTGAACCAAATGAAATAGGTATGTATGCGTCAAACCAACTCAACCGAAGGCGTGGTTTGGTGTTGTGGAGGCATAGGCAACAATGTATTTTTTCAAGCAACATTTGCTCGGGAAGATTTATCTTTCAACTTGAAAAATTGCTCACACTGAAATAGTTAACAAACATACATGTGTGTATGTACATTCAATTCAAATAGTAGTGCATCCTACATCTACTCAACATTATTCCGATAAGCTATACCCTTAGGTATGTCCCGAAGTCATCACACACCGCTAGAAATGCTTGACGCATACATACCTACATACTTCACTTAGTTAATTTCGAATCGTTTTCACTAAAAATATTAAATACTAATATGTACAAACATCCATTAAAATTATTTCTCATTTACCCAACATCAACATCATTCCTACACTGCTTATGACTCCACCCTTCACTGCACCATGCTAGAGAGAGCAACGTAAAGTTTTCGTACTTACACATTCAAATGATTGAATAAGATGGAGTCAAAAAGATCGAAATCGAAACTAAATGGAAATGAAATATGGAATCAAAATGCATAGAATAAGATGGAGTCAAAAAGATGGAAATCGAGACTAAATGGAAATGAAATATCGAATCAAAATGCATAGAATAATGAAATTGAGATCGAATATCGAGATTGATTGAGAACGATTGATTCGGACTGGAATGATTTCGATCATCAATACTTTTGAATGATCGAATCAAAAAGATCGAATCGATCATAATTTACACAGGCCTAGAATCGATCAAGTACTACATCAAACGGGTTGTCGGGAATGATAGACTCACCTTCGAGGAGGAGAAAGTTTCTTTTTGATTTAAAATTAAGTACAAATACTTTCGTAAGTATAATAATGCTAATTCATCATAAGAAGTCGACAAAAGTTAAAGTTATAAAAGTCAAACGTGGTACATCACTTACTTACTTACTTAGGTGGGCATTACAGTTCGGGGTAAACCTGAGCCTCAACCAACATCCTTCTGTAACGACTTCGATTTCGGGCGAGCTCTGTCCAGTTTTGCACTCTAAGTCGGTTGAGGTCTTCATCCATTTCATTGCGCCACCTAAGACGAGGTCTTCCCCTTCCGCGATTTCCCTGCAATGTGCTTTCGAACACCCGACGAGCCGGAGCGTTTGAGTCCATCCGCTCTACATGGCCAACCATCGTAGCCTCGCGATGCGTACTCTTCTGGCTATGCCCATGTTGCGGTACAGCTCATACAGTTCCTTGTTTTATTGTCTTCTCCACACATTGTCTTCGCATACGGGACCAAAGATCATTCGGAGAATTTTTCTTTCGAAACGACCAAGGGTTTCCTCATCCGCTTTCGATAAGGTCCATGCTTCCGCGCCGTAAAGCAGGACTGGGATCATTAAGGTCTTATACAATGTTACCTTGGTTTTTCTGGAGAGGGGTTTGTTTCTCAATTGCCTTCTTAACCCAAAGAAGCAACGGTTGGCAAGAGTTATTCTCCGTTTGATCTCCGCACTCATGTTGTTGTCCGTGTCTACAGCGGATCCTATGTAGACGAAGTCCTGTACTACCTCGAAGTTATGTCTGTCTATTGTGACGGTTTGTCCAATTCGTCGATGTTCTGTGTCCCTGTTTGATGACAGCACATTACTTCGTTTTGCCCTCATTAACCATCAAACCCATTTTTGCCGCTTCTTTTTCAATACTCGCAAAAGCACCTATGACATCACGCTTCTTTCTTCCCATTACGTCAATATCGTCTGCATAGGCGAGTAATTGTACAGACTTTTGAAATATTGTTCCTCTGGTGTTGACGTTTGAGTTTCTTACAATCTGTTAAAGTATGATGTTGAAGAAATCGCATGACAGTTTGTCACCTTGCCTAAAGCCTTTTTCGACATCAAATGTCTCGGTGAGTTCTTTACCGACCTTGACGGAGCAGCGTGAATACTCCAAAGTCATCCTGGATAGTCGTACGAGTTTTGCCGGGATGCCGAAACTAGACATGTCTCTGTACAGCTCGTCTCTGTAGATACTGTCATACGCGGCCTTGAAATCGATAAAAAGATTGTGAATATCGATACTATATTCTCGGGTTTTTTCAAGATCTGCCGTAATGTGAATATTTGGACTTCTCTGGTCTAAAACCACATTGATAAGGACCTATCAAGTTGTTGACGTGGGATTTCAGACGTTCACATATTACAGCAGACAAGATCTTATAAGCGACGTTAAGGAGGCTTATCCCTCTATAATTGGCGCAATTGTGAGGGTCTACTTTCTTTAGGATCGGCCATACGATACTGAGGTTCCATTCATCGGGCATGCTTTCTTCTAGGTCGGGAGGACGGCATTCTTGATCATCGTCCAACCTGATTGGGCAATCTGCCTGACAGCGGAATTTGTGTCCTCATCGCAGTTAAGCAGTCTGCAGAAATGATCTTTCTAGATCCTCAGTAGCGACTGTGACTCTATAACTATGTTTCCCTGCTGGTCTTTACAGGCTTGAGTTCGGGGTTTGCCACCCTGGCAGGATCTTTTTACCTTTTCGTAAAACGTCCGAATCTCGTTCCTGTCATGGCACCTCTCTATTTCCTCAAACGAGCGCTTCTCATGCTGCTTCTCTTTCTTTTTGAGAAGTCGGTGTTCTTCCCTTCTTTTCTCCTTGTAGATCTCGTTATACTGGTAAGGTCAAAATGCTGTAGGTATTATACTTTATACTGTATGATACTGCATGCTCATAATGTTTTATGATAAATATTCTGTATTTCAAAATACTGTATTTCAAAATATGTACTGTAGGTGGGCTGAAATGTAAAAATTGTTTTGAGAATGTAAAAAAGTGCGCATGCAGCATTTTGAAATACAGACTTTTGAGATACAGTGCTTTGAAATACAGTACTTTAAAAACAGTACTATGACCCTTAGAGTATTTTGACCCTTACCCGGAAAAAGTTATTAGGCCATGATGCTTGATGGCATTGCGTGTTGGTGGTATTTGTGCCAGCGAAAAATTCGTGCTTTTCGATAATTTGCAAAAATATTTTAAACGATAGTTGGTGCGGGTCTGGTTCCACTTTGCTACATATAAAGAAACTGCAGAGTGTAAAAAAGGGATGAAAAACTACGATAAATGTCCATGTTCAAGTGACAATATTTCGGTGAATTTCAAACACAGAGAATTCTCTGATATAGCAATTTAAAGAAAGTTTTATTTACTTTCTTTTTTATGGAGCATTGCATATACCTATCTGCAACCAGAAAGAAATGCCATTAAAAAAACTGAGGAAACTCAAAAACTGCCCTTTATTACGACGTAATCAATAAACTATTTGACTTGATTGGCACTTCGGCGTCTTCGTGGGGAAGAATGCCGTAAAGAACTAGATTGTAGGTCTGTTGGGCGGACTTATACTTGTTTTACTTGTTAGTGGCGACGTTCGGAATATGAATCGTTACATACCAACCCGGCTGAAAGATTAGAACTGATATTTTTTCAAATGCTGTTTTTGAGCATAACTTTAAACTTTACTTACACAAGCACCGGCAATGTCTTTTGCCTCTTCAACAATCCGCCTCCTTGTGCGATCGAAATTCTTAAATTGATAAATTCTCACATAGTCACTTGGGAGATTCTCCTTAACGTCCCACGGTGAGGTTCTGCGAATAACTCAAAGTCAATACAATTAAAAAACTATAAAAAGAAAAGAATATTTGCTTGCCTAAAAGACTACAGTCCTCTGAATTCCTGGAACCTCTCCCGGGCAGGCACATCCAACGGAGTTTCCATTTCGTCGGGCCTTCAAATAAAGTGATATCATTATAGAAGAATATCCTTTCTTTTGCTATGAGCTTGAAAACGTCAACTTTTAAGTCAATCTCTTCTATGGTAAACTTGTTGAGTGTGCCTTCATAAGAGGTTAAAAAAGTCCAATCGAATAGTTTTAATTTCTCTTCTGATAGATGCCCTGACCTAGAAGAAATTGTTTCATTTGTTGCTTTCAAATCAATATTTACCTCCTCACCTGCTTTCTTGCCATTTTTCAGCACCTGCAAAGGCTGTTTTCCCGTTTTCAACTAACCACAACGCATCAATCGGTCTTAATTCCATTTGATCTCCTGGTGTATGAGCCAAAGTTAATCTGTTTTTGTGGAATACCATGTCCGGAAGATGAGGCAACTCCAGGGCATAACGATAACTGAACCTGAACAATATAAATACTCATTGAAAAATAAAGCCAAATTTTTTTTATCTATAAGATACGTGCAATCACTACCATTTTCGGGGCAGTTATCTTTACCATAAACATGTAAACTTTTTAGGATGTGAGATTTTTCGTAACAAATATTCCAGAAATGGTTCATGGAAATCAAAAATTAAAATTAATAAATAGATAAAAATTTTAAAGCAGCTCAGTGTGAGCGCACAGAAACTCAAACTTCATTTTAAAATAAGTGGATACTGCGTTCCGAAAATCGTTCTACAAAACGTAGCTGTGGAACGTATGTGGAACCGTGAGAACGCATAGGTGTGTTCTACTCCATAAGGTTACATGCGTTTCAGTTTATCGTCCACCGCATCGCACGCACTCACCGCATTGGTTTGCGCAAGGCTTAAAGCAAATAAAGTAAACAGTTCGGTCTTCAAATATTAAAATAAATAAAGAAAAAATGGAATTTGATTTAGCAGAAATACTAATTATTGTATTAATTCTTATGGAGGCTCACCAGTGCCTAAAAAAATGTGCAGTCCAAATCGTCGTTTCTGGGTACGACCATTGTACCAGGACCGTGAAAAAATGGATTTTTCAACCTAAATATTGAATAAATGTTTCAAAACGATCCAGAGCAATTCAAACTTACTGTTCGGATGAATAGGGACGTGTTTGAGCTGCTCTTCAATTTGGTTAAAGAAGATCTAACTTAGCATTCCAATAGACCGGTAATACCAGCCAAGTGTAGGCTATTTCTGACTTTGGCGTAAGTCCCAGATTTTCGTCATGGTAGGTTGAAGAAACTAATGTTTTTTTTTTATATCCCGTAGGTATTTGGCTCATGGAGGGTCTAGGCAAATCATTGTCATTTCCAAACGAAACAGAATGGAGCAATATATATCTCAGGATTTTAATGCCATGTGGAATATGCCGAATTGCTTGGGAGCAATCGACGGCAAGCATATCAACATAACCTGCTCACCGAATTCCGGATCTCTTTTTTATAATTGCAAGGGGGCTTATTCCATCGTTTTATTGGGTGTCTGCGAACTGCGATGCCAACTAAACCTTTACTGGGTTCGACCTTGGAGCATATGGCTCACAAAGCGATGGTGGTGTCCTATGGCACTCCGAATTTGGCAAAAAGTTGTTTTCTGGAACATTAGGAGTACCAGAAGACGACATTCTCCCAAATTCAAATGTTAGATTTCCTCATAATTTCGTTGGAGATGCGGCCTTTCCCCTTAAAACGTTTTTAATGCGCCCATACCCTGGTAAGTTACTATATACCTCATTAAATGAAACAAATAGTTATTATTTTTATCCCTTAAAGAGACCACTTGCCGTTTGACCGCGAGAATTTTAATACAAGCGTCTTTCAAGAGCCAGACGCGTTATAGAAAATGACTTCGGTATTTTGGTGTCTCGGTGGCGGATTCTACCAAGCCCACTTTAAATGAGACCGGAATCAGCTGAAAAAGTTGTCAAAGCTGCCGTGTTACTACACAACTTTGTAAAAATGCACGACGGCAGCTATATACCAACAGAATATGTTGATAGATACCAAGGCGATAAGTTGATCAAGGGTTTGTGGCGAAAAGATGCTGATCCACTTCAGAGGCCGAAAAAAAATTTACTAACAATGCATCAAAAGATGCTTTCAAATTAAGAGATTATCTGCTTAACGACACCTTGTAATAAAAACTTGAATTTCTAAACGAAATTGATTTCCAAATAAGTAATGTTTAATTCATTCCTAAATGTACTTAAATTTGTTGCACTTCTTGGAATTTGAGTATAGTAAGTATATGCATATGTTTGTAAGTGATACACACTCACCGTGGTAGGAAATGTCATTTTACATTCCAACAATAAATGTACGTACATATGTACATTGAGCTAAATACCTAGCCTGGATCACTACTCTCCCACTTCTGTGCCTTCACTATTGATCCTAGTGATTCGAAGCGTCTTCATCTCATCTGCAGTCAACTTCATACTTTTTGTTCATTGGACGCACAAACGAAGTGTAGAGAAAAGCAAAAAAAAAAAATAGAATAGACAAAATTTATTTATAATAGCAAAAAAACGAAAAGCAAAACATTAACAACGAAACAAAAACACTAACAAAACAAATAAAACGAAAACTTAAAATCATCAGTCGCGCACTTCTCATTTGCCATCGACAAAAATTTTACTTTTAAGTAACTCTGCCGACTCTCAGGGACTCAGGCAGCCTTTTGAGAAAACCATCTAACACTTCGAAATAGGCAGCATTTGGGGGTTTCACTTCAGTTGTTCTTGATTGTATTAGATTTTGCAATGCGCCAAGTAAGCCCTTTAAGTAGAAGAATTTAATTATTTAAATATAACTATCAATCATTTGCTACTTACTTCAAATCTTTGAGAAGCATCTTCAAATTTTCTTTTTTAGGCCGTGGCGCCGTTGTGCTCGCGCTTTCTCTGGAGTTGTCGTTATCATTTACGAAGCCTTGAAAAAGGCTGATTGGGGTATCGTTTCAAGTTTCTTCCGGCAGAAAAAAGCATTCTTCGCTGGCTGAGGCGAAATCAAATGTTTCCTCTTTGAAACTATTGCTAATTGTTCTGTAATAAGAAAATTTAATCAGTTTAATGAAAATGTACAATTAACAACTCATTACCTTCTTGGAGCAAGATGTTTTTTTAGGAACAACATGTGCTCATAAAATTTCCAGTTCGAATTTTCAGCAGCTTCACTGCCTGATTTTGGTTTTTTATTCATTTCCTTGACAAACTTGTCCCGCAAAGACTTTCATTTGGTTTGGCAGACATCCTCTGGAAAAAGATTACACAGGTCTACAACAAAAATGCTGTTTGGATATTTCCAACTGATTTCGATGTGTTCTGAAAACTAAAAAAATACTCAAAAAGTTACAGAACGTCAGGGTATTTTACAAAACGCAAAATTTTATTACAAAAAAGAGATTTTTTCGGCTAACTTGTAGTCATGACTAATAGGCATAGTTTCATTTTGATTACTGTTTTTATTTGTTAACAGAACATAACTATCACTAATTTCTAACTAAGGAACACCCTGTTTGAGCTACATTATTAACAAACATAGACAAACATGTAACCTGAACGTGAGCGCTCCGTTAGAAAGTGGCGTGATACAATTACATGTCAATTCGCCATTGTTGATCATGATTCAATATAGTGCAAAGTGCAATGTTGTCTGTGCGGAAGTGTGTAAACTCGTCTGACAGTTTCTGCTACATTTGTGGCAAATATATAACGTTAAAGCAACAAGTTAATATTACGGACTTTGTAAAAAAAGTATACTTCGCGTATTTTGGCTTAAAACTTGGAAACCAGGATAAAGTTTGGGCACCTCATAAAGTCTGCAAACGATGTGTTGAAGACCTTCGAAATTGGTTAAAGGGCAAGAAAAAAGCTTTCTGATATACGATTCCTATGGTATGGCGCGAGCAAAAAAACATAGTGATGATTGTTACTTTTGTTCGTGTAATGTGAAAGGGTATAATTCAAAACCGAAGCAGTCAATTTCATACCCCAATCTTCAATCAGCTATTCGTCCCATTCCTCATGGGACCGAAATACCAGTGCCCAAGGCCCCTGCTACCAAGGAAGACATTCCAAGTTCTGACGAAGATGGATGTGTATCCAAATCCGATGACCAGTCAAGTGTTGAATGTGAAGATGACAGAAGTCCGAAATTGTTTTCCCAGGGGGAGCTTAATGATTTGGTAAGAGACTTGAATCTTCCCAAAAACGTTGCTGAGTTGCTTGGATCGAGGCTCAAAAGCAGGAACTCACTTTTGCCGGGAGTGTCTTCCCCCAGTTTTAGATATCGTGAGAAGCAGTTTACTTCCTACTTTGCCCAAGAGGACGAGTTGGTTTATTGTACCAATATTGAAGGTTTGATGGATACATTTAAGATCTCATACGACCCAGCAGAATGGCGTTTTTTCATAGATTCTTCAAAAAGAAGCCTTAAAGCAGTTCTGCTTCACATTGGTGGTTTCTATGCTTCCATTCCTGTCGGTCATTCCGTACACCTCAAGGAAACCTACAAGAACTTGGAATTGATTCTTTGCAAATTAAAATATAAAGACCACGGTTGGCAAGTGTGCGGTGATTTCAAAATCTTGGGCATGGCACTCAGACAACAATCTGGGTTTACCAAATTCCCTTGCTTTTTGTGTCTATGGGATAGTAGAGACCGAACAAATCACTGGATCAAAAAGAGTTGGCCTCCGAGGGAGCTTAAAGTTGGCGAAAAGAATGTCCTGCAAGAAACTTTGGTGCCTCGTCATAAAGTTCTTCTACCACCCCTTCACATAAAGCTGGGATTGATGAAGCAATTTATAAAGTCGCTTCCAAAGATGGAAATTGCTTCAAATACTTGATATCAAAGTTTCCACGACTCTCAGAAGCAAAGTTAAAGGAAGGTGTGTTCGTTGGACCAGATATAAGGCGGCTAATGGCTGATCAACTATTCACCACAACTATGACAGATCCTCAAAGAGAAGGGTGGATTGCCTTTAACGAAGTCATAACGAAATTTTAAGGCAATAACAAAGACCAAAGAATGTTTAAAGCATTTCAAGCTTAAGGTTGCTTAATGAGCTTCAAAAAACATTTTCTTCATTCCCACCTCGACTACTTTCCAGAAAATTTAGGAGACGTTAGTGAAGAGCAAGGTGAACTATTTTACCAAGGTATTAAGGAGATGGAAAAAAGATACCAGGGAAGATGGAGCGTCTCAATGATGGCAGACTACTACTGGAATCTTCAAAGAGACCTTCCAGACGCTTCTCACAAGCGAAAATGTACCAAGAGGAATCTCACTGGGAAAAGGAAACGTGTTTAATGCTTACTTATTAATATTTTTTAAATAAAAAAAATAAGTTTGGTTCCGAAATGATAATTTTGTTTGTTTTTTTTTTTAATTTTTTATGTTTATTTTTAAGATGATAACTTGTTTAACATTAGACACTTACATTGTGAGAAAACGTGACGTTCTAGAACAAAATGAAAGTTATTTTCGAGCTCAGCACACCCAAAAAAACATAAGAATTACACAAAATAATGAAAACAGCTTTCTATTTTTTTTTTTTTTTTTGTAGAGCTGTGTTTTTTTTTCAAAAATTTAAAGTTTCATTTCTTACCTTGAAGGCCAGCAGAAGAGGCCTTTTCCATGCCTTTTCTTTCGCCAATTTGTTTTTGTATAAACAATGGCCTTTATCGAAAAGGCATGGATGGGATTTAATTTTTTCAATTAGAATCTCCTCTGACATTATTTCTGTAAGAAAAAATTATAAATATCATATTAACTAATTGTAAAGAAATTTTCATGCTAACCTTTAGGTATGTTTTCCTTTTTTTCTTGCTAGGTCCTTTCTTCTTTGTGGTTCGCTTCAGATTTGTGTTTTGCTTTGCGAAAAATTAATTTTGAAATAGGTAACACAAACGTGAAACGAACTAGGGATGAGTTGATAATTCACTAAAACTAGAGGTGGGTGAGGCTTTCATTGGTACATGGATTATATTTTCGTGAATGCTTCAAATACCTCACATCCACTTAGGATTGAATCGCGTTTCAGATCGAATTTTTTTCAAGTTTTACGATTCGTTAGTTCCAATTTGAAAAAGTTGTTTGCGAAATTGTGAATATTATTGGCGATACCAGCGCATTTACTTTGAAAAAAAAAAATTTATAGTGTAGAAAGCATTTTTGCTGTTGTCAGAATATTTCGTCGTGTGTGTGTGGTTATTTACATACTGTTCATGAAAAAAATTTTTTTTATGTGTAACCGTCACAAAAACAAAATGGCTTCGGTTTAGGAAATCTCTAAATAGCTTCTCACTGGGACAAAAATTTTTTACGAGAACGAGTGAACCGTTCCTTAACAGTTTTTTTTAACACCTCTCCATTTTTGAACTTTTCGTTTTTAGAAAAATCACTTTATAAATGTTATTGTATTCTTACGTTCATTTATTGTAGAATGGAAAGATAGAGTCATACACAAATTAATTTATATCATAAAACACTTAAAAAATTATGTGTTAGAAGTGAAAAGAAAAGATTTGTTATAACTTTTGCTGGTGAACAAATTTAGAACATAAAATAGCTTCTATTCCGTCACTTATTTGCTATGGGTCTTATCATAAGCGACTTGAAAAGATCTCGCTTATGAAAATATGAGGTTCTGGAAAAATTTATGTGAAAATTTGTTAGTATTTGGGAGTTGTTACCAAAACCGCTTGTCCCAATGGGAATAGACTATAAGCCTAAAAAGTGCATGTCTGAGTTCATATATTCACATATTATATATAAAAAAAACATTGTATTTTGTAGATGTCTTATTAAATTTGGCGTCAATATTGGCACTTGACTTCAAAGAATTGATTCTTTGGCAAAAAATGAAACATAAGCTTTTTAAATCGCGACTTTAGCAAAATATAACAAAAAATACTTTTTTTAATACTTTTTTGCTGTTGTCAAACTTTAAAATGCTTTTGTTTCATTATTTTCAAGAAGAAAATTGATCTTAATGGCTAAGCTTACATATTTTCAACATTTAAAATAGTTTGACAATAAAATCTGATTGAACCTGTTTTTTTAAGGCTCCGGCATCGCTTCCAACTGACAGCTCGATTAAATACACACGTTCTTATGAGAGGTGACCCATAAACACTACGAGCAACGCGCCGAGCGCGCCGATTAGCCCAACTTTCTACTTTGCCGCGGCTCTCACGTGGTGAAATTTGCTGTCAAACCCAATTTCAAGTTCTCTCTTGTTGCTAGTGATGAGATAGGACAAACTGATACCTCAGAGATGTGACTCAACTGCGGTTGCTACTGCTGCTAAAATAACAGTTTAAGTAGCATTTTCAATCAGACTTTGTTGTCAAATTATTATAAATGTTGAAAATATGTTAATTAAGGCATAACAATCAATTTTATTTTTGAAAATAATGAAACAAAAGCATTCTAAATTTGCACTAAAAAAGCATTAAAAAACGTATTTTTTGTCATATTTTACTGAAGTCACAATTTAAAAAGCTTATGCTTCATTTGTTACAAAAAAATTAATTCTTTGAAGTCAAGTGCCAGTATTTACGACAAATTTAGTCAAATATCTACAAAATACAATGTTTTTTTTATATATAATATGTGAATATATGAATTCGGACATGCACTTTTTAGGCTTATAGTCTATTCCTATTTTGAAAAAACGCGGTTTTGGTAGCAACTCCCAAATACTTACAAATTTTCACATTATTTTTTCCAGAAACTCTTGTTTTGAGTAGCGAGATGTTTTCAAGTCGCTTATGATGAAACTCATAGCAAATAAGTGACGGAATAGAAGCTATTTTATGTTCTAAATTTGTTCACCATAAGCTAATATTATAACAAATCTTTTCTTTTCACTTCTAACACATAATTTTTTAAGTGTGTTATGATATAAATTTGTTTGTGTTTGACTCAATCTTTCTATTCTACAATACATGAGTGTAACAATACAATAAAATTAAAATATATATTTATTAAATTATACATTACAGTGGAGGTCCAGTATAACGAACGATATAATGTCCAGAGTCAATTCGTTATATCGAAAATTCGTTATATCGAAACCTTTTTGTCATACAAATCTTTAAATAAATAAAACGTGCAATTGTGTGTATGTATCTTCCAATATTATCACGAACATACATGTAAGTAGACACATTAATACACTTACAGTAACTTTTTTTTCATTTTCTGAAATTCGTTATTTGTTCGTTATATAGAGTACGTAATTTCCATTTCGTCTGAAATTCGTTATTTTGTTCGTTATATAGAATACCTAATGGACTTGAAAAAAGTGTTCGTAATATCGATCATTCGTTATATCGGCATTCGTTATACTGGACCTCCACTGTATATAAATTTTTAAAAACATACGTAATGTGCAAAACTGGAGGGGCGTCTAACAAAAACTGTTAAGGAACGGTTCGCTCGTTTTCGTAAAAGAATTACGTTTTGTCCCATTGAAAGTAGACTATTCAGAGATTTCGCAAACCGAAGCGGTTTTTTTGTTGTGACTGCAACAATTTCACAAAAAATTTTTTATTTTTATCAAGAGTATGTAAGTCACCACACAAGAATGACGAAGTATTGTGACTAAAGCAATAATGCACCGTCAGCGGCGTAGCTTTATAGTGTCTTTTTTTTTTCAAAGCCAGAAGCTATGGTGCGCTATTTTCATTTCAAAATTACAAACTTTTTGTAGACAGTGAAATTATATTGTTTTCAACATAAAATATTTATTCAAAATAAAGACACCCCTGTTTTTCCTGTGATAAATCTCTGGTGCCAGGTAAAAAGGGGTTAAGTCAAAAACGTTTTGGGGTTTTTATTGGACTTAAGTCACATTTTTTTTTTTTTTCGTTTGGTCCTATTGGCATAAGTCTAGCATTACTCCTTCCTTTAATAATTATTATGTACAGAGGGTATAAGTCAGACATTTTTTTAAATTGTTTGGTATTATGGGTGTAAGTGGACTTAACTCTTTTGTATTTATTCGTTTTTTTTATTTTGAAATAATTAAGTTGGTCCTAAGGGCTTAAGTCATCTTATTTACTTAACTCTTTTGTATTTATTCGTTTTTTTTTTATTTTGAAATAATTAAGTTGGTCCTAAGGGCTTAAGTCATCTTATTTCTTTAAATCTTGAAAGTCATTTTGTGGAAAACTACTGTTTCTGACTTAACCCCTTTCTATCTGGCACCAAAGAAATAGAGATAGTAAATTACTAAGTTGTGGCTTTTTTTTCAACCCAGTACTAAGCAAAGTGTTCGAATTCAAAAAAAGATAGGGAAAATGCTGGTATCGCCACCTATATTCACAGTTTCACGAACAACTTTTTCAAATCAGAAAAGGCGAATCGTAAAACCAGTGGAACGCATTACTTTATAATTTCTTGCAAAAGCAACATTGTTTCGTAAACAATCTTAAAACAAATTTTGGTTGCTAAAGTCAAAAACTTTGTAGCTTAGTTTTTAACGTATCATAAAAAGGTATAATCTGACACTAGTTCGATCTAAAACAGCAGTCAATCCTAAGTGGCAATGAGATATTTGAAGCATTCATGGAAATATAATCCATGTACCAGTGAAAACCTCACCCACCTCTAGTTTTAGTGAATTATCGACTCATCCCTAGTTCGTTTGACGTCTGTGTTGACTATTTCAAAATAATTTTAGGAAATACACAGCCGTCAAAACACCGCGCCGCATTCATTGGGTCACCCCTATCAGTTGCGTGCGGCAAACCCCACCGCATCAGTTGCCGCGCCGCTCCCACCGCACGCAACGCGTTCTATGGGCCGGGGCCTTAAGTCCAAAAACACGTCCATGTCAGCGTTTTCAACAGGAAAGCGAGAAGACTTATGGGTAAAAAGCTCTGCCAAGAAGTTAGTTAGTACGTTAACGCTAGACCGGCAGTGAAAAAAGTTTTTTAAGTATGACTGTAGGTATCTTACCTGCTTCAATAAAGAGTTTTCTTGTTATAAATAATTGAACATACAAAACAAGCCCAGTCCTCATTTAAGCAAATATTTTTTTGAAGCATAGCTACAGCTGTTTTTTCTTAGGATTAAACTAAAAGGGCAAGGAACTTTTCGGCATAACTCGTTGTGCTCTTTATTTTTCATTTCTGGATTTTATCTGCTAGCAAATGTGCATATACAACAAGCAAAGAAATAGTATAAAATCGGATTACAATTCGATAGACTGTATGAATAAAATGGAACAACACGAATTTAATATTCGTCTCCGTAGATAGATGCAACTTTGAAAACGTTATGTATACGCTCGCTTCTCCAATAAAGCACAAATTCAATGCTATTGGAGAAACGAGCAAGAACTAGGAACTATACACGATACACCTATATTCATTTGTTTCCCTAAGGAATTTCTCTGAATAAATTTCAAGTTTGATATTGAATAAATAAACGTTCACACTTCCTATATGTATATAATGCTCATAAATAGCTTTTGATCATTTGTGTTAAACATTATTAATTGATGAAAATGATGTTGCTTGAGGAAGTGTGAATTTAAACTCTCAAGGGGAAATAAGTTTATTGAACTAATCCCTGTCTGTGTAGTTTGTGTTTGTGTTAGCATTATTTTATTGTTTATTGATATCGTTATCCTGTCCAGTGAGTCTTTTCTCTAAGCATAGGATAATCTGTTTATGGAAATCAATTTATCGAGATCATGACGATGTTTCCTTGTCAAAGAAGAAAGAGAACGAGAACGTAGTGTGAAGTTTATTTGATACGGTTGAAGGCGTAGGTAGCTTGCACCTTGTTATAGTTGCTTTGCATATTTGGTATTCAACATTCAACAAATGCAAGCAAAGCATATTCTAATGTTTAATTAAGACAATTTCCAATCAATGACATGAAATATAAATTTAGCAAAATAGAATTTGTTTGCAATGGTAAGCAAATAATTTGAGAGTTAAGTTCTCGTTGTGAGCCTGTTCAAGGAATTCAAACCCGTTGGTTGGGGCTTGGTTTAACTATTCGGGAAAGCTCTTTAAGGAAAAATGAATCTGATAAATTCGACTAACGAATTAACGCCACGCCGGATTTCAGTCGTTAAAAGCAGAAAACCATGATGGAGTTACTCCGACAAATCCGATTAAAAGGTCTTACGGGTCTTCGACACTAGGATTTTATATTAAAATTAAGATTGTGGGAGATCAGCTCCTGGCAAACCCATGTCATCTCTCAAACACCAACAGTCGTATTTATAAAATTTGCTTAGAACACCCTTAGACAACTGTCCAACTAGACGGTGTCTAAAGAGTTGGACAAGTCTTAGCCAATTTTGTATTTA
Source organism: Melanostoma mellinum (assembly GCA_914767635.1). Classification (NCBI taxonomy): domain Eukaryota; kingdom Metazoa; phylum Arthropoda; class Insecta; order Diptera; family Syrphidae; genus Melanostoma; species Melanostoma mellinum. Next base: position 152,128,563 of record OU612060.1, read on the forward strand.
TAAATGCATTCCAACAGTTGTCTAAACAACCCCTAAAACTGTCAACTCCGAATGAAAAACTAAATGGCAGCGTTCATGATGTATCAGTGCAGTACCATTGTCTGTGCTTTGGTATACGAGTACAACAACTATAAGGCTCTGAAAGAGAGTGGTGTAGGACTTGAACTTGACCGAAAAAACAGCTGATTTAACTTTGTGTTTCAGCTTTTCCAAGTCTCATAAAATGATCAAATTTGTGCAATTTATAAATGGAATTGTTGAAAGTAGTATTTTTCCATCTCAAACTACTTATTTTTTTCAATCTTAACACTCTCAACAGTGTTTTATAACATGTTCAACAAAATTGTTTTTTGCTGTATCAATGGTCACTTTAGCCATAGTTTAGACAACCAATTTCGGTGTCTAAAGTTAGACATTTCTTAGACAGCGATGAAAGTGTTTATAAATACGATTTGGACTTGGACGCTGTTCTAAGAGCTGTCCAAAGTTAGACATACTTTGGAATGGGATTATAAATACGACTGCAAGTGCCTACACCAAAAAAAAATATTTCCAGTCGTATTTATAATCCCATTCCAAAGTATATCTAACTTTGGACAGCTCTTAGAACAGTGTCCAAGTCCAAATCGTATTTATAAACACTTTCATTGCTGTCTAAGAAATGTCTAACTTTAGATACCGAAATCGGTTGTCTAAACTGTGGCTAATGTAGCATTCGATACAACAAAAAACAATTTTGATGAGCATGTTATAAAACACCGTTGAGATTGTTGTTGAATAAGTAGTTTGAGGTGCAAAATAACTAATTTCAATAATTTCATTTATATATTGCACAAATTTCATCATTTTAGGACACTTGGAAAAGCTGTAACAGAAAGTCAAACCTGCTGTTTTTTTGGTCTAGTTCAAGTGCTACGCCACACTGTTTCAGACCTTTTTGTACTCGCATATCAAAACACAAGCAATGGTACTACACGGATACATCATGAACGCCACCGTTTAGTTTTTCGTTCAAAGTTGACAGTTTGAGGGGTTATTTAGACAACTGTTGGAATGTGCACTCAGAGAAAAAAACCATATTTTGAATAAGAATTCCCATTGTTTCAATGATTTTTTACGATTAAAATTGGTCAATAGGACACAGACCATTACCGTAACAGTTTTGGAACTATTATTATAATGGTACGTCTGTATTATTGTTTTAAAAGTTAAATAGTTTTGAAATAATAGTCTCTCTTATTAATAATCAATGGTTGGTACTATAACAGACTAAAATTAATAAGCAATGTCCTATTGAAAATTAATCTGGTAATACTATTGATTCAACAGTAGAATACCATTGCTTAGTTTCGAAATTCGAACTCGAATGTATATATTGGTAAACGGATGTATAGTGTTGTACTATTGCTTTAATAGTATAATCTTACAATTTCTATGGTATGTTTTTCAAAAGTGTATAGTACGCATTATTGTTTCAATGCGATACCTATTAATTCAATGGTATATAAACTATTAAGATCTTATGGTAAATCGCCTTTAAATAATAGGAAAACCGTATTAAAACAAAAATGTAGTACAATTAAAACAAAAGTGTTGTACTATTGTTCGTACTATTGTTTTAAAAGTGATGCACCATTATTTTAATCGTCAAGTACTAGTATTTTAGTAGTGTAATACTATTATTTTAATGGTGTAGTACTATTGTTTCAATAGTGTTGTAATATTATTTCAATAGTGCAGCACTTTTGTTTCAAAAAGGTAGTACTATTGATTGAATAGTGTAGTACTATTGTTTTAAAAGTGTTGTACCATTGTTTTAATAGTCAAGTACCAGTGTTTTAATAGTGTTATACTATTATTTTAATAGTGTAGTACTATTGTTTCAAGAGTGTAGTACTATTATTTCAATAGTGCAGCACTTTTGTTTCAAAAGGGTAGTACTATTGATTGAATAGTGTAGTACTATTGTTTTAAAAGTGTAGTACTATTGTTTCAATAGTGTTGTAATATTATTTCAATAGTGTAGTACTTTTGTTTCAACAGGATAGTACTATTGATTTTAGACTGTAATACTATTATTTTAATAGTGTAGTACTATTGTTTCAAGAGTGTAGTACTATTATTTCAATAGTGCAGCACTTTTGTTTCAAAAGGGTAGTACTATTGATTGAATAGTGTAGTACTATTGTCTTAAAAGTGTTGTACCATTGTTTTAATAGTCAAGTACCAGTGTTTTAATAGTGTTATACTATTATTTTAATAGTGTAGTATTATTATTTCAATAGTGTAGCACTTTTGTTTCAAAAGTGTGGTACTATTGATTTTATAGTGTAGTACTAATTTTTTAATAGGGTTGCACTATTGTTTTAATAGTTAAGTACTTTTGCTTTAATAGTATTATGTTATGACTTTCATAGTATACATTTTTCAGAATTAATGCCACGCATTATTGTTTTAATGTGATATCTATATCAATTTAATAGTAACAACATACGCTTTGCGTTTTATGAGCTATGTACTATTAAATTGGTAGATATGATATTAAAAAAACAATACGTACCACTATGTTCGAAAAATAAAAAGCTGAAAAGGTAAAGCATTATTGCAGATTAGATCCAAGTTCTTTTGAAAATATACTCACTTTTACATTATACTCAGTGATAGTTATCCATAACCTGTTTAAATAAAAATCTACAAAAAAAATTAAAACAAGTATTCAAGTAACATTTTACAATTTTACTTTAACATTTATTTAAACTTTTTAAAATATTTTACAATTTATATTTTCTCTTAAGTTTAAGTGTTTTAAATATGTAGGTTTTATTTAACAAAAAACTTAACTAAACATAATTTCTGTAATAAAGATACAAATTTAAAGTTATGAGTTTAAAATAATTTTGTATGTTGAGATACCTATTTTTATGTTAAGCAAATGTTTTTAAATTTTTTTTACCCGAAACACTTTTAATCCATTGTGTAAATAATGAATGTGAATTGGCGGGCTGTCAAGATCATTAACTGAGTGCAAGGAAAAAGTTTTTTGGTGGTTGTCTATAACAAATGCCTGCAGATGTTCATTGAAATATTTTACGTTCCACTCTTCACAAAGAAAATAAAACTTTGATTCAAGTATACAAATTTCTTGAATTTCAAAAAGCAATAAAGATTCTTCAGCTTTAGTAAAAAAGAAATGTTTTTTGTATAGTTTTCCCTTAAAAATCAATTTTAGTATGCAATTCACGTCATAAAGAGCTAGGCTAGTTTTGCCATAGTTAATGTTCTTATAGAGGAGATCTAAGTTACACGTATAAATTGACTTCTCATCAAAAATAAAATCGCTATCAAAAAAACTTTGTTTAACAAGCGTGTCAGAAAATTTTAGTCCGGCTTTAAAAGCAAGAGTATATGAAATATTGATCCTTGAGTTTGTAGCTTTTGCAGCCTGCTTGTTTTGTCTATGTAAAGCTTCAAAACGCATGCACCACAAGATTCTCAATGGTCCGCACTTTCGAATTGCAGACGGATAATGCACCAAAAAGTGAAACTTAGGTTTCAGTGGTTCTTTGAATATCTTAATGAACATAGAGTTATGTTTGGTAATTAAGTTTTCCAAGGAATTCAGTTGTGATTCATTTATTTTTGTTAAGAGTATTAAATCAATTATTTTAACCAGTGTTAAAAGAAGTTCCCATATCTTATTATTGGCTGGTACAAGATCTCCAATCATCAAAGGCAAAAAATGTATAAAAGTCATTGTTTCGCGAGCAGTCATTTTTAAATTGTTAACTCTTAACAACGACAGTACAAATGGAGGCGAAATGTTACCTATTTCCGTTTCTCCATAGTTAAACAACTGCTTACGATTGTTAAGGTCCTCAATAGAAAAAAATTTAGCGCAATCGATAAAGTGCACTAAGATTTTTGATATATCATACCGGCAAACGCCTTCGAAAATATCATGCATGATATCAAAGTAAAAATTTTGCGTCACATGAAAGGACTTAATTTCGTTAAAAACGCAATTTTCTTTAATACCAGTTAATTTGTCGTTCTTTATTTCAAGATCAGCTAGATAATTATCAAGATTACGTAGGTATGAAGCATGCTCAACTACGTCAGATTGCATATAACTTTTGCTTCTTTTGCAGGCTCTACAATAAAAGTTTGAATTAAAGCTGCTTGAAAATCCTAAATAAGTGTTGAGACCTAGGTTATCCCCGACAACAAATGCTAAGATAAAATATATGTGGTACCTCTTATTATTTACATTTATCTCCAAACCAACACTTTCAAGAGTTTTTATACGATCAACAAATGGTTTCATTGAAAAAGAATTACCAAACGATGACCTATCTTTTGTTTTGAAAAAACCGGCAACAAAAATGTTTCTCAACCTTGATAGATGATGCTTAGGAATGGTTGGAAAAGTATAGTAAACACCACAGATCGATTGATCTTTTGCGTGTGAACCGAGAGGATTGTCTATACAAAAATCATCAAAAAATAAAATAAAAGGTAGTGTTAATTTATTTTCAAAACTCTCTGTCTTTTCCTTCCAAACTTGTCCATTTATTAAGCTGTTGTAGAAACCAGGTGCACAACTATTTAGCATGTTTGTGTTCTTAAATGTTTCATATAAAACATTTTTAGATTGAAAGAATTGTTGAATTTGAAATTCTAAAGGCATGATTACTCCTGTAACCTTATTAGTATCTAATGTGGGGGCATTGTTAACAATTACTTCACATACTTCTTCATTTATGGTGTAATACATAGGTTTCTTAAAGAAACCTTTCCTTTCTAATTCTTGTATTAATTTATATTCTGTATTGATAGACTTGAAAGGAAGCAAAAACTGATCTAGTAAATGAATAGCAGTAGCCCTATTTGTTTCAGTTTCAATAAAGGGGAGAATTTTCAAAACAATAGCTTTTGAAAGGGGGTCAATGACATGCATTTGAACTTGATTGATAATATCTGAAACGTTTTTTCTATTGAAATTATCATTTTTGTGTAAAGATAGGGCAAAAGTAAGTCCAGCTAAATCAACTGCGAAGTCATCAGAGCTTGTTGTAAGCTTAGATAGTATATTCTGCGTACATGTTTGATCAAGAGATTCTGAAATATAAGAAGGACAAGAACTTGAACTCGGATTACTTTCGTGCGGAATTAATTCACTTTGAACTCTTTCGTTAGAAATGGGATTTGTTTTTGGTTTATAAATTTTATTTTCGTGAACTCTTTGTAAGTGGCGTTTAAACGTGTAAATATTTTGAAATTTTTGAAAGCAATCTTTTTCTAAACATAAAAAAAAATCCAAACCTTTCAAGATGTGATCGGATTTCAAATGAGATATTAGACTTTCAGACGAAAAATTATTTCTAACACACAAAAAACATTTCATTTTGACTTTAAGTATAGGTAATCAATTTAGTATATAGATGATTAATTTTTTATTCACGCAATGAATTTATGAGGCTATTTATGTTAGGGTTTGGTTGACGAGCAAAATTGTAGAAGAAGCTTTCAATAAAAAGGTAAAAATTTTTACCCTCTTTTGGGTATTTGAAGTTCATAACGTGGTAAAGCTTAAAAGTTATGTCTAAACATTTTAATAAATTTGAAAATTTATACAAAATACCATCATAAAAGGTGTAAAACGTTTCTAAATTTTGCTTATCTTTACCTATTGTAATTATTAATGGCTGCAGTGTAAGTCCCTTTGTTGAATATTTTTCCCTCAACGATTCTACCCTCTCTTTGTATTCCGACACTGAAGAACAGCAAAGAAAACAGGAATCCTGGGCATCTTTAATTGATGGCTTCCATTTAGATTTTTTTGCATCCTTTCTTCCAATTGATATGACTGATGGCTTCAAGACAGCATGAAGAGAGGATAGAATTAAAAAATCGCGTGAATCTGAAAAAATAATAACATATTGAAATCGTATTAATTAACTTATTAAATTATTTTGTGTACAAATGTTTCCAAACATTTCCAAAAAAAGGACTTTTGTTGAGAAAATCTATCCGCAGTGGACTGTATCTGAAGTGGAAATTGATTCTCCATGTAATGCAAATAAAACTGGTTGGAATTTCATTTGGAATTGCACTTGCCTTGTAGACCAGTGCGAAAAGTTTTTCTGCTTTATATTTATAGATAAAAACATAATACGTAAATAAATAAAATTTTTATCTTACTTGTGTCAGTATCTTGAAGTTGTTTCAGTAATTCCAATGAGGCCTTGTGTTTAATTTGCTTTTGCAAAATAGGTATAATTTTTTGAACGAATGCTGGCCAAAGTTGGAAAAGGTTGGATTTATTCGTTGGCTTTAATTTTTCGTAGTCGAGTTCAACCTGCAATTATTAATTTTAAGAATGTTAAAATTAACTGGATCAATGTTTCATGTCTTTTTTAAGGAATACATAATATAAAAATACATAAATATGTTACAACTGACTGATTGTAACCTTTTTTAAGTAAAATAAAAAAAAGAGATGTCATATTGACTTACAAGCGTATGCCCAAGAGAATGCTTAAACAGTGGCCATTTTGTTAGGACATTTAACCCCTCAGTTTTTATATCCAAGCTCCGCTTTTGGAATACTGTAGTCCATTTTGTCTGAACTTCGGACCATGGCTCATTATTGTGCGTCAGCCAAATAATGGTTTGCTCAGCTTCTTCGGAGTTAACTTCAGCTAATATCTCATCATTTGGGGGATCACATACGAAAGTTTCTATAGGAATAAACAGAATTACAAAAAGAAAAAGTTAAAACCGATTTTGTTTTTTACCTTCGTCCTCGATGCCCTCGGTTATTAGTTGTCTTTTTAAACTTCTCAATTTTATCCGCGCATTAACGGCCTTATCGTGAAGCTTACCGGTTGGATTAAGCCCACGACCTCTTTTGTGCAGATAATATTCCTTTAGCAAAATGAAAATATGAAATTAAATGAATTGAAATGACCGATGATCATGTAAAGTTCTGTACTTTTTTAGTTTGTGTTAGTTTAAAGTAAAAAAAGTCACTTTGCTTTCAGATGGAAAAAGACAATGAATAGCATTTGTGGCTTTTTCAATATCTCGCATTGTCATCCCTTTCTTGCTAAATAAATAGCTCTCAACAATAATGGATATTAAAAGTTGTTTATTTGTTTCATCTAAGTTTTTTTTTTGTTTCTTAGTAAATTTTCGAGGGTGATACCATTGACAATGCTTGTCTCATCACCAAGAGAAGCATGTGAAGATGTGGGTGAACTTATGTTACTGTATCCCCCACTTGTATGTGGAGTAGGAGTACTGATAGAACAATTATTTTCGATCCAATCTCTACAGGCCTCTGAAACGTTCTTCGGCAACTTATAGTAAAAAAAACAATAAAAATGAAAAAACAAAATTAAGGATTGAAAGGACTATTGAACTTTAAAGTTTAAATAACCTACATTTTTTCTCCACACGTTTAAATGAAATTTGAATTTTGCTCTAGTACCCAAAAGGGGAGCAGGAAATAGCTCATTTATTTCTGACTCAGTTGCAACCATAAGGCTTTCAATATCAAACCCATTATCTATAAAAATATATTTAAGAACAATATTGTTTGCTTTATAATTGTGATATGTATATCGTCATACCAATCACACGCTTGTACACCATTTCCTCAAATCCGAATTGCTTGCAAATTAAACTTTTGATTTCGTTTTGATCTTCGACATTCTCAACCAATACAGCCATTGATTCCGCGAAGGTTGGAATTTCTTCTGAATTTTCATTGCTTAAATAAGTTTGATCCTCAATGATTAAATCCTGAGCAGCAAGCTCTATTACATCTCCGATATTACATTTATCCATGACTGTTTGTGATAAAATGCATTTCAAATAGTGCCACACGTTTTAAACATACATTTGGAAAGATACATAAGCAAAGCTTGTTGCAACTAAATATTTTTTTAATAAATGAAATCAATGTGCCTGTCAAGAGGGTAAGATTTTTGACTAAAAACAGTTCAAATCATATTCCTAGCACAAACAGTTTAGGAATGGCAGCACTTCCAACATTTTCAAAAAAATGATTTTTTCAAAACCTTCAAAGTTTTTGATTTTACGGGATATTGATTCTGCCATTTTTGCTAGGAATATTATTCAAACTGTTTTTAGTAATAAATAATATCTTCTTCACAAGCACATTTATCAATTAAAAAAAATTAATTAAACTTTTTTGTTAAAATGAAGTGAATCAAAGTTTCATTGAAAAAACCCAATTTTGAGGGACATTTACTTGCTGCCATTACCTTACTATTTTAATGGGACATACTATTAATTGGAATAAAGTAATGGTATACATACCATAAATTTCGTAAAGAACTGTGCCCCTTAATGGGATATACTATTATCGTTTTGAGGTAATGGGATAAATACTATTAAAATTTAACGGGACTTTTAGAGAATGGCTTTATCTGAATTTGATTTTAGAGAACTTGAAAAATGTTAATAAAACACTCAATGAAACACATTTATTATCAAGATAAATTATATAGAAAATACCTGAGTTCAATAGTTTTCAATTTCGTTTGTTTTTTGACGTTTTTACTAATTTTTTGAACAAATATTTTATTTCACTATTAGCAGCACAACTAAACGACAACTACCTATATAATGGCAACGACTGTAATGGCAAAATATTTTCCATCCTAAATTAGCGAAACCTTACTATTTCAATGGGATATACTATTAATTGGAATAAAGTAATGGGATACATACCATAAATTTCGTAAAGAACTGTGCCCCTTAATGGGATATACTATTATCGTTTTGAGGTAATGGGATAAATACTATTAAAATTTAACGGGACTTTTAGAGAATGGCTTTATCTGAATTTGATTTTAGAGAACTTGAAAAATGTTAATAAAACACTCAATGAAACACATTTATTATCAAGATAAATTATATAGAAAATACCTGAGTTCAATAGTTTTCAATTTCGTTTGTTTTTTGTCTTTTTTACTAATTTTTTGAACAAATATTTTATTTCACTATTAGCAGCACAACTAAACGACAACTACCTATATAATGGCAACGACTGTAATGGCAAAATATTTTCCATCCTAAATTAGCGAAACCTTACTATTTCAATGGGATATACTATTAATTGGAATAAAGTAATGGGATACATACCATAAATTTCGTAAAGAACTGTGCCCCTTAATGGGATATACTATTATCGTTTTGAGGTAATGGGATAAATACTATTAAAATTTAACGGGACTTTTAGAGAATGGCTTTATCTGAATTTGATTTTAGAGAACTTGAAAAATGTTAATAAAACACTCAATGAAACACATTTATTATCAAGATAAATTATATAGAAAATACCTGAGTTCAATAGTTTTCAATTTCGTTTGTTTTTTGTCTTTTTTACTAATTTTTTGAACAAATATTTTATTTCACTATTAGCAGCACAACTAAACGACAACTACCTATATAATGGCAACGACTGTAATGGCAAAATATTTTCCATCCTAAATTAGCGAAACCTTACTATTTCAATGGGATATACTATTAATTGGAATAAAGTAATGGGATACATACCATAAATTTCGTAAAGAACTGTGCCCCTTAATGGGATATACTATTATCGCTTTGAGGTAATGGGATAAATACTATTAAAATTTAACGGGACTTCTACTATTTCAATGGGATATACTATTAATTGGAATAAAGTAATGGGATACATACCATAAATTTCGTAAAGAACTGTGCCCCTTAATGGGATATACTATTATCGCTTTGAGGTAATGGGATAAATACTATTAAAATTTAACGGGACTTCTAGAGAATGGCTTTATCTGAATTTGATTTTAGAAAATTCGAAAAATGGTTGTTAAATTGTTAAATAACTCGCTTATTTTAATGTTTCGACAAAAAACTTATATAATGAAAGTTGTTCAAAATTTAATTTGCTATAACTTTTTGCCTACGATTGTTATTTTTTGACTTAAGTCTCTAAAACAAGTTTACTATCGTATCAATTGGCCTAGTAAGAATAAATACAAAGTTGTAGGAAATTACATTTCAAACAACCAATTTTTGTATGTACATTTTTAGAGGTAGGGTTCTTAACTTTGCGAAATTATTTTATTTATGCGGGTAAGGAGAGCCCTTAGAAAAAAATAAAATATTGTTCATTTTGATCATTTTAAAGGTTTTGAATAAAATGAATATTTGCTTTTAAAACTGTCCGTTGAATTAAATATTAATGATATTAGTTATTATAATAATACAAACATTATATACGTACCTGTTTGTTTCATACGCAAAATATACGGCATTGCATCACTTTTCACTTTCACAGAATTTAAAATTTACTTTTTAACAAAATTAATGCACCCATGGCCAAAAATTTCTGATTTGACAAATAAAGCTCAACCAAATCAAGTCAATTTAGTTTTCATATTTTATTTTCAACTATTTTGCCTTTTTTAATTTCAAAATTACATAAAGTATCAATTTTGAACTATTAAAGGATAGTGTATTATTACACGAAACTTAACTGTGAAGCAAAAAAACTTGTAAACTCAATGTTATCTTGTGTTTTTTCAAAATTTCACGCAGCACTGCATTTTTTTTACATTTATTTTCATAGAATCCTTTTTTTTTATCCCAGCGAATTGGCAAACGAAGCTCAAATTGTTTTTTTTTTTTTTGTTCTTCAAGTTTGTGGCTTCACTCACGTACACTATTGTGTATGCCTTTACCTTATGTAGTTTTGAACTAATTAACACGTGGAGAGTATTCCTACTCATACGCCTTATATGTTAAATAAAAGACGAAGGATGTATCGGAAATAAGGTTATTTTTGGAGCAAAATCAAACTATACAACTTGCAATAATGAAAACTCAGTATTTTCTTTTCTTATTTTACAAGAAATATACAGGTCACCCTATTGTTAAACTATTTTAGTTCTACAAGAGCAAAAGGGCATACCTACTATAATTGCTAATAGTTAAAGTTGTTAAATCAATAGTATTTCATATTTAAAAAAAAAACTTACTATAAGTATAGTAGCAATCATATAATTTCAATGATGGAAAGTTATTAAAGTTATAGGATGCGAGAAAATGTAGACAAATCTTCTAATGACAGGGTGAATCTCAAAGAATTCGATAGAAAGCTGAGGGCTGTTTTTGAGTAGGTACAGAAAACAAATAATTCACAACTATAACCTAAATTTTCTAGTTGAGATTATACACGTGTTTTTTATCTAATAAATAAAAGATAAAGTTAAAAATTCAGCAGTAAAAACAAAAATGCAAAGCTGTCATCTTCAGTGAAGACGAAATCCTTGCTTTCGAAATGATCATCTAAGGAAACATAAAAAAAGTGTTTTTACTGTTGAATTTTTAACTTCATCTTTTATTTAATAAATTGTAGCGTAGTATTTTTAAATTTGAGAAATTATTTTATTTATGCGGATAGGGAAAAAACCTTAGAAAAAAATGAAATATTGTTCATTTTGATCATTTTAAAAGTTTTAAATAAAAATGAAAATTTGCTTTTAAAATTGTACATTAAATTAAATATTTATGATAATAGTTGCTATAACAATATGAATATTATATACGTACCTGTTTGTTTCATACGTAGAATATACGGCGTTGCATCACTTTTTCCTTACACGGAGTTCAAAATTAACTTTTTCGTGGCACATCGTTTTTCAGGGAAAAATAAAATCATAAACTTAAATTTTTTAACCATTTTAATTCAAGTTAAGGAACCGATCTTACGAAAGATTATAAAATATGAACCTTTAAACATGCAAATTCTTTTTTATTTAGCTTTGGGAATTCGTTTTACCTTATGGCTATGCTAATCTTTACTTATTTTGTCAGTGAACCTTTATATATATTAAATAGGATACATGAAACTATAAAAACAATACTCCGTGTTCTCGAAAAAAAATTGTAAATAATAAAAGTTTGTCCTTATATATTATCGAAATTATTTGATTTGACTATTCTGTTTTTTAATGGGATAATCTATTAATTTATTTTTGTTTTTTTTATAAGTATTAAATTGCCTACATAAAACTATTCAAGCAATAGTTTGTGTTATTAATTTTTTTGGTCATAATAATAGTATTTCCTATTAAATTAACAATGGGTGTTACATTTCGAGCGATAATTTCGAATATTCGAAAATATTTAAATTGAAGACATTGATCTTATGGGATACACTATTAATTTAATGTTTTGATCTTGTTTCATAACTATTTGATTACATGAGACTATTGAAACAATAGTCCGTATTAATAATATCAATAAGATAAATCTTATTCAATCAATAGTTTTTAATGGTTCAACAAAATGAGTACTTTATCTTGGATAATAGTGTCAACATTATTGAGTTAATAGTCAAATACTATTCAATCCATGAGCCGTCCCATTGAACTAATTCGACAAATTATTAACTACGATGTTCTTTAATGGTATCGAAACTATTAGAAATTTATAGTATTGGACCTTTAACATAAAAGTACGTGGTATTAATTATTAATGGTAGGATATTATTAAATCAGGAGTATTTCCCATTAAATTAATTATATACGTCGTATTAGCATTAATAATTTCAAAACTATTGGATCAATACCCCAAATACCATTGAATTTACCAAGAAACTATTGATTTCATAGTAAAATCTTATTAAAAAGCGTCTTTTTAAATCAATGGTCGTACCATTGAAAGTTTATGGTATTTTTTTCTCTGAGTGTGTTTATAAATACGAAATTGGCTAAGGCTTGTCCAACCCCTTAGACACCGTCTAGCAGGACAGTTGTCTAAGGATGTTCTAAGCAAATTTTATAAATACGACTTTTCGTATATACAGGGTGTCCCGTAATTCGCATTACATACTTTGGGATATGATTGTTGGTCATATTCTGAGAAAAAAAATTTACTACAGTTAAGTCCGTTTCCCATGACATCACTTTTTGAAAATTTAAAAAAGGCTAACTCTGGTGTCAACACTGATGGTAGAGACCTAATTTTAGACTTAAATTTTAATAATCTTCAAAGAATTGGGGTTGCCAGATTTTCAATTTTTAATGCTGTTCAAATTTTCTTCTCTAAGAAGACTTATACATAAGTGCACTCAAAAAACCATAAATTTTATGATACTTGAAAAAATACAAAATGGGTGAAACAAAAAAAAAAATAAAAAAAATTATTTATCGAATTTAACACTGGTCAAAGTACGCCAAAGTGAGCCCTTTTTTAATTCTCAAAAATCGATGTCAAAGTTGAGAAATAAGCTTTACTGTAAAATAATTTTTGTCTTATAATATTGTAACGTGCGCTTAGTTCGCAAAAATAAAACATCACCTTTCAATAAATTTATTTCTACCACTTTTATTCCGTATCTATACTTTATTCGATCTCAACTCGACTTTTGGACTACCACTTGTATACAACAATTCACTCTTAACTTTATCACTCTATAATCAAAACTGACATCTGGTGGCCTCGGGCGGCCTATTTATATCGAATGACATTTCATCTAGAACTCTCCAGTAATTTCCACATGGGCTCCACTCTCTACTCTTATCAAACATTTTTCCTCCTAGTATATTCTACACTTACATTAGTGTGGCCACTTTAGTTTTCGGTTGAACGTTTTCGATTAGGAAATTGGTATTAAATGTTGGGTTCGCGTTACACTGCCCCCTCCTTAAGATTGTTCGTCCCGAATAATTCCATCTGCAGCCTCGCCACTATATCGATGCAGCCGGTCACAATGAACTACTTTCAACTTGCCTCTTAGTTCTCTTTGGATGCGGTAAACCACGTCGTTAATCCTCGTGACAACAGTTTTAAGACCTTCCCAGTTCTGCTGAAGTTTCGGTGACAATCCCTTTTGACGATGAGGATAATAAATCCACACACGATATCCTGCTTGCAATCCTGCCATTGTCGCTTTTGTGTCATACCGGTTCTTCATCCGGTCGCCATACACTGTGGTCCATGTCCCTGTTCTGTTAGGTCTATCTGTAAGTCTACTTACTCCTATGTTTGAATCACAGACATACCAATTTCGGAACCACTTCTCCACGTCACCTCTAACATGCAGCCAGTAAAAGCGTTTTCGCACGTTCTCCAACGTCTTGTTGACTCCTGGGTGGCTTCCTGTAGGGCTCCTATGCATCTTTTGTAAGACCTCCTTGATTTTCGATTGAGGAACAATAAGCTGCATTACAAAAAATTTACCGTCAGGAGATTTCCATTTGCGCTGGAGTATGCCTTCTTGCACGCGAAACGAGTCCCACTGTGCCAAAAAGGCTTTGACAACAGGGCTTTGGTCAGAAATGTCGTTCCAGTCAGGTTTCGTGTTGGTCTCTTTCCATTTGAGAATCGGTCCGATTTCTGGTTCCTCTTTTGAGCAGACCTCAATTCTTCCTTGTTCCATCCGAATATGGGTTCAATTCTCATCCGCTGAGTCTCTGCTTTCCGCCAGCAATTCCATTGGGGGTTTTTTACTTGATGTCCAATTCGGTATTTATAAGTCTGCGGTCTTACTCCACAGCTCGTGGATTGATTTTCTTGGACTTCACAACGTCGACAAGCAGTTTTAATTGGTGGCAACCGGCATTGTTGCTGTAAGTGCCGCGTCTTATTACAATTCCAACATCTGGCAAGTCCGTTCCGCTGGTTCCTTTGTAGCTTAACTCCTGAGTATTATCCAGCCTCGACTATGGCTTCTCTTTGACAATGTACCAGTTGAGAAGCCTGCTCAGATGTTTCCATCATCAATACAAATTCTAGAATTTCAGAAAGATTTCGTGTTCTAGCAGTTCACACAGATCTCTGAAGATGTTTGTCAGAAATGGCACGAACGAAGGACTCAACAGCCAGATGGTTGATGATTTCTTCTCCAGCATCCGGGTATGCCAGGTGAACCAGTCTTTCGACGTCTACTTGGAGCTGCTGTAGACTTTCACCCCTTTTCTGGACTCTGTTATTGAGTTGGATTCGGAAAACTTCTTTCAAGTGGCTATCTCCAAAGCGTTTATCTATTTCTGCCACGAGAGAACTGAAATCACCGCCCTTACCAGCTGGAACAGTTTGAAGTAATTCAGCTGCTGGACCTCTAAGAGCAAGAGTCAGTGCTATGTACTTGACTTCGTCATCCCAGCCATTTGTTGTCGCGGCTGCCTCATTGTCTCTTGTAAACTGGCCAAGAAGACTGTCCATCCAATGTTGTGGGTTTCATTTCCTTTTTCCTTGCAAACTCTCCAGCTCGAATTTTGATTTTCCGGATCTGGTCTAATTCCTTGTACAGACCAGAGAACTGTTTATCGCATCGGCTTTCCAAAAGATTCTCTACAACAGAAAGCTGTTTTTTCATACCTTCAACGCGTTCGTCTCGGGCACATACATTTTTCTCAATGTTACCCAATTTACCTTCTAGAATGTTTTTCTGACATTCTGTTGCGCCTCAAGTCTTTCGAGAATATTCTGTTGTTCCTTCTTTTGTTCACTTCGCTGTTCTTCAAGTTGTTCGAGAACATTCTGCTGTTCCTTCTTTTGCTCGTTTCGTAGTGCTTCAAGGTGTTCGAGAACATTCTGCTGTTCTTTCTTTTGCTCGTTTCGTTGTGCTTCAAGTTGTTCGAGAACATTCTGCTGTTCCTTCTTTTGTTCGGTTCGTTGCTCTTCCAGACGTCCGAGAATATTCTGCTGTTGCTCGTCAATCAGCTTCTTTTGTTGTACTTCGACTCTTTCGAGAACATTATGCTGTTCTTTCTTTTGTTCTAATAAAAGCTTCATCATACTAGAAAAATCTACACTTTCACTTACTTCCTCTTTTTCCACATCTGTTTCAAAAACAAAAGTGTTTACGTCTTCCCCTTGCTGTTCCAAATAGTTGCGCAAGCGCAGTACGAGCTAATTTTTCGATCCCGCCCTAGAAAGATTTTGCTTACCTAACGCACTTTTAAGCTCAGTGCAGTTGAGCTCTTCCAACAACTTACCCATTCTCACTGTATTTAGCTTTTTTTGTTTTTTTTTCACTTTTAACTAGTTTTTTTTTTTATTTTGTCCAATAAGTTTTATCCCACTTCAGACACCAATGTAACGTGCGCTTAGTTCGCAAGAATAAAACTTCACCTTTCAATTTATTTCTACCACTTTTATTCCGTATCTATACTTTATTCGATCTCAACTCGACTTTTGGACTACCACTTGTATACAACAATTCACTCTTATTTTTATCACTCTATAATCAAAACTGACATCTGGTTGCTTCGGGCGGCCTATTTATATCGAATGACATTTCATCTAGAACTCTCCAGTAATTTCCACATGGTCTTCACTCTCCACTTTTGTCAAACATTTTTCCTCCTGGTATATTTCTACACTTACATTAGTGTGGCCACTTTAGTTTTCGGTTGAATGTTTTCGATTAGGAAATTGGTATTAAATGTTGGGTTCGCGTTACAATATGATCAAGAATCTCATTTCATACCCCGAAGTATGTAACACAAATTACGGTACACCCAGTATAAGAGTACTTTTTTTTCGATATTGAGAAAGATTTTGAGAGTAAAAAGTTAAGTTAGCATGTGGTTTTGCCCTGTTCGAGAATAGGAAGCTCATTATCATTATACCTAGTTGCCTATTCCGAACACAGCTGTCCGAAAATAGGCAACTGCTATGAAATTGTTTTTCATCAGTTTAGTACTGGGGTTTATCGAAAATATATGGCTATCATTTACGTATACAAAAAAACATAACTGTATTTAGTGTTCCATTTTCCGGACATCGATTTTATTGGTGTTCGATTATAGGAAACTAGTGAATTATGGTTTCCTATTCTCGAACCATCGTATTTTACCTATGCTTTCTTTGCTTAAGAGGAAATACTACCCACGGTTCTTATTAAAAAGGTTAAAATATGCAACGTCAAAGAAAAAAAAATACTTATGCCTCATTAGCTGTATGAGTATACGAGCAGCCAGTAGAGAGTTTGGAGTTCCGATCATAACTCTCCATGATAGGATTAATAGCTTTGTATATAGAAACTATAGTAAGTTCAAAACACGATTTAACACTGCTTTGGACCGGAGGAGCATGGTGGCGCAGCATTCGTTTCTCTACACGCAATGGTAAAACAAATTGCTTGGAACGGAGACTGCTAAGTTGGAACGGAGAAAATAGTCAAAAAGTCTACATAATAATACTATAGTTTCTGTATACAATGTTAATAGTAGAGCCCTTGATGAAGCTCAAAGACGAGGCCCTGTGCTTACCAAGAGAGAAGAGCGCAAAGTCGTCGATTGGCTAGTCAACATAGCTAAATATGGTTTTCCACAGAAACCAAATGAGCTGTTAGATGTTGTGCAGAAAATAATCAGGGAAGAAAAAAGAAAAACACCATTTAAAGATGACACACCGGATAGAAATGGTTCTACAGTTTCTTAAAACGACACAGCGAGTTGTCTGTACGTGCCCCCGATTTTGCTTAATAAGTTGGGAAATTAGTTTCTAAAACGAAATATCTGTCTTAAATTTTGAGCAAGGAAATAACTGTTTGTGAAAAAGTAAATTTTTTTTTTCCTCATTGTAATTAAATTGATCAGAATTTAAAAGGAGTTGATG
Source organism: Melanostoma mellinum (assembly GCA_914767635.1). Classification (NCBI taxonomy): domain Eukaryota; kingdom Metazoa; phylum Arthropoda; class Insecta; order Diptera; family Syrphidae; genus Melanostoma; species Melanostoma mellinum. Next base: position 152,146,209 of record OU612060.1, read on the forward strand.
AAATAAATCGATATTGAAAACTTTTCGTTACATTTTTCTTGTATGGTTTCTACGAAACAATTTAAAGTTTTTAGTCGTGGCCTCTGCAGCTTCTTCAGATAGTTCTCCTATTGGTAAAAGAACCTGATTGATTTTTTCTGATCCATGAATTAAGACTTTATGAACTGAGCTAGGGAGAAAATACTATCCGTATTCTTCAACGATGTGGTTGGTTGTTTCAAGTGCGAATATTTTAAATTTTTTGAAATCAATATCAAAGCCAAAAGATAAAGTGATAAGAATTCTGTGACAACGCTCAAGAATGTTTTTATCGATTCCCCTGATTTCAGCTGAAATTTAAACGTTTGCGAAAAATTTACGGGCCGTATTTCCATCGTTAGATGTTCCACTTCCGCCACTTCGGGGTGTTGAGTAAAGGTAATCGCTCTTTTTCAATATCAAAATTCCTTCTATTTCGATGAAATATTTCGATGAAATATTTGATTTTATTTTAACTAAAAAAAATACAACAATTTAAAATACATACATACATATCTAAATGAAATATACTTACATTGGTCTAGAGCCAATTCCTTCCTTGCTTACAGGTTGAACTGTGAGCACTGAATAACTTAACATGGAAAATCTTAAAACTATATTACTAGGTTACTATGATTACGAAGGCATAGGGCTACTAAAAAATAATTTATGTAAAAAACAGTGAAAAATAACTAAGTGCAAATATAATACATAGTAAATTTTATGGACCTAAGTTTGGATGAACAACACGGGGTCTATTGATTTCAGTCCCCGTTTCTGCCAAAATGCAAATGGGAGAGACCAAATTTTTATTTGCATTCAATAACTGGCTTCTCTAAACATTTTTCAATATCATTCCATACTGAATTGTAAGGAATAAATTATTTTAACCTGGATGTTTTCTTCCTCAAAAATATACATATGAATTCAAATTCGAAATTTGATTTTATATATAAGACTCTTCTTGTAAAGAAAACTCTTTAGTTTCCTTTGCAAATTTGAAACGAATCGGCCTATGGTATCGAGTAGATGAAGGGCGTGGATTTTTCCAGAAAATTTGATAAGATGCTGTACAGATCAACCGCAAAGGAACAAATGATGTTACAAACAAGCTTACTGTCATCATCGACATTTAATTATTCTAAAAAGCTCTGCTTGTAATCACTTTGTCCAGTACTGCCATCGAACCCCCATTTCCAGACTAAAGTCATATTGGAAAAATTAGGTGAACAATTTTGCAAAACTTTTTTTTGTGATTCGAGTATACGCTTGGCTGTATGGTCAAGTAAACTTTGCAATTCCACTTCGGCAGACACTTTTGTAATTTTCTCATTAACTGGGTAGCATAATTAATTCGTTTGAACTATTTTTTGGTATAAGGGAAAAAATTCTCATGAGGTTTACAAAATACAAATTGACAAAAATTTAACATTAAAGTTACTTCACCGATTTCAAACATTTTTTAAACTCTAGGATGTTACATTTTCCGTCAGTGACATACATAGACTTATATTTCATAAATATTTCATTTCGCAAATGTGAACATAGAAACTACTGAACAGACTTCAAAAATTCTCTCGGCGTTTGGTGGGAAATCTCATAATCCCACAGTAAAAAAGATTATATTTCATCCCCATATTCCCACGGAAGCGAAGAACGGGAACGGGAACATTAAAACTACAGACCCGAGCAACGCCGGAAGGCTCAGCTAGTGCTTAATAAACAAGAATATATTGAAATAACTGAACAATTTATAAGAACTGGACCTTTAAAGAAGTAATTTCCTATCCTTTACCAGGAATGATAAGGAGAACTAAAGAAGCTATCAAAAAAGCAGTAAAAGTTTTTAATGATTCTAATCAGCCCAGGTTATATTCTCAGTTAAAATTACATAAATCAGGAAAACAAATAAGACCAATTACATTAACAACTGGGATCAATATTATCAAAACTTGAATGTTGGATATTAAAAAAACTGAATAATCTCCCAATCAAACTTGAAACCGCAGCTGAATTTGCAGAAAATGTGAAGATGTCATTCGATGTTGTTTCATTATAAACAAATGTTCCAATTGATGAAACTTTAGTTTTCCTGAGAAAATGGCTAGAAAGAAATGCACTTGAGCCAGAAGAAATAAATTAATTTGTAGTACTTACTAAACAGTGCATGGATGGAAATTGGTTCCAGTTTAATGAAAAGTTTTACAGACAAAAATTTGGCATCAGTATGGGATCACATATGAGCCCGTTTTAAGCAAATTTATTTATGTCGCATCAAGTAAATTTCCCAAGAATTTGGTAAAAATATCTAGATGATATACGGGCGATAATCAAAAACATGAACTCCGTCAGTTCGTTAACAAATCAAATAGAACTAAATCGCTACCCATGAATAAAATTTACATATGAAGAAGAAATTGAAGAGAAACTAAATTTTTTGGATTAATTTATAATTGGATATATAAACAGAAAACCAACGAATATTCTGAGATACATTACATCAGACTCGTTCGATTCCTTTGAACTTAAGATTTCAGCTTTTCACTCGATGATTTTTTGAGCTCTAAGTATTCCGATGACTATAGAAAAAAAAAAAGAATTCCAAAAAATTAAAGCCACAGCCAAAATTAATGGATATACCGAAGAATTGATTGAAGATTTAACAATTGCACATAGAAGAAAACAAGAATTGAGAAATTTTACAACTTTAGATCTAACAAGGAATGAAGGAAATGAAGAAAAGAAATATTCAAAATTTTATTTCTACCCAGAAATAACATCTAAGATAAAACCAATCTTTAATAAATGATACATAATATCCGAGTGCAGCGAAATAAAAATGAAAAATCCGATTGGAGGATCTAAAGATAAAATTGAACAACTTCAAAAATCAGGAATTTATTCTATCGGATGTACCGATTGTGCAAAAGAGTATATAGAACAGACAAGAAGACCTATTCTAAAAACATTAAAAGATTTAAAGAACATTTTGCACATCTTAAATATAATGAAAAAGAAAAGTCAAGTGTTGCAGAGCATATGCTAGAAAATAGTAATAGTTTTAATTTGCAAAATTTGAAATTAATAAGAAATGTAAATAACTATTATGAACTAGATGCTTTTGAATCATTTTACATATGTATTTAAAAACAAAAAAAATCTAATGAAACGTGATGATTGACCAATCGAAGATCCAATATTCAAAAAATATTTTAAGAGATTCAACTCAACTCAATTGTAACTTTTTTTAGAAACATTTTTGTTTTTTATTAGTTTTTTGACAAATAATTAATTTAATTTAATTTATAAATCGCACTGACGATGGAAGCATTGCTTCTAAAATGTAACTTCTGAGAAAATATAAAAAGTGTTGTAACTGTTCAAAATTTTACCAATCTCTTCATTCAAAACTTTAAGGCAAAATAAATTTTTTTTTTTTTGTTTTTCTACCTAGGCCCCAGTGGCGAAGCGTCCATATAAGTCGATTATTCCCTACTTAACTTTTAAAATTCACATTCGAAACATCTTAGACTTCTGGCAACATGAATCAAACTTACTCATACACATTAACTCGCTGCCAACATTTTTTTAACAACTATCACTTTCCTTTCAGGCCTATTCTACACATGTTGGCTCTTCAACTCACTCCATAAACAAGCACAAAACTAAAGCAACAACACGGTAACCCCAAATATTACATCTTATAAAATTTGTCTGGATAGAAAAAATTTGTGTTCTTTCCTCTTATTTCTTGTACTATTGACTGAGCTAGACACCTCTTATGGAAGAAAACAACACGTTGCGTTCGTTCGCCTTCGCTGCCGGATTCAACTGACAGCTCAATTAAATACACACGTTCTTATAAGAGGTGACCCATAAGCATCGGATGCAACGGACGCAAAGGAAAGAGTAGCTCAAATTTTTACTTTTTGCGTCCGGCAGATACGATGACATTGGGTGTCAAAACCAATTTGAAGTTTTATCTTCTGCTAGTGATGGAATAAGTAAAATCAATAACTCAGAGATGTGACTCATTTTTAGTTTTTACTGCTACTAAAAGATCGGATCTTAATAGTTCTAGTTAATAGTGATTTGTTTATTAAGCTTTCATATTTTTTTTTACAATTTTCACAATATAAGCATTGGCTTGAAGTGCCGTCAGCCGAAAAATGAGAGTTATAAAATTTTTCAAAAGAATATTTAATTCATTATTTGTATATATTTTATCACAAAATTAAAGAAAAAATTAAATTAAAGAAAAAAAATTAAATCTTAAAAAGCTTCTTTTATTATTTGTGCACGATATTTGAGCGCAGTTTTCAGGTATGAGTATAGAGTATTCCAATTTTCTCCATCAAGTACTCGGGAAGATTCTTCCACTGACAGGGTGATCTTTCCCCAGTGCGATAACCGTATTTCGTAAAGAATTGTGCAGATGCCGATAAAATGACGAATATCTTCTTTTGTCCTTAGGTTGCACAGAGAGCAGTTCACGTTGTCGACGTTTACGTACGGCAGGTAATTCAAAGGTAAAAGTTCGCCTCTTGCTTTGAAAAGGGTTGAAATCATATCCAGGCTATATCTGTCATTGAAGTAGTTCACCTCTCTGAGTTCATGGTTTAGCTGCTTGTAACTGTTTCTTGTTTCGCTCTGTTCGCATTTCAACTTAAAAGTTCTCATGGAGTGTTGTTCTATTTTTGTTATTATATCGTATGTTCCTTTATTTATAACTGTATCTCCTGCCCACAGTGTAATATTATATTGGTTTTCGAGTCTCGTCCATTCGCCAAAACACTGAAGATTTCTGTCTCGCAGATGTTTTGCAACTACGTTTGGGAGGCGATTGCTGGGAAGTGACATGACACATGACCTTAGAGATGTAGGCAAAGTGAAGACTTAGAGTGTAAATGTGTAGTGGTGGTAGCCCCGTTTCCAGGTGAAGCATGTAACTCGGTGTATTGTGTGGAAGTCTAAAAATTTTTTTAATAAAGAACCTTAAGAGTTTTTCGACTTCTTCATATTCATAGATTACCCAAACTTGAGAAGCGTAGCACATTATGGATCTTGCCACCGCTTCAAAAATTTTGTATTTAGCACTTGGTGCTACATTGGTTGACCCTATAACTCCTCGCCAACTGGTGTTAATTGCACGTTTGGATTCTGTTAATTTTCCTTGCAAATGTTTTTTAAATGAGACTTGTGGTGTTATAATAAAGCCAAGGTATTTGTATTCGTTGACGTTTTCAAGTTCTTCGCCTAACCACGTCCATCTCTCGTTCCTTGCATACCGCCCATTTTCGTTTCTGAAGACCATTATTTTGGATTTCCTTGTGTTAACCTCCAGATTCCAATGAGAACAATATTGTTCTAGCTTGTTTATCATCATTTGCATCATGTTTGATGTTTTTGCAAGAATGACAATGTCGTCTGCATACATTAAAAGCTCTATTCTGAGCCCACCAAAAAGTATTCCTCCCGGTAAAAATCGAACTATATCGTCTAGGAAGATAGAAAAAAGTAACGGACTTAAGAGGCATCCTTGCTTGACTCCTGTTTTTGGTTCGAACCAATCTGACAGTCTGTTTCCATCCCATACTGCTGTTCGGTTTCCTTGATAGAGGTTTTGTAGGGCTTTAAGTACTTTTGTAGACACTCCAATGCTACTTAATTTGTATATTAATGCCTTTCTGTCTACCGAACCAAACGCTGCCTTAAAATCAACAAAAAAAGCATAAAGTTTCTTTCCTTTTTCAAGATAGTACTTGGCAATACTTGTGAGGCAATATATACTGTCCACAGTGGAGTACCCTTTCCGAAACCCAGCTTGGAATTCGCTCAATATATTGTTTTCCTCTACCCACTCTGTTAGCCTATCCAGAATGATCCCAGTGAATATTTTCGCTATTGCGTTTAGAAAGGATATTCCTCTATAATTGCAAGGTTCTCTTGGGTTTCCTTTTTTAAATATGGGGAATAAGATGCTATTTTTAAATCCGTTCGGGATGTCACCCGTAGAAAATATAAAATTGAAACTTTTGGTCATATTGTTCAGGAAGTCCTCCGTTGCTCCTTTGAAAAACTCGTAGGGAATCCGATCATCTCCTGGAGCTTTGTTTTGGCCACATCGGCCAATGATTCCACAGATGTCTTCCAGGGTGATATTTCGGTCCAAGAGAGCGACCTCTTGCAGGGGCAGTGTATAATGAAACGTGTTTCCGCTTAGTGTTTCATTTAAGAGGGATTCAAAATAAGTAGCTAAAACTGTAGCTTTAACTTTGATGTTATGTCCAAGAGCAGCGCCATTAATTGCCTTGGCAACTTTCCAAAACGTCTTACTGTCCTTTGTGTTCGCAAGTTTTTCCGATATTCTTATTGTATAAGCTTTCCGTTTTTGTATGCAAATGTTTTTATAGCATTTGTTAGCATTTTGGTACAATTGCTTCGAATAGTCGGTGTTTTTTTTCCTCAGGAGCCTCAAAAAAGCATATGATTTTTTCTTGGCTTTTTCACAATCCCAGTCAAACCATGGTTGTCTTCCTTTTTGACTTGTTTCTCTTTGGAAAGGTTTTGCTGCTTCGAGTATACAATTCGTGAGTATATCAGTCCCTCTCATGGATTCAAGTTCGTTTGTATCTACTTGCGAAAGCTGATAATTGAGATTCATCTTATATGATTCGGCTTTTTTCTCTTTCCATTTGAGTTTCGGCAACAGATTCTTATGGGGTGCGGAGGTGTATTCCTGACCAGTCACATACATTCCGAGAGAGATTGGCATAAATGATCTGAGTGATTTTTTCCCAGTACCTCGAAGCCACTAATCCAGCTGATTGGTTTTCCTTTAGTAAAACAATAGTTGACGTTGCAGTGCCCCTCACAAAGGTTAAGTGGCCTTTTTCATCATCTGCTGATCTCCCATTTAAGAGTGTGAACCCCATTGTTTCGCACAGCTCGATAAGTTTTTTTCCGTTGCTGTCAGTTTTTTTGTTGAGAGAAACTCGCGTTTTATATAATGTTTCCGGTAGTTTTTCTTCGATTTCATTTATTATCTGGGCTTCACCCACTCTTCCATTAAAATCACCCATGAGTATTACATCATCTTTTCCAAACTCTGTTAAAAAGTAATGTAGGCTTGTGAAGTCTTCCATCCATTTGCTGCAGTTAATGTATACTGGAATCACGTACAGTTTTTCATTTCCTATTGCCATTTCGATAAAATCACGGTTGAGTTCTTTTACAAAGTTGCAGTTCAATACATTTTTCAGCTCTTTCCTTATACCATACAACGATCCCCCACTGGCTCTCCCTCGTGTAAACGTCCTTACTGCTGGAATCCAAAGTAGTTCGTGGTGCACTAAGTATTTTTCGTATCTTTCTATATCTTTTTCTATAAACGTTTCATATAACATAAAAATATCATAATTGCTAACTTATTCAAAAAAAATCAATAAAAAGTAGTTTGCTACATAAACCTGCTATATTAAAAGAAATTATTTTTAAGGATAAGTTATTTTTATTTTCTAAGTGGATGACGGCATTACAATTAAATACGCTGAACGCGTTCATTGGTGTTCACAGTTTGAGAGCCGCAGGGACCCTCATTTGACTTTTCCATGTTGTGACTTAACAGCTGTTCGATGAGTGACATTCCTCCTTCATTGTCGCAAGTCACCTCGTTGTTTACATTTAAATAGAATAATTTTTCGTGAATTTTAAGTTTATCGCCGCGAAGTTGAATATTAATGGTCGGGTTCTTGGCCATAATTTCGTTTTTTATTTTCAGCATGCGTCTTCTCCTTTCGCGTGCCGCCGCCGTGTAATCTCTGTGCATTGAAATCCCCGTGCCTCGAAGTTTGTTTGCTGCTTGTAATACATGGGCGACGTCTACTTTGTTTTGAAGTTCTACAACGACATTCTCAACATTTGGTCTTGTGGATCTCATGGGTCTGGCTGAAGACACGGCTGACGCGTTTTCGGTCTCCAGGAAGTTAAGGCATAGCGATTTTGCTTTTTCGACTGCAACAACTCCCTTCTCCGTTGGAATGTGGAAAATCAAATTTTTTTCATTGGCCTTATTTGACAGCCATTTAACCTGCCGTTCAAGCGCTATGCAGCGGGTCTCCATTTTTTGCAACTGGTTTTGGAGGATGGAATTTTTTTCATGGAGTGCGTTCAATTGAACCCCGATAACTTCAAAATCAGCCTTCGTTGGCATGTCCTTTAATTTTTCATCTAAAAGCATTGACATCGAGCCGTGAATAAGCTGTTGTAGATCTTTTACGGGCATATTTCCTACCGACATTTCTTCAAACGTATGCTTTTGAGGAGGGTATTCGGGAGAAACGTTCTCCAATCCTCTCTTCGGTGCAGTTGTTTGCATATTTGTGTTTGTGTTTGTGAAAATGGCAGTTCCTTTGTTTGGCTGGGTTCTATTCATTTTTATATATATATTTTCTTCTTTTTCGCCAGATTTCTTTTACTAATATTAGGTACGTTTTTTTCTCAAGCCTATACGGCTTAAAAAAATTCACGTGCTAAATACAACAAAAATTTAGCTATCTGGGCTTCCCTTAGCCTCATAATTTATTCAGTCTTATTTCCTTAGCCCGATAACAAAAATGTGCTACCAAACTATTTTTTGGAAATGTTATCGAAAATGGCGAAGGCTGTCATTGGGTGCGTTTGGTGTAGCTACAAATTCATACATTTGCTAACAATTGTCAACAAATTCATGTTACTTGACAAAATTTTAGTTAACAATTTGTAAGCTCACCGAACGCACCCATTGTATCAAATGACATTTCTCATTTCGCAATTCAAGAAATGACATCCCTCGCAATATTTGTGTGCTTTTTTCATAAAAATTAGACCTAGCCAAATGTACTCTAGACCATTATGTGATAGAAAAGTAAATATCCTACACAAAAATCACGAAGGACTATTTAAAAAGAATGATGTTTTGGGTATTGAACTGGTGGAAGACTTTAATGACGACGGAGTAAAAGAACTTAAAATAAGTTCAAGCAAAACCACGATAGACCTTTTTGGGACACGAGTCAAACCAAAGGAGGTTAGTACAAGCAAGACTTTTGTTGCATAATTTGTCTGTAAGCAAAGTCCTAATTTACTTTCAGCCTCGTCCTAACCTTCAGCCGAGCCTTACATAATCGGCCCTACCGATGGGATTGCTTTTGGAAAGAGTAAGGTAGGTCATCGTCTGCAGGCACTTGGAGCATTTGTGATGGACTGCGATGTGCTATGAGAAAATAGTTTAGCACTTCGGTGGCGAAAATGTCGGCCCCGAAAAGCGGATAGATCGCCTAAGACTTGGTTCAATCGTTTTTGCAAATCCATCCGAACTGGAAACTCTTAACTCTATCGTTTGGCCAGAGCTATTAGTTGAAGTAAAGCGCCGTTTACAATTGGCCTACGAGAGCAGCGGTACCAAGATCGTTGTCGTTGAAAAGCTGCTATTCTCCTAAAAGCTGATTGGGAGAAAAAATGCCACAAAGTGTGGTCAATGATTGTCTCACCCGAAGAAGCCGTCCGACGGGTTGTTGAAAGAAATGGATTCACCGAAGAAGAAGCGCGTAGACGAACTGCCAACCAAATAGACAGCCAAACAGTAGTTGAAAAGTCAAATGTGGTCTTTTCTTATGAGTGGAGTCTGGACTACACTCAGAAGCATGCGGAAAAGGCATGGACGATGATAACAAGCGAACAGAAGAAAGAAAGAAAAACATTCTGATACTGTTTTGTCAATTTAGTTTTATGTTTCTAAAAAAAAAGATTTGGAACAATAAAAATAAATAAATTTGTTGCCTCGGTGTGGTATCAAGGATTTTGCCCTTTTTTGCCAATCACTCGCTTGAAATCGCTCATCCTTGTTGTCATCAGAGGTGAGCCAATAAATCCAAGAAAGTTGATTTGAGTAACTTCTCCACAAAATGGTATTGTTGCGAACAACAATTCGGATGTTCTGCACTTTCTGCAACTTCACGTATCTTAGATTGATGGGGTTCCCTTCTAGGAACTTAGGAGTTAAAATAAATCATAAAATTATGCAATTAATTCAATTATTTTGTTTAAAATTCAACGACTAACGTTAGATGCTGAACAGAAGAACTGGACTCGGCCATGTCTAAGTCGACGCTTCGAGGTTGGTTGGTAAATAGTTTGATTTTCTTAGAACCCAACTGAGGAGGGTCTTGAACTTCAACGAATGAATCTTCATCATCTGATTAAACGTAACCGAAAGTATCAACTGCTCATATCAATCTGACTGCAGATAGCGACCAGCTGCTTCAAAGCAATGCAGAATTGGATGGTCATCAGATTCGTTTTCGCACTGCTCCTTCGATAAATTGTTAAGTTCCATCTTTAATTGAGATACGGTTGTATACATTCAAATACATTGAATATAAGTAGATTCAATTTATCTTACCAAACCCTGATGCAGTTGCTTCTGAGCCAAGTTCTTAAATTCAATTTCTTTTTCTTCTACAACAAATAAATATTTTTATTTATTTTGAAGTTTGCACACAAGTCATATGCCAAATACATAGTGCTACCAAATTGCTAGATCGTGTTTTTTTTTCTCTATTTGATGAAGCCTTTATAGTCTTGAGAAAAAAAACGCACCTATTATTGTTTTATGATTTTTTTGACTCACCTTTCAAGATTAATGCTGAGATTTGATTTAGATTTATTTTAAAAATTTTTTTACGGATGATTTACCGAGTTTTCCAGTGTTTTTTCCGGAGCCTTTAGTTTTGACTTCCAACCTGGTTGTACTCACTCTCTCTTTTTTCGGATCTTAATATAAAAATGGCTTAAATTGCCGAAAAATACATTCACTATCCATTTTTATTTTTCGAGTTCGAGATTTGAGAAAAAAATTCATCACTAATGACAAAGTTCACATTGCTCGATTTTTAAAACAACAAATCGATTACATTATTCAACCAATACCGACAATTTTTTTTAGCAAAGAAGGAGAACAAGAAAAAAATCGCCTTGTTCGCACGAATTTTCAATAAATCTACCAATTCATCGATATTTTCCTATTGGGGCTCATCCATATTCCACAGAAACACATGGCTATTCAAAGAAGCTCATTGAGAACTTTCAATGCATTTCCCTTTTGTATCCCTTCAAAGCAGAATGTCCCAAAACGTAGTAGTGAATTTGTGCAATTATCAATGAACACTTGCATACTTTTAATTGCAATGCAGATGTTATTTGGAGTTTTTTTTGTTTAGCATAAGACTTCTTAGCAGCTTGCGGTTAGGAACTCGCCCAATGTTACATTTCAAAAATTGAGATTGAGGTACATATGTTCAACTTATTGTTTTAATAAGAAATGAAGAAATATTAACATATAACTGCACACTAATCTGACAGCCCGATTCTGGCAAAAAGTCACAAGTCACAACATTGTGACCTGCTGAGATTGGCTGCGTTCAGAAGCACAATCTGAACTTAAGTTGCTATCTGTCAGTTTATGAACGACCATCTAACAAGAAACGTAAATTTTTTTTTACTCAAAAACATCTTATTTACTTGTCGATTTTACTTCGATTAGTTGGCAACGTCGAGAGATAAATTTTTATGGTCGTGCATCTTTTTATGGTCGTCCATCTTTATTAATAAAGGAGAATCAGATGACAAAGATGGTATCGTACCCAATTAAATTCTAGTGCTAATTAAAGAAAGTTGAAAGTAAATTTTGTGAAATGAGTTTTGAAGACGAAATTCAAGGTAAAATATTTAATAAAATTTCACTATTCTTTTTTTACTGATTTCTTTTCTGTGCAGAACAAGTAGGATTGTATGTTTACAACGAGCTGTTGCTCCCGCCTCTTCTAAGTACTACTGATTTGTTTGCAGTTCAGAATGAAGCTACGAGGAATCGAAATTTCTTCCAGGAAGTAATACCAGCTTATTCCGAATATGAGTTTCAGGAGCATTTCCGAATGAGTCGAGGCTGTTTTAATGTAAGTTTACAAAAAAAAGTCAAGCATAAACACTTTATTTTTCTTTAAAAGAACCTTTTGACTAAAGTTGAAGGTAAATCAGAGAGGACGGGGTTGGAAAAAGATTTAAGTTTTACTGTTTGGATGTTGTCCAAACAGGAAAGTTTTTTGTCAGCGGGTGACCGATTTAATTACGCAAAAAGTACTGGACACGCTGTTTTTTGTGAAATAATCAATATCTTGACCGGACTTACAGCAGACTACGTAAAGTGGCCTGCTCGAAGCGAGTACCAAAATATAGCCAATGTGAGAAATAAAAAATAAATGAAAGCATGATAGAAAATTTTATATTAGGTAATCAAATTATTTTTTTACAGTGTTTTCAAGAAAAGACCAATGGGAAGATCCCGGGTATCATTGGAACTATCGATGGTTGCCATATTCAAATAAAGCAACCGATACATAATCCCATCGATTACTATAATCGAAAAAACACCCACTCAATCATTCTGCAAGGTAAGGTAATAATATCAATATGCTACGGAAATGATGAGCACGTTATGTTTACAGCTGTGTGTGACCACCGAACAGTTTTCACTGATATTTTTGTTGGAGCTCCAGGACGGCTGCATGACGCTCGAGTTTTCCGTATAAGCGAACTTCAAAGAAGGATATAAGACCTCATTCTACCAGAATATCATTTATTAGGTGACTCGGCATATCCACTGTCGAGGACGTTGCAAACTCCTGTCCGCGACAACGGGCACCTTACTGCAGCTCAATCGCGTTTTAATAAGTCACTCAGCAGTGCGAGAGTTGCCATAGAAAGGTCATTTGGTTTATTAAAAGCCAAATTTCGTCGCTTAAAATACTTGGACGTGGAAACGCTAAAAATGGCCATTAAAATAGTTGTGGCGTCCGTGGTTTTACACAACCACATTTTATTATATGATGTCGAATCTTGGGATGATTTACCTACAACTGTGGAAGAGGTAGAAATGCTTTCATTTAACTTACTCCCGCAAGGGGTTTCTGACCAAAGATGTAACCAAGATGGGGAAATTAAGCGCAACTTTTTACTCAGAGCTTTTGAAAATTAAAAAAAATTTAAGCACTTTTAAAAAAGTTTATTAACAAAAAACTAGAATTAAGAAACAAAACAGTTAATTCATAAATATTTTTCTTAATACTAATTTAATATTTTTCTTATTATTAAAAAACTTAAGAAAAGAAAAAGCAAAACAGTCAAAAATTCAGTCTTTCAGTTACAATTTAAAAAATAAACAAAAAACTATAGAACACATAAAAAAAATAGTAACATAAATCAGTGGTTAGACCTTTCAAGCTGCAGTTTTTGAAGAGCCAGCTTTTCTCTTTGAAGAGCCAGCTTTTCTATTTGAAGAGCCAGATTTTCTCTTTGAAGAGTCACCTTTTCTTTTTCTGTTTGGTTGGACTCTTTTTTCAGAATCACCAGTTTTTTCATCGAATCCGTTATGGACTCCGCGTTTTTGATTCGCTTTTCCTCCATCTCCAGCGCTTCTTTTTTCGCCTTATCCATCCTGCTTTCCCTTTTCGTTCTCCTTGTTGAACCTGCTGTAGGAGGCGTAGTTTGACTACATACAGCAGGCATAGCTGGAATTATGTCAGGAGTGATGTTCGTTGTGGATGCTCGTGCGGTGTCATTCGGTACTGGTGGTGATGGATAGGCCGTGGGTGTTTGTGTGAAGGGTGTGTATGTTCGTGAAGGTAGTTGTTGTTTGGGTGAAGGGTGTGGATGCTGGGATGTATGGTGTGGATGCTGGAATGTATGATGTGGATGCTGGGATGCATGATGTAGATGCTGGGATGCATGATGTGGATGCTGGGATGCATGATGTGGATGCTGGGATGCATGATGTTGATGTTTGGGTGAAGGATGTGGAAGCTGGCGTGAAGGGTACAGACTTTGACGGGTATATATCCGGGCACAAGGAACTAAAATAACGGCCTTCCTGCACCGATACCTCCTTATAAAAAATTTGGGCCATGATGTTGTAGAAAGGCCAGAGCATCCTTCCCCTTCCCGTCGATGTTTTTTTTTTTGTTGTCCAAAATCGTGTGGTAATACTGTTTAAAGTTCGCCAGCTTTTTGTCCAACGCAGCCGCAGGAAAGTTGTACCCCTTTAGATTTAAAGCGCGCTCAGTTTCATTGAAACCCTTCTCCTTTTTTGGGATTTCTAAGATCTTCCCGCCGTATAAGACACTCATCCAAAAAGAGGAGAGTACTAGTATTTGTCCAAATAAAGTCATTTTCTGAAATTGAAAATAGCAATTCAAATTAATATTAACCTCAGACAATTACTGTAATACAATTTCTCTACAATAAATTACAAATTAAGAATTGCATTTCATTTACCCCTAAAACACTACGTACTATTCAACTGGACATCTGTCTGATCTTCTTTTGAACAATCGCTGATAAGGTACATTCGCAGTTCAACGTTATCATTGCCGACTCACAAACTCAAGATGTCCAGTTTAAATCCCCACATCACCCAACCCAACATTGTTTTCTTTCTCATATGAACCCCGAAACTGAATAACAACAAAACAATTCACCCATCCTATAACTACCTAACACTGGATTACAATTTGGAAAAGGTTTGAAATTTACGCCAAAATGCTGAAATACGATTTTAAATTGGAATTCTTTCCGTAACGAAATTACTTTCAAGGATTTGCGACACGAATATGTACATTCGCAAAAATGTTACCAAAACTACACTTGACAAAAAAAAATCTATGTTGAACTCTTCACCTTATTCTGTTCATTACATTTCTGTGAATGTAAAACTTACATTACGACGGTCGTCTGCAAAGTTTGCACAAGAACCTCCTCGTAAACTTCATTCAGCATCAGCTTACAATAGATTCGTATGAAAATCGAATCGTCTTTCCATTCGACCGTGGACTTTGCTTTTCTGCATTCATGCCTGACCAAATTACTTGATTCTCTGATACCCTTCAAAAAACTAGCTCATATAATGCACTTACAAACTACACACTTTGAAAACACTTACTTGGTGCGCTTTCTTTATCAGAATTTTCAACGCCAGCGCTGGCTTGCTCCTCCTGCTCCTCATTATTTACAGCTGGTACTTCTAAAAACACACATAATGAACCTTAAAAGTAAAAGAATATACAAATTCAACTTACCCATAACAATATCTTCCTCATGGACGGTGTCGAATAGAAGGATCTATGAAACAAGATCCATGACAACTTTTCTTTTTTATTCATTTCATCTTCTACTTACCATTTTGCATCCGAATTCCGAAGATAAACTTCTTCGGGAACTTCCACCACGACAGACTCTCCCTTATAGTTGTACCAGTAACGTTGCATTTTATAAAACAAAAATAAAAACAAGGACACACAATTTCATCCACTTAGGAGAACACATTCAAGGGGAGTTTTTATTGCTTCTTTAATTTTGTTATTGCAATCAAACTAAAAAAAAAAAAACAAGGGGCAAATTACACAAATTTCATAAATAGAACACAAGAACTATTCACAGAAGATATTTGTACAAGTTTTGATTTTAACTGTGAGGCAATACCACGTTTATGTTTAAGCAACTTCACAACCAAACACGATAAAGTTTCAATAGCAAGTGAAAAAAAAAAAACAAACTGAAGTTAAGATTTTCAACTGCTTTTTTTCATCTGAAAATCTATGTTCGAAAATCTGAAAATCTAAATTCGAAAATCTGAAAATCTGAATTGTCAGCTGAACTTTTGTATGGAAAACTGACAGCAACTTAAGTTCAGATTTTCGAAGATGGTGCTTCTGAACGCAGCCATTTACATCACAATGCTCGCGTTCTTCGCAACTTCGAAATTTTCGAAACTACTACTGTCAGTCAAGAACGCTATTTAAGCTCTGTGTCAGATGTAAAATGGTACTGTGATTAACCTCTCGGTTCTACATAGTTAGTGGTAAAAGTAATTGGAAAACATACTAATTTTCCCAGTTTGAAGTTAAGGAATTCGATTTCCAAGTATTTGTGTAACGTAGTATGCAAAATAAATTGACTTCAAGCAATTTTGATAAAAAAAATTAAAATCATGTGCCCTCAAAAATATATTTTCGTTGCTGATAAATTTACTTTCAATATCAATTTACAAAACAAAATATCCGAACATCAATAATAATCAATTTTAATTCAACAAGTAAGCGAAAACTCATAAAACACAAAACTAACCCAAGAATACCGAGTAAAGTCCGATTGTCATGTATGTTGTTTTCCTTGTTTTGACAAGTAAAATCTTAAGTTCAGATTTTCAGCCAAGTTTTTCCATCTGAAAATCTATGTTCGAAAATCTGAAAATCTGAATCTTTTTACAAGGGAAAAGTGACAGAATCTTAAGTTAAGATTTTCGAAGATATGTGCGAAGAACGCGAACAATTTGAGTGTTGAGTTGAAAACTGTTACTTTTTTGGAAAGTTGTGATAAGTGAGTCTTCAGTGCTTTTGGTCAGAATCAGGCTATAAATATCAATACAAATATAAATTTACATGTATAAATTTACATTTATATTTGCTTTAATTTTATTTTGTTTTTACTATCAAAAGTGATTTTTCTCAAAAACTCGTTCGGAGAGCGTCTCCGAAATATACTTTTTATGCTGAAAGTTCTCACTTTTATACTTTGTACTCATAATTTGCACTCGAAATTTCTTAATCCTCTGTTCTGTTCATAAGTCATTTTTATAAAAACCTTACAAAGTTCTACATACACCACCTCAAAAAATTGCTTACTGTGAAAAATCTCTTGAAGAGCTCACTCATCTCTACTAGCAGTTGACTCATCGACTCATCTCCAGTTTCTCTTATTCATTTTGACAAATTTATGTTTGTCAAAACACCGTAGCGGATTCTATGGGTCACCCCAATCTGTTGTGTCCGGTATAAAACTCGCTGTCAGTTGAATCCGGCAGCTAACGGACGCAACGGATTCTATGTGCCTGGGCCGTTATTCTTTGCGTTTGCGCTCATTTGCAGCATTGCTTTTGCACACTTCGGTGTTTGGTTTTCTTCGTATTTCTTCCAACCGCTGCACAGTGTTTTGTCCCTTTATGAAAAATCAAAAAAAAAAAAAATCCGAACGCATTCTTTTGACATGCTAACATAATTATAGAATGTCAACTCATGTCAAAACGGTATTTTTTGAAAGATAACATCAATTTTGCATAGTTAATTAATTCCACAACAACAGCATATCAGAGAACCAAGGTAATTTAACGGAATTAAGCAAATGTTTAGAGATTTATTTCTTTAGGTTTGGTCTAGTTCAAACGAGTTTTATATTTTTTTTTTAATTTCATGGTGAGTTGTTGTGTCAGTAAAAAATTAAAGAATTTAGTTTTTTAAAATTATGGGTGGGTTATCAATTTTTCTTCGTTAATATTAGAAAAAAAGTGGTATAAGAATTCAAATTGAATTTAAAAAAAAAACATACTCGTAGTTTTTTAATATTATATTTCTGATAGCTTCAATTTAATATTGACAAAGTTTCATCTGCTTTTGTAAGCCTATTGCTAAGATATTACATTTTATTTACAGTTGTCCAACATCAAAATACAAAACATAATTCTGTTTTTAATATTATAATAATAATAAAAATTAATATATTTTAAGGGGTTAGGCCACCCTAGAGGCTGAAAAAAATAGTATTTTTGGGGATTTTTTTTCAGAAAAACCACAAAATTAATCCAGATAACTGAAACTTGATTTTATTATTTATATCAATGACTGCTTACATTAATTTTTTTGAAGCGATTTATAATAAAATGGCGGCTGTGCAGCGTTTTTGCGACGACGTCTTTATTTTTTTTGAGGTCCACGGCCGGACCAACAGCTCATGTAATTTTTTGAATAATAATTAGCAAATTGATTTTTTCGATTATATATACTAACTGCTATAGAAGTACGTAGGATTTTTGCGATATATTGATTTTTGGCCAAATGGCGCCCTTCTAAAGTGAAAAGTGCAAAATTTGCCTTAAAAATTGTCATAAAATTGTTAATAACAAATGAACTACGCAACATAAAAAAAAAATCCTACGTACTTCCATAGACAATGTATATTTCAAGACATGTTTAAAATTTCAAGTCAATCGGTTGAAAAATGCATGAGTTACGAGTCCGGCCAACTTGAAAAACATAGTTTTGAGATAAACGCGTTTAAAGTTTTGAGTAGTAGAAAATCATGAATAATTTTACAATACTTTTAATCTGCGATGCCGGAAGGAGACGTTCGCAAATCTAACTCTAGTCTAGACTACTAGTCTAGACTAGTCGGGAAATTAATATTTTCAATAACATGCTCTACTCCCCCAACGTACCTTGCCCCTTGCGCTCACAAAAGGAGCTCACTGCGGACCAGACGGCCTTGTACTAAAATTCGAAAACCGAGTACGTAAAAGTTTTTCTCGGCCATAATCTTTTGGGATATAACTTTTGAGGTCCTAAGGGACCATTTGAAATAAAAAAAAAAATCGATTTTTCGAAAATTCTAGGGTGGCATAACCCCTTAAGTGAATATAAGTTAGAAGATGCCCCTGATGTTATAAAAGTAAGCATCAACAAGTCATTACAGTTATTTACCCTAAATATTTCTATTTATGGGAGAATATCTAATAGAACTGAAAGTGTAGTTAGAAAGAAATATTCTGTGTTTTTGAGCAACATTTTTAAGTTCAGTGAAGATGTTTTAAGCTATTTAGAAATAATTGAACATGAAGAACCATCTGAAGTTCAAATTTCTAGACGATTAAGGCCGTACAAGGACTTTGAAGATGTCAATGAAGCTTCAAAAAAGCGAAGAGTGGTAGATTTACTGCAAAAAAGAGATCATTGTGAATTAAAATTTGCTGCTGCTGCTTTATCAAAGGCAAGTTAAAAATTGTATGTCGCCTTACAGCTGGTTGAGTCTGATACCGATTTAGTGAAATGGAAAAATGAAACACCTTCTTCGACTTTCTTCTGTCGACCTATACGTTTAAAATTTGTAAAAGAATCGAAAGAAGTGGTGAAAAACGAGTTACAGAGGATGACAACTTTGATAAATAACTTGGAAACAGTTACATTACCATTCAAGGACACTATTTCATTAAAGTTAATTTTGAAATGATTTTGACTATGATAGATGGAAGTATATGCAACACGGTCACTGAAGTTAATTCCACACAGAACTGCTATATATGTGGCGCAATATGATGCAATGATGAACCAAGATAGTGTCGAAAACCGTCAGGCTAATGTGAGTACTTATAATAAGTATGGACTATCAACCTTACACAACTGGATTCGAAGCTTTGAATGTATCTTACATATTGGGTATAGATTGCCTTTAAAGTGTTGACAGGTACGTGATTCCGGCCATAAAGAAATATTTGAAGAAAATAAAAAAAGAATTCAGAGAGAGTTTAAAGAGAAAATTGTTCTTCTCGTTGATAAACCTAAGCCCAGCTAAGGTTCAACAAATGATGGCAATACTGCACGTATGTTTTTTAACAATTCGAGTCTTGGTGCTGAAATCACAAGTCTCAACGAAGATTTGATTGTCAAATTCTGTATGATTAACAGAACATTGTCCAGTGGCATGAAAATCAACTCCGAGAAATTCAGAGAGTTACTCATTGAAACTAAAACTTTGTACAACAACTCATACTCATGGTATTATAATGCCTATGTCTATACATAAAGTTTTTGTGCATGGAGCGGACGTTATCGACTCATTGATGCTGCCAATTGTTCAACTGTCTGAAGATGCTTTAGAAGGTAGACATAAAGATTCAAGGAATTTACGGGAGCATCATACAATGAAATCGTCAAGAATCAATACTAATACGGATTTGAGGAATATGTTGCTTTTGACTTCAGATCCATGGATATCTGCTATTCGTAATAAGATGAGAACTTCTCAACGAAAGTCAATAGATGAAGATATAATGGAATATTTGGAACTAATACCATTATAATATATACACTACTATATTACATACATTAAACATTACTCGTCCATTCTCTTATAAAAATATAAATTGAGTACTTATATCTCGAAGAAAAGTGTAAGTATTCCATTTTATATTATAAGATCCTTTTTTCTACTATTATGAATCATTTTAACAAAATAACCAAAACAATAACTCCAACACTGTTACTGTAAGTATTTTTGATAAACATTAAAGTCAACCTGAATGTGAAATTGAGTGTTTTTTGAGCACTAGGGTTGACCTAGGTTTTCCATCATTTCGCCCTAGCTTTTTGCTGTGGCGCTTTGAGGGCTGTCAAATGGCATGTATTTTTTTTAATAACAGAGATGTGTGGTGATTCGTGGTTTAGCGTTTTTTGAGGACTGGAAAACCCAGGTTTTTTTGACAACTCATAGGGTTGTCAAGGAAACCTGGGTCAACCCTGGGGAAATTTCAACAAACGGACCTAATCTAATGTTGCGTTGAGGGAGGAGTCTTGGCGGTTAATTGAATCAATATAACGGTTGTTGTCCCATAAAATGGTTGGGTCCCAAGTAACAGCCACAACAAACAAAAGCGGGTCTGTCGATGTGGACTATAGTTTTGTAGCGTTTGTATAGAAATATCACTTCGTTTACAGTCTGTGGCGAACCTCCTCAAACTGTTTTTAAGAACGACATCTGTTGGCGACACCAAAGCGCTCAACGTCGTCTCTCCCATTTCCCACTTCGGATATCTTTCCACCGAAACGGATAGACGATATAAAATAGCGCCTAAAAGGAAGAATAGATTTGTATCCTATTCTCTCGCGCTAATTAATTCAACTGCGCAATTGAAAACAAAAATTCGTTTATATTCAAATTGGACGCGTCGGCGCGCGTCGCAGTGTAGTCCAAGAGTCCAACCAGTCGTAGCGCGAGCAGCAAAATTTATTGCAGTACACAGTATATGAATACATATACTTTTTAATTAAATATAAAATATGTGTTTATGTGTTTACTAATATTGCTCCTAATTTTCTCATGGAATGAGAGTTCCTATTTTATATTTGAAGAACTAACAAACTAAATTTTCGTATAAAATCTATTATCTACCGCATGTTTCATTTCTTTGCTAAATGCTTTCCTAGAAGCATAACTGTTTACAATTATGTACAGTTATATATTACTTCGTGCGAATAAATGCGACTATTTTTTTGTTCTCCTTCTCTGTTACACCAAATTGTCGGTATTGACAATTGACTTGCGGTCGATTCGTAATCATTTTGGTCGATTTGTTGCTTAAGCAAATCGGCCAATTGGATCTTCGTCTTTAAAGCAATGAGCCTGAGCCAGGGGCGGCGCTAGACCTTGCGTGGACGTCGTCGGCGAGATTATGTTTGCGAGGCCCCCTTCAAGGAAACGATTAATTTTAAGTAAGATATACACAAAGATAAGATAAGATATACACAAATTAAAGTAAAATTAGAGTATGAGTAAACGTAAAAAAAAAGACAACTTTTTCAGGATTTCGTGACAACTAATGCTAGCCGCTATTTCAGCTCCAATTGATAAAACTGATAGCGCAGATAGTCTTTCTTCAGTCATCGTGCTTTTCAAGTGTGTCTTAATCAATTTCAACTTCGAAAAGCTTCTTTCAACTTCTTCTAAATTATTTTCCAAAATGTATTGAATTAGTTGTTTCGCATCGTCTTGTAAATTATTTTTTAAAAGTTGGAGTTCTTCATAAAGCTCGAAAGGCTGAATGTCACTGTCTCCGCCTTTCCAAAGTACTGTACCCAAATCAGTACAATACTTGAGAAGGTCTTTATTTGGAATAGATTTTAAATAATTGATATCATTAATGAAACCAAAATTTTCGAAATACTTATTGAGCGTTTCAAAACGACATTCGGTGTCGCAATCATTGTGTTAAAGAAGTTCACTCTGTATTGCATTTCAAAAGATTGAATAGGTTCATCAAAATGTTCATAACAGAAGATTCGTTTTTTCCTAGCTATTCGTTTTTCTTTAAACTGAGACTCAAGTTCGAAAGAACTTTTCTCTACAAATAATCGAGCTTGTGCAACTCTGTCGTCAAATCCTGCATTACGAAGTTCTTGAATCCAGCAGCAAAATGACCGTCGACTTGCACCGATTGCCATAGTTTGCTTATATTGTTTACACTTAGTAAAGCCTCGTACCATACGTGTATCGCAACAATAAACTCAAAAGTGAACATTTCGTTTAAGATTGCGTCACAGTCGCTTAGAGTTTCAGCATCAGCACTTTTATTTTTTAGGTCATTCAAGCATTCAATAACATCATCAAATTGTAAAAATATTGCTTTTACAGGCGATTCTACTCTCCCATCAGAGGTTTTAATGTCAATTTTAATCTAGTTTTAACGCTTAGTTGACTTTGAAAATAGCACATAGATTTTTTTTTTTAGATCACTGCTGCATCAATCAAAAGCAAATTCCAACTGGCGTGAAGAATGCTCTTGGTTTATATTGAGTATTCTTGTTCTGACACCTTTATTAGTACCGACCATATTGCCGCCGTTATCATAACCCTGTCCTCGACAGTTTTGGATATCTAGACCATTTCTTTCTAGTTCTTTTAATATTGAATTTGTTAAATACTCTCCCGTTGTTTCTGTGACGGCAATAAACCCAATAAAATGTTCTTCTATTGCTCCAGTTGAGGAATTGCAATCTCAATACTTTTGACATTTGTTCAACGCGGCTGATATCCCTGGTACAATCGAGCAAGAAGGCGTAGTGTTTTGCTTGTTTAATTCTGTGAAAAATGTTTTCAATAACTGATTTAGACATTATTGAAATTAGTTCATTTTGGGTGTCGTGGCTCAGATAATGTTGAGTACGTTGCTTTTCATTAATACGTCGCATGTTCTCTTGTAGTGTCGGATCATATTTGGACAATAATTTAAACAAATCTATAAAATTGACACTGATTTTGCTATCATTCAAATTAAAAGATTTTCGATGAGCTCTGAATGCCAAATTGTGTGAGGCTAGGTAGTTTATTATATCAATCATTCTTTCAAACAAATTATACCAGTACTTTTGCGATTCCTTAATCGGTCTCTCGTAATCTTTATCTACTGTTTTTCCGTGTTTGATTCCCTTGTAGAGTTCCATCCATTTAATCATGCATTCCATGTGTCCTTGATTTTGTTCATGTCTCAGCAATATCCGACTCAAATCTTTCCAGTCACAACATCCTTCTTTAACCACCTGCGTCTGCAAATTTGAAAAAAAGTCTACATGGAAAGCAATAAACTTTATCTCGAAAAGTAGAATAAATTAACCATTTGCGATGTTGAGTTTCGCCGATACTTAATTTTCGAGTGAAATAAAATTTAGAAAAATGTCTATTACTTGCATCTTTTGGGTAACTTTCATCAGATTTTCCTAGATCTTGATTGGGTCCGTTTTGAACTAGGTAAACACGCTGCTAATCGTTTATTGGAAATGCCAACTTCCCAGGATCGAAGTCTACTATTGACTCTCTTAAATTAATTTCTTGCATTTGATTTTCTGAGTCACACAGCGCTTCATTTTCGAGTTCTTTAACGGGTTCAGACATTTGGATCTTAGCAGATTGGCCCAATGTTGTAGGTAAAACTGTATTAGAACTTTGAATAAAAGATTCATTCGATTCTAAAGCTGGCTGTCAGGCTGAAAATCAACCGAATCCAACAAAACTTTTGTTCGTGTTTCCCCGACACATGTCCATATTGCTCTTATGAGCCAACACACACCCAAACATACCCACAACACAACATCGACAAAACATAGTTCAAATTGTTTTTTTGTCGACCGACAAGAAAACGTTTTCTTGGCTTCGCCGCTTCGGGTTTGGCAATATGGTAAAAGAACTTGCTTGATTTCTTTGCGTTCACCATGATGTCAAACATCACAAATCACATACTATATTTCTACGTCATTTCTTATGTAGTATTTTTTTATAATCCTCACAAAAAAAGTTCGCCGCTGTCGTCGTTTTTTTGCGAGGCCCCCTTAGGAGCGAGGCCGTCGGCGGTCGCCGACACCGCCGACGCCTCGCGCCGCCACTCCCTGAGCCGTGCGTTTGCGTTTTCGTGAACAAAGTGAAAATTATTAATTAATCAAGGTAAGAGAAACGTATATAAAGGGTTTTCCAATAAGAGTGATATGATTTAATTTTTGAAAAAAACACACTTTTTGTAAAGGAAACTCAAATATTTTTTATTTGATTTGCAGTCCAATCATTACAATTTAGTTTTAAATAAAACTTCATTCAAATGGCCACCACGACTTCTCTGCAGCAACATCTATCATGAATGGCACGTTCAATATTCACTTGTAAGGCTTGAAGAGTATCTTGTTTATATTGAATGACCAATGACTTGAAATAACCCTACAAGAAATAGTCTAATGGTGTTAAATCACTTCTTCTTGGAGGCCATTCATCAATATCACCATTTCTTGAAATAATCAAATCGCTAAATTCTTCTCGTAACAATTCAATTGTTGCATTTGTTGTGTGGCACGCAACCCCATCTTGTTGAAACCAAATTTTGTCAAAAACAATTTCTTAAAATTTCACCCATATAAAGTTGGTTATCATCGATCTATACCGCTCTCCATTGACAGTAATGGTGTTACCAGCTTCATTTTGAAAGAAGTACGGACCGATGATTCCACCAGCCCAAAAACCACACCAAACTGTCAATTTAGGTGAATGTAATGGTTTTTCATGAATATATTGTGGATTTTCATCGCCAGTTTTGTTTATTTAACGCACTTGTCAAATAAAATTAAGCCTCTTCGAAAAATATGATTTTCTTAAAAAAATCGTTAAAGACTTCAAGTTGCTCCAAGGCAAAATCAGAAAGTTCACGACGTTCACAGTGGTCCAATGGTGAAATTGTAAACACTTCTGAATGCAATAAAAAACAAATGACAGATCATGACATACTACAAATGGTCGAAACGCCACTCCAAAATCATATCATACCCATTGGAAAACCCTTTAGAAGCTGCTCGATGTGTGAGAGTTTCCAGCAAGCTCCCGAAATTTCTTTGGGCTGAAGCGTGTAATACAGCTGCATATATGTTCTGAATAGAACAGGGTCAACAGCTGTTGACGGAAAAGGTCCATATGAATTATGGTATAAGAAACAGCTTGGAAATTTATCTCGTTTAAGAATATTTGGTACTGGATGCTATGTTCACATACCAAAACAGCTCCGAAAGAAATTTGACGAGAAAGCTGTGTTTGGAAGAATGGTTGGCTATGTCAATGAAAAAGATGGTTATCGAGTATGGATTCCAAAATTGAATAAAATAGAGTGTATAGTCATGATGTTATATTCAAACAAGAAGTTGTTTGCAGTATTAATGGAATAAACACTGAAAAAGAATTCGAAAACCGAAATGAAGAAGATGAAAAGTTCCATAAAGAAAAAGAAAAGGTTGAGTTTTCTGTCATTCAGGACAATAAAAAACAGAAATACCACGAATTTCATATGAATATGAAAATGAAAACGAAATTACTGAATTAAGTACATCAAAAGTAGTATCTGAAACTGAACAGAACGAAGTCAAAACAGAAAAATTAGCTGAACAAGTGAATGCAAATGAAGAATCTACAAATAACACAAGACAAAGAAGAAAGCTAGCATGGATAACAGGAGGTTAGTTTCTGATGCTTGCAGAAGAAGAGGCAAGAAAGATTAATCAAGAACCAAATACCTACTATGAAGCTATGAAGTCAAAAAATAAGGAAGAATGGCTCTCAGCAATGAAAGAAGAATTATCATCGCTTAAAGAAAATAGTACTTGGGAATTGGTGAAAAGACCTTCAAAGCAAGTTATAAAAAATCGATGGGTATTTCGACTGAAGGATTCAGCTCAAAGCGAGAAACCAAGATTCAAAGCTAGACTTGTAGCCAAGGGGTATGTTCAACAGAAGGGTATAGATTACGATGAAACTTTCAGTCCTGTTGCACGATATGACACAGTGCAAATGCTGTTAGCATTAGCTACAACCCTCAAGCTAAGGATTGCAGAATTTGACGTTAAAACCGCATTTTTGTATGGCACTCTTGAGGAGGAAGTTTACCTTGAACAACCAGAAGGGTTTGAAGATGGTACTGGAAGAGTATGTCGTTTGAAAGATTGGATTATAAAATAGTGAGGCAGATCCATGTTTATATTATCGAAATGATAAAGGAAGAATTCTGTATGTGGCCATATATGTAGATGATGGGCTAGTTTTTGGCAGCAATGAAGAAGTTCAAAATTTTATGCAAAAACTTAAGAATGAATTCAAAATTACAATCGGAACTCTTGATAACTATCTTGGAATGAAGATAAAAATGTTCAACGATGGTTCAATTCATCAAAGTCAAGAAAAATACACACAAAGAATTTTTGAACGTTTGAACATGAAAGAATCAAATCCAGTAGCGACTCCTTTTAGTCGGGAGGAAGAAAATTCAAAATTAGAAGAACTAAAAGAACAAGTTCCTTATCGAGAAGCCGTAGGGAGTTTGTTGTTTTTGGCAACAGGAACAAGACCAGACATTGCCTTTGCTGTAAGTTCTGCTGCAAGAAAGATGGAAAATCCTACCAAAGAAGACTGGAATAACGTAAAACGTTAACGTTATATCAACCGAACAACAAAGAACTTCAGATATACAGTGATGCAGATTATGTAGGCGATTTGAAAACAAGGCGCTCAACAAGTGGAGTGATTTCAATATATGCTGTAGGACCTATATCTTGGATGAGTCAACTTCAACGATTCATAGCCTTATCAACAACTGAAGCAGAAATAATGGCCGCCAGTGAAGGTGCCAAGGAAGTAATGTGGCTTAAACGGCTGTTCGAGGAACTTACTGAAACAAAAAGACTTGCACCTTTGCTTTATATAGATAATGCTAGTGCTGTTAAAACATCGAAAAATCCAAAATTTCATAAACGTTCGAAACACATTGAAGTACTTAACTTTTATGTCCGAGAACGCTTTCTTGAAGGTTATATCAGATTGGTGCACATTCCTCTTGAACGAGTCCGATTTCAGATGCTTCGGAAGAAAATTGGTATTGATTGATTAATGAGTACCTATCTATTTAACTGCCCGATGTTTTGGAGGAAGTGTTAAAAGGAATAAAACATCGAACATTTAAAACACTTTACTCTTATCAGTAAAATAGGAATTTTGTATATTGCTGTCAAGCAAATCAATTTAATTATTTTTATACGAAAATAAATATTCTTAGCAAGAGGAACGTTTGTTCAAATAAATATTCTTTTATAATTAAAACTTTGTTGCTTTTGCTTATAGAGCCTATTTAGCAGAAATAAAAATGCGTTTATATTCAAATTGGACGCGTCGGCGTCGCAGTGTAGTCCAAGAGTCCAACCAGTCCTAGCGAAAGCAGCAAAATTTTTACACAGTATATGAATACATATACTTTTTAATTAAATATAAAATATGTGTTTATGTGTTTATTAGTATTACTCCTAATTTTCTCATGGAATGAGAGTTCCTATTTTATATTTGAAGAACTAACAATAACAACCAAATTGAAATAAATTACAGTGATGTGAAAGTGAAGTGCATTGGAAATGCAAAATGATACGGTGAGTTTGTTTTAAATTAAAAATAACTTATTTGAATGTATGTAAACTCAATTTTCGTATAAAATCTATTATCTACCGCATGTTTCATTTCTTTGCTAAATGCTTTCCTAGGAAAATAACTGTTTACAGTTATGTACAGTTATATATTACTTCGTGAGAATAAATGCGACTGTTTTCTTGTTCTCCTTCTCTGTTACACCAATTTGTCGGCATTGACTTGCGGTCAATTCGTAATCATTTTGGTCGATTTGTTGCTTCAGCAAATCGGCCAATGTGAACTTCGTTTTTGAAGCAATGAGTTTGAGCCGTTCGTTTGCGTTTTCGTGAACAAAGTGAAAATTATTAATTATTCAAAGTAAGAGAAACGTATCTATGTACCTTGTACCTATATTTCATTTAAATTCTTTTGTGTTGTGAATTGTGTTCTGGTTTTCTCATCCATAATTGCATGTGGGTTTCCCGTTACTGAGTTATTGTTTTTTCTAATGGCCAAATAATTTTTCTCAACCTAAGTAAAAATAAAAATATTTTGTTCGTGTGCCCCAGTGCTAATTGCTAATTAATGGAAGAACAAGAAAAAAATAATATCAATCGATTAAAAGACGAAATAAAAATGAGTGAAAGCTGCAGAGAAGTAGTGCAGCTTGTAGCAGCAAGTTTCTTGTTGATTAAGCCTATAGGCTTAATCAAATAGTCTTTTTTCATCATATTTTTGTGTGTACATTTCTAAGCCTCTTTAGCACTTTATTTATATTACTTCTAAAGACATAAATGTTATTTGTGAGTGTTCTGTCTAAAACTAATGAAATGAGTCATTCAAATACAAATCTCTTCAGAGGACTATCGAAATTATTTGATACTGAGCGCTGACACGTATGAGGGATTGCTAGCAAAAGTGACACCATGTATTGAAAGGCCAAACACTAACCTTATAGATTGCATCATATCACCCAACGAACGTCTTTCTACAACATTGCGATTTCTAGCAACAAGGCGCAGCTACTCAGATATGAGGTTTTCCACTTGCATCGCAAAATCAACTCTTAGTACCATTATTATTGAAACATGTCAGGTTTTAAGAAGATTTTATATTATTAAGCTCTAACAGTCGTATTTATAATCCCATTCCAAAGTATGTCTTACTTTGGACAGCTCTTAGAACACTTTCCAACTCAAAATCTTATTTATAAACTTTTCGATCGCTGTCCAATGACTATTTAACTTTAGACACCGAAATTGGCTGTCTAAACCTCGTCTAAAGTGACAACTGATTGCTTTGTTGATGAATTTTGTAAAAACTTGAGAACAAAATGCCATTTTCAACTATTTCTGTGTTGGATGACGTAGATCTAATTAATTTTATAAGTTCGCGAGGAAATAGAAGATCGCAAAAAAATATGAAAAAGTTTGTCGAAATTGTATTAAAAGACAGTGATAAAAGAGGAGGTAGAATTCCTATCGAACTTCAAGTTATGGCAGCCATTAGATGCTGGGGCCGAAATGAGGTGAGCTTTGTCTATCAAAAATATGTTTCTGTGAAATAACATCGTTTTAATCCTATTCAGATTCAAGATGACTGTGGAGATATTCATGGGTTAAGCCAGCCCACCCTCTGCACGATAAGTCAACGAGTTGCGAAGGCTTTTGCGTCAAAGTGACCAACATTTATTAAAATGTCAATAACAGCAACGGAGCAGATAAATGAAATACGTGGTTTTCAACTGGTAGCAGGTTTCCCAGAGGAAATTGGTGCAAAAGACTGCACACATATTAGGATTACCAAAGTTGGGGGCCGGCGGCGGTGGCTACTACTCTATCAATAGGTACCCAAGTAGTATGTGACTCGAAACTTAAAATTCGAGACATAGTTTGTCACTGGAGAGGAAGTACTTTCTAGATGGAGAATTCAGAGATCGATTGCTTGGAGACGGTGGCTTGGCTATAAGCTTGCCAAAACTATTTATTTAGGTACTCCAATTCTTAATCCACAATCGGATCCCGAAATTAAATACAACAAATCCCACATTTCTAGCCGCAACTCTGTAGAAAGATGTTTTGGCGTGTGGTAAAAAAGATTTATGGTGCTACAAAATGGGATGCGATGTTCGTTAAAGAATGCCAAGACCTGTGTCATAGCCTTAGCTTATTGCACAATTTGGCAATTGATTTTTGAGACTCATCTTTAAGTATATATTAATCAGTTTTTCAGTTGAGATAATCCACGTGTTTTTTAATCTAATAAATGAAAAGATTAGTAAAATTTTCAACAATTAAAACACTTTTTATATTTCCTCAGATGTACATTTCAGAAGCAATGCTTCCATCGTCAGTGAGATTTATAAATTAAATTAAATTAAATTATTTGTCAAAAAACTAATAATAAACAAAAATGTTTCTAAACAAATTCACAGTTAAGTTGAGTTGAATCTATTAAAAAATTTTTTGAATATTGAATCTTTGATTGGTCCATCATCACTATTCATTAGATTATTTTTGTTTTTAAATATGTAAAATGATTCAAAAGCATCTAATTCATAATTGTTATTTACATTTCTTATTAATTTTAAATTTTGCAAACTAAAGCTATGACTATTTTCTAGCATATGTTCTGCAACACTTGACTTTTCTTTTTCATTATATTTAAGATGTGCAAAATGTTCTTTAAATCTTTTTAGAATAGGTCTTCTTGTCTGTCCTATATATTCTTTCACACAATCATTACATCCGATAGAATAAATTCCTGATTTTTGAAGTTGTTCAATTTTATCTTTAGAGCCCAATAACTTAAATAATACACCATCTAACAGCAATAGCATCAGTCGAAGTATTTTTATACAACCACATTTATAATTCTATTTTATTTTCCCCGTGATCTGATCAAGACCAGATTTTCCTTGAAAAACACATGTGTTTGCAAAAACAACACAAGATCCAACTTATTTTGGCTCACATTTGCAGATCCAGCTTTCAGTTTCAAGCTTTGTAGCCCGAGTTGCAAAAAAAACATTGCCTTTGCCAAGTGCTAATCGGAAAAACTTGCAGCAACAATGACATATGCAATAACTAATATAAATCATCGAATAAAGAACTTTCCACCTAGAAGTGAGTTAAGCCCAAGTAGTATTGTTTAGTCATCAGCTTAGACTGCGCCGCAAAATAGATCACAAACCGATGACCACCAGTGAATGTGCAATAGAACTCACTGCCTGACGCAGGGTCTCCAAAGCCCTGATTTTGTCTGTATGTTGGTTTCCCGTTACTGAGCTATTCGGCCCTAGCGAGGTATCCGTTCGAGGATAATCCTCCAATTTTGTACGATTCGGAGAATTTTTGGTTCGAGGTATTCTTCCGAACAGCTTTTCGGAATGTTTCTCCGACACTATTTTAACACACCCGGCGATCTGCGTTGAAGTGCGATTAAGCGCTTTATTTGTGAAATTTTTGACAGCTGAATGCAATTGTTTTTCCGATTTCGCCCGAAGCAAATTCTTCGCGGAACTAATTGCATTTTAGAAAACTAAGAGCTAAAAAAATGTAAGAAACATAAAGAAAATTATTTTACTTCATTGCTTACAGTTGAATTTGTGTTTACAGGACAACTGCAAACGAAAAAACAAGTACTCAACAATACGAGCGTCTGGTGAGGCTGATGGAAGAACAACCTGACATTGTTGCTGTTGCTGCATTTTGGGACGACGTAACGGACCAACTCAATGCTAGAGGTCCGCGACAAAGAGATGCTGGTGGCTGGAAAAAAGTATAAATGCCTATAAAATCTTAATACAAATTTATTTATGTGTATATTTCTTTCAAGGTTTGGAGTGATTACTAAACATATATATAAAGAAAAAATTAGCAGCAAACAAAAAAGAAATTGGTGGTACAGGTGGAGGACCACTAAAATACAAATCGTTTACCCCTTTGGAAGAAGCTGTTATTGCGTTAGTAGGCATCAAGTGTTTAGTGGATGGCATTGGAGCGGCATCGTTCAGAACTGGTAATTAAACAAAGAGCAAAGCAATCCCCATCATCAACCCTAACAGCAGAAAGGCAATCTGATATCACTGAGAACACTGAAAACGAAAACGAAGAAAATGATGATACACCGATTACTTCCACAAAATGTCTAAGAAAGAGTTTAACGTCCATAAAGCTGCTCAGACAACAAGTGGATAGTCAAAACGTTTTCTTCGACAACATGAAAACTGTCATGCAGGAAACAACAGCTGCTTTGCAAGAGACGACCAACTGTTTAAAAGACACCGCGGTTCATCTTAAAAGGGTGTATCGTTCCATGGAAGACATCTGCGAAATGGAGAAGCAGAAACTGAAGGAGATGAAGCAATACAACGCTGCAATGCAACAAATTCAACTGCAGTTGAAAAAGAGAATTCTCGAAATTGAAATTTCCAAAGCTGATTTAAGATTAGACTAAGTAATCATAATTTAAACACTTTAAAACTTTAACTTACAAATGCCAAGAAGGCTAGTCATTTCTTTAAGAATATTTATTTTTTATGTGCATATCTGTTTTTATTTCTTTTTTTAATTGAATTGTTTTAAATCATTGAAAGTGTTGTTCAACTATTCCATTTCTTATTACAGCTGCATGGTTTCGAAGTGAACTTGTACTAGCTAGTTCCTCTGATTCATAATCCTCTTCTTGTTGCATAGTGTCAATGTTTTCGATATTGGTGTAATTAATATCAAAAATAGACAAATGTTGTGCAAGGCGCAACAAACATTCACTATTTGTGTAGCTTTCATTGAGCCATAGTGTAGCTGTCGAGCACTCAATGAGCAACGGAATCTGCTTTTTAACAAACCTATGGTGCGTTCTACTATGTTTCTTGATCTTTTGTGTGATATATTATATCTACTCTCTGCGCTGAGTGTTCTTGGAGTCCTGAAGGGTGTCATAAGCCACGGCTCTAATGCATATCCCGAATCATTTTATGAAAATTAAATTGAAATAACAGCAGTAAAGTAGTATGAAATTAATTGACGCACCTAGCAACCAGCTGTCTTCTCTACCACTTAAAAATTGTTGTTCAAAGTGACGACGCTCTGGAATTAAAGACCACACAAGAGAGTCGTGATTTGCCCCGTGATAGTTGGCATTAACTGCTCTTATCTTCATTTTATAATCACAAATCTTAAACAAAACAAATTGAAGTTTATAAGGAAGTTACATCTTATTGCTAAATGAGATTATTACAATCATTACGTTTAGACTGAAATGTCCCTTGCGATTAAGAAATAGGTGCTTGTTATCTGAGGGTACAACTATTTGAACATGCGTGCCATCGACACAACCAATCACTCCAGGGAAGCTAGTTAAAAAAAAAAAAAGTGACTGTTGAATGTCTTCCTCTGTCATCTTTATAGATATCCATTTATTCAAATAGTCTGTTCCATTATATCAAGTGTTTCTTTAAGAATACTTGAAAAAGTAGTTTGGCCAATAACACATTGGTAATCTTTTCCTATTCCGTGCTGGTAGCTACCCTCAGCAAAAAATCTGAGACACGCGCTAGTTTATGCTCTGGTGTAACGGCATCAGAGCGACGATCGTCCTTTTATTTACCTTTTATTTGCTGAAAGACGTATTCAAATGCGGGTTTATTAAGACGAAAGTTCTTTTTAAATCTGTAAATGAATTGGTTAATAAGGGTTTTCCAAATCAGAACTAAGATAACTAACGCTGTATCAGACAAATCGTTCAATTTGCTTTCACTTCTCAGAATCCTTCTTATTTCTTTGTTTCGTGTCCTTATTTCTCTGGACTTAGCTTCTAAAAATAACGCGACACTATATCCATATTTAATGTCTAGTTATTCTAAATGAAGAACTTTTTATCGTTTATCTTATTTATTGACATTTGTATTTTTGTTTACCTGTCATCTTTTGACAATGCGTGAAATATAGAGCTGGCATTTTCAAAAACATATCGATATTTTATGGAATCGATAACATTGAGTAGAATATCAATTTGTTTTTTAACTAATGCCAGCATGTAATTTATTCATATATTAACATTCTTCCTCATAAAAAATTATGAAATGGAACTTTTTATACCGTTTTATGAAAATTTAAAAGTCGTGTATTGTTCTTATATGAAGGTATCGGTAGGTATATCGACATCTCAATTTTTCTTTTCATCTCTATTAGCACCTTAAATCTGTCGCATGTCAAATCATTGCTCCAAGGTGTGCCAACGCATTTGCGTATAATTTTTCTTTCCGATAGTATACCTCGAATGCAGTTTGAACTTCCGACAAATTATGCGTTGCGGAAAATTCTCCTCTCCGAACGGATACCTCGCTAGGGCCGATTTTTTTTTTCTAATGGCCAAATAATTTTTCTCAACGTAAACAAAAATAAAAAAATTGCTTGTTCCTGTGCCCCAGTGCTAATTAATGGAAGAACAAGAAAAAAATAATATCAATCAATTAAAAGACGAAGTAAAAATGATTATAAGCGGCATAGAAGTAGTGCAGCTTGCAGCAGCAAATTCTTGTTGATTAAGCCTCTTTAGCACTTTATTATATTACTTCTAGACATAAATATTATTTGTGAGTGTTCTATCTAAAACTAATGAAATAAGTCATTCAAATACAAATCTCTTCAGAGGACTATAAAAATTATTTGAGGACGAACGCTGACACATAGGAGGAATTGCTAGCAAAAGTGACACCGTTTATTGAAAGGCTCACCTTAGAGATTGCATCAACATTGCGATTTCGAGCAACAAGGCGCAACTACTCAGATATGAGATTTTCCACTTGCATCGCAAAATCAACCCTTAGTACTATTATTATTGAAACATGTCAGGTTTCAATGAAAGTTTTAAAAGATTTTATGTTGATAAAATTAAATTAGGAAAAGTCAATAGAATTATAAGATGAAATTTTTCTTGGCGGTTGTGGATTCTTATGTATACGTACATATGTCTTTCTTTGTTTGCACTTGTGTAGTGTTGGCTTTAATGCTTGTTAAATAAGTAATAGGACTCTTTAATCCAGCTATTTTGAATGCTTTTGGGTTCTTTTTTATTACGTGAGTCTGTGAATTAATTTTGTTTGTTCATGGGTTGAAGATGAGTAGTGGTATTATCTTTTTGATTCTTGTTGTGGTGTACTTAAATAGTGTATTTTGTTGTGATGTTTATTCGATTTGTGTTTTGGAATAATTGTGCGTTACTGTTGCTGTTGGGACCGAAAAATGGTAGCTACTTAACGGCGTTGATGTACGAGTTGGTATTGAGTAATTATGTTCTATCGAATTTTCACGCCAAGTTTTCTCTGGTGAATCCGAAAGTTGTGTCGCTTCATGTCCTGTATAGGTATACATTATGATGATGGTATAGTTGATACATTGTAGTCGGATTCAGGTTCATAAGGAAGAGGCTCAGGAGCATTCTGAGTTTCAAAGCATTTATACGAAATGAGGTCTAAATAGCCCAGGTCCGATCGGTAAGGAACTTCCTCTATGTTTTTGTTTTGCACAAAAAGTTGTTGTGTTAGAACCAATTTTCTAAACCTCACCATTCGACCATTCGACCATTTCTTTTCTAAGTTTGAGATGCTTGACTGTTTTGCGTAAGAGTTCATCTCTGTTATTTTCCTTACTCCTCCGTTTATCAAAATTTTCATTTGACATCTGTAATGAAAAATATGTTTTTTTTTTATTTCTAGATACCGAAAACTGAAGAGCAGTGGTTAGGTGTAGCAAGAGAGTTTGAATATCATTTGAACATTTGGTCATTGCACTGCACTGGTGCAATTGATGGAAAACACATTAACATCATCAAACCAAAGGATTCTGGAGCTTTTTACTTCAATTATAAGAAAATGTACAGCATTGTTTTAATGGTACTCGTTAGTCGTTAATGCAAAGTACGAGTTTACAGTGGTTGAAGTAGGAACTAATGGTAGAGTTTCAGATGGTGGTGTGTATTCAAACACAAAATTATGCGAATTATATGAAAGTGGTCAACTTAAAATATCAAAACCGACAGTACTTCCAAATTTTCATAAAGACATGCCATATGTTTTTGTGGCAGATGACGCATTCCCACTTAATGAAAACTTTATGAAGCCTATTTCAGCTATACCGGACATACAAAAGATGAAGTGAACTACAACTACAGAGTTTCCCGCGCAGGAAGAATTGTTGAAAATATTTTCGGAACTATATCTTCACGGTTCAGAGTATTTTTAAAAACAATTGATCTAAGTCCGGAAAAAAAACTAACATAGTCTTGGCAATATGTTATTTACATGACTTTTTAAGGAAACGAAATTTGACTCCTACGTGCGTAGTACAGATATAGAAAATTCAACAACAAATGCAAGCAATAAATTATCCTTGTTAAATTTGCAACGAGGAAAGAATAGTAATATTTCAATTAATGCAAAGAGTATTCGAATATATTTTTGTAATTACTTCAGTACAACATGAGCACTTCTGAACTAAATATGGAACTACTGTAAATAAATTTAATTAATTTATTATAAACTAGCAAACCCGGCGAACTCCGTTTCGCCACCAGATGGCTTCTCACGGTAACTATAAACCTCACGGAGACCGAGACCATTACAACGAATTTTTTCATATGATATTTCAAGCGATTAGGTTATTAAAAAATGTATGAAAGGAAAGACCAATAATATAATAATTATTATTTTTATTTATTAAAAACAATTCGTTAAAATTAATAATGTCTTTTTTTATTTTATCTTAATGCTAGTTGATGAACAATATTTTTAGTCAATTTCTGTGGAGTATAAATGAATAAACTTGGCGGTTTTCCAACGCGAGAACACGCCACATATAATTGGCCATGTGAAAAGATTGGATTTTCTAGATCCAACCCACAAATAGACATTGTTGGACCTTGTGACTTATTAATAGTCATGGCAAATGCCAAGCGAATTGGGAATTGCAGACGTCTGAACTGAATTGGTGAGTCTGAAGGGATCATTGGGATTCGTGGCAGGAGAACAACTTCACCTTCAAATTTCCCGTTCAATATTGTAGCTTCAAGAACAATGCCCATAATTTTTTTTATGACCAACCTTGTACCGTTGCATAGCTTAGGTGCATTTAAATTCCGAAGCAAAATGATAGGTGAACCAATTTTTAATCGTAATTTTTGTGGTGGCATTCCTGGTAAATCCAGCGAATTCAAAAATTCAACAGGATAGTTGACTGCTTCGTCAGGATCGGTAACAGTGTCGATTGATTTGAACAATATCTCATTGCCGGGCAATGACTGTTGTGTTTTGAAGTTAATAGCGTCAACATCGATA
This sequence comes from Melanostoma mellinum, assembly GCA_914767635.1. NCBI lineage: Eukaryota > Metazoa > Arthropoda > Insecta > Diptera > Syrphidae > Melanostoma > Melanostoma mellinum. The sequence continues at coordinate 152,183,167 of OU612060.1, forward strand.
TTTTTTGCAGCTAAAATAGCTCGTTCACGAAGCCACACATGATTACTATAATTAGCTTGTAAATCTGGAAATATCCTTTCAATCAATGCATCTTTCGTATTTACCATGTTGCAGAAATTATCTGGCAATTTGATGAGTTGTGTATCTCCATGCAATGGTATTGTTCCATCTCCAATGTTGAGCAATTGATCGGAGAATGACAGTGCCAATGGATCGTTTTGCAATTGAACACGTATTTTAGTTTTAAGACGCAATATAGTGACATTTCGCCATAGATATGATTGTTTTATACATGCGTTAATTTCATCCGCATATGTAGCGCGTGGAATGACCGGCAATGTCTGTCTAAAATCACCGGACAGCAGCAGTAAAGCACCACCGAAAAGTCTGGTGTTATTATTTAGATCTTTCATCAATCTATCGACAGCTGCAAGTGAATGCTTGTGGGCCATAGTGCATTCATCCCAGATAATAATTTTGCATTTTTGTAAAACTTTAGCCATACCGGAATGTTTTTTTATGTTGCACACTGCATCTGGATTCATGTGAACGTTTAATGGCAACTTGAGTGCTAAATGTGCAGTCCGTCCACCATCAAGCAAAGTTGCTGCAATACCTGATGAAGCAATTGCTAGCGCAATATGATTTTGTGATCGAATGCGCGCAAGTATTAGTGAGATGACAAACGTTTTTTCAGTGCCACCTGGCGCATCCAAAAAAAAGAAGCCACCTTGTTCTGCTGCAATTGACAAATTAATTCTATCGTATACATTCTTTTGTTCATCAGTGAGTAGTTGCTCATTATTTTCAACGAAAGTAGTTAAAGAGACCGTATCGAAATGTTGTTCGCGCTGAATTTCTATGTTTATAATGTCTGTTGCTGAGCGGTTAGGTGATGGCATACCAAAATGAATGAGTGGCATATTCGAAATCATAATGCAAATATCTTCAATTTTCATTAGCGCCTCGTTATATATTTCCTGCGAAAAATCAATATTTGGATCTTGAACAGCGATTCGAATGCGATGCAGAATGTCGTCGCTCATGGAATCTTTATATTTGTCCCAGAGCACAGAAGTTTGAGATGGAAAACATGTTGTCAATAATATGGCGAATAATTGGCGAATTTGATGAGGAGAGGAACTCAAAGCTGCATCCGCAAGTGTTATATCCCAATGGTTATCATCTTCCAGCAAATGTGATTCGCGACACGCATCATGATATGTGTCGTACATAATGCCATTGACTGTTCGCAAGTATTGGAAGGAAGTGGGTCCAGAAACATTAACCAACAATAAACGCAAGAAGAAACATTCTCGTTGCTTTGGATGGACTGTGTATAATCGGCTTAATGTATTTCCCATGAATATACCGTTGTATCCTTCAACCGGGACACCTCGCTTTCTTGGTTCCCACTTTTTTGACTGTTTATTCCATGTGAAATATCGTGGCATATCAGTATATATTAATGTCTTTGCGAATTGACCGGGAATACCTGGTCGGTTGCATAGTTCGAAAAACTCAGTTAATAAGTTGTTTTTGGGGCTATTGATGCACGTTGTAGAGCAGTCTCTTCCGTAAAATAAACACGCTGTCCATTTTCAAGATGCACTGCTAAGTGTATAACAGCAGGGTCTCTTTCGTGTATTTGAAAACCCAAGATACGCCAAACTGCTTCATTGCTGCTGATGTATCTGCCCATTTGATACCGTGTTATTTCATCGTTTTCGTTAACATTTTGAACAGCAAATACAGCCATATCACTGCCCTTATGGACATATTTGCATATATATTTTATTGACTTCACCGAACTGCAGAGCTCAATGTTTATGTGTGCTTTGTAGACTTTACACAGCAATGGTGAATACGGAACCACCCAGTGATTGTCAATGTCAACTGTTGTACCGTTTGACATGCGTAATTGATGTGAATGACCACCATGGTCAGTGTCTCTACGACGATACAATGGATAACCATCGATATTCGTGATTGTATCATTTATACAATTTTTAGGAAAACGTTTTGTACATTTTCCATTGTCCATGCACGGCGCAGTCATGTTTATAGCACCGCATGGACCATGAATCATGTTAGCGGTAACAATCTCATACAATTCTTGATCGACATTCGGAACCGGAATATCTGCTGAGATAATTTTATCAATTTCTTCAGACTGTATTTTTTCGACCAACTATATCAAAATATGCGCGTGTGGCAAACCTCGTTTTTGCCATTCAACAGAATACAGCCAGCAACGTGTTTTGCCAAATACATGAGAATGTATTATCAAGTCCATCAACGATTTTAACTTTTGTCTGAAGACACGTGCAGTGATGTCGTGCCGATCTGTAGCAGTTTGCCCTGGCAATAACGCAATTTTGATTTCATCCCATTTTGGATTACACGTAAATGTAATGAACAAATCTGGTCGTCCGTACTCTCGCACAAAAGTCATAGCGTCTTGAATATATTCTTGCATATGACGTGGGCTACCAATATATGATGATGGAAGAATATATGAAGTACCGATGTCGTTGATATTAGTTATTCCATCTACGTTACCAAATATAGCATCACGCAAATGAATATATTCCTCAGCTCGAAGTTTCGCTTGATTAAATCTGATATATCGTAATCGCTCGCTTTCAATTTTCGCATACATATCAACGATATATTGATGAAACAGCTGGCGGCATCGGAGAATAATATTGTCTTCATTGGCACGAATCATCAACCGATATGCGTAGAAGTTCATCGCGCTCACTTTCTTGCTGGATTCTGCACCTGCAAAGTATAAATATAATTAAGACAAAAGAATATAATCGGGCATAAAAATAAAATATTAGTTAATGACATGTGTAGATTGTACCTGTTGCTGGATTTCTTTGTTTGATATTCAAATGATATCCATCTTCGCCTTCCCAAAATATCAATGGATACTGCAAAGCGTCGTAAGAGCGATGACTGTCTTCAATCGTATGCACTGTGTTATCTCTGCGTTTGATTCGTATATCTCGACGTTCAAATACGTCGCCAACCATAATAACAGCAACATCATTAATGGTTTGCAGAAATTTTGAATTGGTATTAAGCATCGGCATTAAAGAACCAATTTGATGGTAAACTTGGCCCTGAATCTTAAACGTTGATTGAAAATTACGACCATCCTCAATCTGAACTATTTTTGTTGCTCCAAATGATGTCATTTGGAAGCACGAATTGAATTTGCGAATTTTACGCAAAAACAATTTTGATTGAGATGTAGCTCCAGCCAATAGTGTTTTCAATGGTTCTGGCGGCGGATTCAGTGTTGGCAATACCACTTTTCCAGACGCGCAGCAGAAGCCGGCCGATTCACCTTTGTATTTGAATGCATGACAGTGTTGGCATTGTTTGTTCATAGCACCGATTCCAATTTGTGTATGTGACGAATAGTCGATGTCCGACTCATATTCAAACGCAAGTCGGAAAAGTGATGCACGTGTCAATGCGCGATACACTTGCAAACGCTGTTGTTCATGTGTTCTCAATGTGTCGGTAGCTCGTTGACGGGCCAGTCTTTGTCTCAATGCATTAGCTCGAAGGCGTTCGCTGCGTTGATCTTGACTTTCATTACCACGTCTGATTACAGCCTGGTTTCTTAAATGTTCACTGTCTGTCAATTGATATTCTGTTGATCTATTCAACCGATGGTTCTGGACTAATCGTGTACTCCGAGTCCGTCGACCAATATTACCTCCTCGAGAGAGACGTGGCATTTTTTTTTTACTGAAATGCGAAGACTATTTATTATTATTATTATTTATTTATTGGAAAATGCACATTACCTGGAGTGTCACTATCACAAAGAATAAGAATTTTTAAAAACAAACAATTCAAATCTTACTATTTGTTTTTAATTATTTAAATTTTTTTTTGTGAAAAATGATTAAAAAAAACAAAAGTATTTTTTTAATTTTATTTTTTGTTCATTACAGTTAAGAATTATGAAATTGTTACTTTTACACCTACTGCAGTGCCATTTACCTGGCTGATTTGTGAATCTAAACCATACATGGCGCCACTCAAACGCATACTTTTTTCACTTACTTTTTTGTTTTAAATTTTAATAAATAATTTGAGAGAAAATCCAACGCGTGGCCAACGCCATGTGCAATCATTCTGACTATGCGAAATTCGTCTGAAAATATTTCGACATTTCGTTTCCAAAAATATTTAAAAATCGTCCAACAAGTTGGTCAAGCGGTCGTCTGAGGGTTCACGCTATCAAGCATTGGCCGTTCAAGCCAAAGTCCGCCCAACTAATTGTACAGTGTGAACAGCCCTTATTGGAATTCGCACCATTTTTGGCCACTAAAAGTTTGAAAATTTTTATTAAAACATTTTCTTATTTGAAGGTGATTTTGACTTACATCTTATTTCGTTCAGCAGTGCGTGTACTGCAGGTTTTGTTTTGTCCGCTCCCGCAGGCATGTTATAAAATTGTTTGTTGATGAAATCTCACATTTCTTCGCAAGCATGGGGATGGGCAATGTGGAAAACATAGTATGCTTTGAAACATATGTACGTCGATTGTCCTAGCAAATTTGACAAAATTTTACATAGCTGATATTATTATAGGTCTGTTCGATGTGCAGTGCCCCAGTGCGAACTGGGTAATGTCAACGCACTGAAATTATCTGTCAATGCACTGAATACCTGCTCGGGATTTGATTTTACATCGAACACTTCAGAGCTGAAAGTATGCCATGTTTTTAGTTGTCATTTATTTTTCGCATGAGTAAAGTGACAAATAAAATAAAATGAGCAAAAGTGAAAATCAAAAAATTCTTTTAGCAGTTCATACTTTGTTAGAGAGAACTTTAGTGTCGAATGCCAACGACAGATCTGAAGACGAACTCTTATGCAGTGATGATGAAAACTGTATGCAGAGGAACCCAAGCGAAAGCGAACACGTAACTATTTCGAAGAAATCGTTCCAAAAGTATACGGACTCGCATACAACGGGCACTATCTGAGTCGATAGTCGGAAGATTTGGTCTAAGTGCTGAATACAAAGAATTGAACAAAGAAATAAGCTACTGCCCTGGAAAACAATTGGCTATTTTTCTTTGGTTCGCCTGACACGAAGCTTGTTCATTCACGGATATACCCGACCTCTTAAATGTTTCAATATCAACGGTGTCACTTTTTATCAAAAGAGTTACAAGTTTTATCAGTGGCATTTCAGATACTGCAATTCAATGGCCAAATGAAGAAAAGAAATTGAGAGTGAGGAGTACTTCAAATCAAAGGACGGTTTCTATGGAGCAATAGGTAAGCGTCTTTGAATATATTTTTATTATCTTAATACAGAAATCTTATGAATAATTAAGGCGCTATAGATGGAACTTACATAATCATAGACCCACCTAAATGGAGCAAAGACGACTATCTGGATCTCAAAAACAACTATAGCATCTGTTTACAAGGAATCGGAAACCATAAAAGAAAATTTGTATATTTTTTCATAGGATTTCCTGGTTCCGTCTTCCGTGCATGACCGCCGTGTTTCCAAAAATTCATTTGTTCACCCCAAACTCGATAAATATTCTGGAGGTAAGTTTGAATAGGTGCAAAATGTCGTAACAGATTAAAAATTTCATAATACCTACATATTAATGAGGTATGCTTTTAGATTTTCACATATTTGGAGATTCAGCTTATCCTTGTTCTGAATGTGTTATTACACCTTACCGTGACAATGGTCACCTGACACCAGCACAACTTCACTTTAATGAATGCCTCAGCTCACAAAGAGTAATCATCGAATATATATCATATATGTATTTGGCATTCTCAACCAGCGGTTCCGACAGTTGTGTTATTGTAAATTAAGAGGAATGGGAAAAATTTGTCAATTTGTTAGGGCTTGCTGTGTGTTACACAATCTCGCAAACGATTGTGATTTCATCGATGATGTGGAACCAGTTACGTTGGAGGAAGAAGCTCTTTCTTCTTCTTCTTCTTGGTTCTTGGAGTGAAGACAATTCTGCTGGTAAAAGGAAACGAGAAAAAATATGCCAGAAACTTTTCGGCCTGGCAAAATGAACGAGAAGCAGCATGGTATTTTTTAAACCTGTACTTAAATATAACTTAAAGTATTTTAAAATTAAATGTAATATTTAACAAAAAACAAAACAAAAATAATAAAAATAGAGCACTTTCCAGTCTTTTCAAAATTAAAAGTAAATAAAATTGAATTTTATAAAATCTATGGTGGACTTATTTTTTTGATCAGCTCTCCCAAAAGGGCATTCTTCTTAAGAGCGTCCACTTTTAAAAATTGGGTTCGATCTTTGTAGGGCTCCAAAACCACTTACTTGTGAAGCAGGTTAGCTTCTTTTAATGTGTCAGTTGGTCTTCTTCTTTTTTTTTTGGCCTTGAAGAGTCTGTACTGCTTTTTGAACATGAACTGCTTTGTTCAGCTAGTGGTTCAGAAGAAGGTTACGTTGATGAGGACTCATTAGCTGTACAAAAGTATTAAACTAGAAAAATCACAAAAATATTTTAGATGTACATACATACATATATCACAGCACTTTACTTTTTCTTTTAGCTACAATCTCCTCGGATGAACTTGACTCTAGCAATATCTAGGGGAAAACGTTTACTCTGTCTTCAAATAAATCTTGCAGTTCGCTGTAATAAAAAAACTAAACACTAAAAAAAAAAAAAAATTGAATTCACTTTTGAAACCGGCACTGGATTCTGGAGTTTCCAGTTTTTTTTTTGTTTGCAAGAGCCTGGTTTTTAAAAGCTCTATCCAGGCCCTTCGCTTTAATTTCTTACCTGCGTCCATTCGAAGAAGTGGCCTTTTTTTTTTACTCGGTGGCGATAAGTTGGAACATTTTCTTTTTTGTTTTTAAAGCCACACTTTGTCCCAACTTTGGCCGTAAATCTTTTATGAGCGCTATAAGCAGCTTAGTTGCCGAATCGGACCAATTGTTCCCTTCTATAAAGAGAAAATTTAACTTTGAAGTACCTACAATTATTGAAATATTACTTTCTACAACGGCTCCAAGCTGACGGAGTTACACACAGCTTCTTCATATTGTTCCTTTACATCGTTCTCCTTTTCCACATACGCTTCTTCAAACATTTGCTGCAGCAGATCCGGATCTACATATTTAATAAAATAGAAATTTTTTCTTATTCAATTTTTGATAATTATTTGATAAACTACGTTCTGCTTACCCTTTTGTGCAGCTTCATACTGCTCTAGTGAACAATTTACGTTCACAAACTCAGTTTCTTCATTTCCAATTAAAAAGTGTGGCATTTTCACTTCGACGTTGGACAACAATTATAATTATAAACAAACAAACAATAAACAGATTTTGTTTACAAATAAATTTATCGAAGCAAACAGCTGACTCGGCTTGACAACTCTGAAAACCTTACCCCAGAAAAAACCTGGGGCATGGCAGTGCGCACTGGGTGCTTGCACCGGACGAACATTGAACACAGTGCAAATGCACTGGGACAGGAAAAATGTCACATCGAACAGACCTTATCAAAGTCTACCAGAGAACATCTTGGCTCTTCCAGAGATCCGGTGAGTGTTATGTTTGTTTTTTTAAGAGCTTGAGAACTTTTTTTTTTAAAAAAACGCAAAGGATTTGCAAAATCTCATCGGTTCTTTATTTGAAACGTTAGATTGGTCCATGACATTTACTTTTTGAAGATATTTCCATTTAAATGTTGACCGCGGCTGCATCTTAGGTGGTCCATTCGGAAAGTCCAATTTTGGGCAACTTTTTCGAGTATTTCGGCCGGAATAGCCCGAATTTCTTCGGAAATGTTGTCTTCCAAAGCTGGAATAGTTGCTGGCTTATTTCTGTAGACTTTAGACTTGACGTAGCCCCACAAAAAATAGTCTAAAGGCGTCAAATCGCATGATCTTGGTGGCCAACTTACCGGTCCATTTCTTGAGATGAATTGTTCTCCGAAGTTTTCCCTCAAAATGGCCATAGAATCGCGAGCTGTGTGGCATGTAGCGCCGTCTTGTTGAAACCACATGTCAACCAAGTTCAGTTCTTCCATTTTTGGCAACAAAAAGTTTGTTAGCATCGAACGATAGCGATCGCCATTCACCGTAACGTTGCGTCCAACAGCATCTTTGAAAAAATACGGTCCAATGATTCCACCAGCGTACAAACCACACCAAACAGTGCATTTTTCGGGATGCATGGGCAGTTCTTGAACGGCTTCTGGTTGCTCTTCATTCCAAATGCGGCAATTTTGCTTATTTACGTAGCCATTCAACCAGAAATGAGCCTCATCGCTGAACAAAATTTGTCGATAAAAAAGCGGATTTTCTGCCAACTTTTCTAGGGCCCATTCAATGATTCGCAAATCGCCATAAAAGCCTTTCTGGACTCATTCACTGAGTACATTTTTTTTAAGTAAACTCTTGCTGATGTTTGTCTGATTTTTTGTATGGATTCGGGAAGGTGCTAGCATCGTTTGAATGAGGTGAAACGTGGTTGCACAGATTGCATCTATTTCCGGAGTTAAAAAAAAAGTAAAAAGTGCTTCTAGTTTGCATTAATTTGTTGTACATTTTAACGTCTTTAGTTTTGTTAAATTTATTGAAATGATTTGGCAAAACGTTTTCAATTACTAAAGTGCGAAATTCATTTAAATTGTCTGTTAACTCTTTTTTTCGCCCAATTTGAAATTGAGATCGGATTCAATCTGAAAAAAACTTATAAGTAAACTATAGTTTTGAGTTTGAATATAAAGCATGTAAGTTTGTACCAATTGAAAACCGTTGGTCATTTTATATTGGGGCCAAACATCTATTATTAATTAAGAAGAACTTTCCATCTTTTAAATGCAATTCATCCTTGTGGAAGCACATGCATTCCAATGCGAAAGTTTTTCCGCATACGACATTGTCATGCAGTCATTTCTTAAAGCTCGGATATGGTCTTCTTCATCTGCTTGAACTAAGAATGATTTTAATTTCGGTTTCCTTTTTTCGCTTGATGATTTGCGATTGATTTCGCTCTTCCAATTTCTGTGCTTATTATTTAATTTCCCAAGTTGAACAGAATTTTTCCAAGGAATGCAATAGTGTGACGAAAAAATAAAGTGTTAATATTGCCAAATCTCGCTCTGCACTGAGCTACCGAAGCTAAATATTTGGGCCAAGTTACCCAAAAAAGTTTGAACTCTATTTTTGGTTTAAGCTTTCTTGAATCAGTTTTCGGCTTCTAACCTTGAATGCTCTCTTTTCTTGTTTTTTTTCATTTTTTTTTTTTTTCATAAAAGTTCAAAGTGAACGGCTGTTCCGTTCTCGCCGGCATTTTTAATGGTTATTTTTGCAGAACTTAAAAATATCCGTCTGTGCTTATTTGGTGATACCAAACTTTGAAAAATAGTAATATTTAATTTTACACTTTTGACATAGAAAGATAATAAAATCGACCATCTTTATCTGGGTGCGATTAAGATTCATTACTTTCACTTTTCTTACTGAAGTTTTTAAAATAAATAAAAGTAAATAAGTTTTATTGCAGCTGTTTTGAATGAAGCTTTCAACATTCTCAATTGTTACAGAATCCAAAAAAAAAAATAGAAATTTATTGCAAATTAACCGTTCTATAAAAAATTGTGACGTTGGTTCCCGGTGTTATTTTTTAGCTTATAGACAAAATGGCACAACCCTGCTGAAGTTGACTTTTTGGTTCTACTCCACAGAGTATATTATCTAATCTTACTTAGAAGAATAAAGAAAAAGAGGGAAAACCATTAGTTCTCTTGCCCCGCAACTTCCATGTGTTTACTGTTGCTTTCGTAACACGAGATCTATCTATGATACACGTTTTCAGCTGAATTTAAAGTCATGTCTGTGAATCTACTAACCCTACTTTATTTTAGGACTTCAAACTGGTTTTGAAATTTGAAAATAAAGTGGTGTTTGTAGTATCAGTTTGAGGAGAGATGCCGTTGTGTGTTTGGGTTACCCTCTTGTTGTATCTCCTCTGTGGATATAACAAGAAAGCCTGACACATAAAAAGGCCTCAATATCAGAATGAAATATAAAAATAAAGCGATTTTTGTAGTTTTACTAACAGGGGGATGGTCTTACCCCTGTTACCTTACTTCTTATGGTAATAGTTCTTTTCATTTTTACAAAACACGGTCGTCGCATTTAACTTGGAGGGCATAACAAAAATTATTCATTTAACGCCGAAACCTTACAGACTTTATGAAAGCCTTACAGACTTTATGAAAGGTTCTAACTCTAGAGATAAAGGTATTGATAGAGATAAAGTAAAACTCTCTCACAAACTCTGACATCCTCTCTGAAAGAGCGTAATTTTCCCAAAGGTAAAGAAACCCTCTCGAACAAAAAACAGTCGCTAAACGTCAAAACAAAAAAGTAAAAATATTCAGCAGTGAATTGAAAAATGAACTATTTATTAAATTATTGAAAACTTAGTGAACAATAAACAAATACCTAGTTTGAGCTCATAAAATTGCTGTTTTACAACAAAGAGTGACATAAGGGTCAAGTAAATTAGTGCTTGAACGTTTTAAGTCGCGAATTTGAAGTATTTTTATCTTTTCAGTGTAAACTAGCAATGGAATTCATAAATGATAAATATCATTTTGGAACTGACGGAAGAGTCTGATGAAGATCTTGTGCAAATACCCCTCGAAGACGCGGAAGACGACGAAGAGCTCGTAATGCTTTTGGAGCTCAGTAGTGGAAGTAGAGGGAGCCGAAATTGCACAGTGAACTATATTGAAAACATTGTTCCTGTGTATTCGGATTTAGAGTTCAGGACGCACTTTAGGATCAAAAGATTCTTGTTCGAGAGCTTGTCAGCTCTGTTCGAAAAATCGACCATTTTCATGGAGCTGCGTTCTGACAAACGGATAAGTGCCAGTAAACACACATTGGTGTTTTTATGGTTTGCCGGGCACGAAGCATGCAGCCATCGAGATGTGGGTGATCGCTTTAATCTTGCGATTTCTTGTCTCTCGAATAATAAGCAGATGTATAAGATTTTTAATTCCTTTGAGCCTAGTCACTATTAAATGGCTCAATGAAGAAGAAACGGAACTAACCAGCACGTTTTTCAAAAAGAAAGCGGGATTCGCTAAGGCAATTGGTAAGAAAATTGAACTCTTATTTCAAATAATATACCTAACACCAATGAACTGTTTCGTTACATTTAGGTTGTATAGACGGTAGATACACATGTGGTCATCGATCCACCAGAACACTCTAAAGATGACTACATTGACAGGAAGGGCAATGTAAGCATTTTCGTACAAGCCGTTTGCAATGAACAAAAAAAAGTTCATTAGCATTTCGGTGGGTTTCCCTGGGTCTTCCCATGACAGTTGGGTGTATCAAAATACTTCGGTACCCGACAGACTCAATGCACTCTCTGAAGGTAAATGTTCTTGTTGTTCTACATCAGCTTGTATGTAACGTCTTGTTTTTAGGGTACTATCTTTTAGGTGATTCTGCATATTCTCGTTGGAACCGGTTGATAACGCCATAGAGACACAACTACAAGCGCTCAAAAAAAATTCAACATAAATCTTAGCTCCTGCTGCGTAGCCATCGAGCACTCTTTTGGCATTTTGATGCAGAGGTTTCGGCAGCTTCGTATTGCAAACTACGAGGGGTCAAAAAGATATGCCACTTCATAAGGGCATGTGCCGTACTGCATAATATAGCTGGCGAAGATGATATCGAATTTGTAGTCAAAGAGGATCAAAACCAGAACCTTGAGGGAAGTCACCAGAGGCAATGCTATAAGGGACTTGATCTACCAACAACTGACCCATTGAAATAATTGACCCAACTTTTCAATTATAACTATGAAATAAATGAATAAAAATACGATTTTAAGAAAATTTTATATTTTAATAATTTCATTTTTCTGACATTTTTTCTAAAATTTTACTGAGAGTGTTGTTCCTAATATCATCGGCGTTTTGCTTTTTTTCAAGAAAATTTTTTATTTTGGAATGATATTCCTTTCTTTCGTTTTTTGTTTCTTCCAACGTCTTCCAGACCTTCTCCGACACCGCAAGGGCGCCGGTGGTCCACTGCCTCTTTGCAGGTGGTGACACAGCTAACTCGTCTTCTGTAAAGTAAAAAAACCAACCAGCTTAGTATAGAGAAATAGTTTGCTGTCTTTTAGGTAGTTTTAGGCAAAGGAAAAAGTCAAAAGTGAACTAAAATGAAACCTTATAGTCGATTTTTAAAAAAACTTGTCTCAGTGAAAATCTTTGAATGCGGCATTCTTGTGCACACTATGCTGAGCTCAGAAAGCCGTCATTCAGTTCTGTAGCACAATTATTAACCAGTTGCCAACAGTTTAAGTTTCCACTTTTTCTGGGTTAAGAAAAAGTGCAAACTTAAACTGTTGCCAGTTTGTTAATAATTGTGCTTCAGAGATGAATGGAAGCTTTCTGAGTTTAGCATAATGTGCACAAGAATGCCGCATTCAAAGATTTTCAGAGAGACAAGTTTTTCAAAAATTGTCGACATGGTTTGATGTCGACTTTCATTCAGCTCACTTTATCTGAAAAATCAAAAACTTGCAAGCTCGGCTGCAATCAGGGTCCACTTTGTTTTTGTTTTTTAAATTAAATGTTTTCCCTACTTAAGGGAGCAGCATTTCGAGTTGCGCCAGAAGCAACTTATTGGGCGCTTCTACCCAAATGTCTTTGGCATTTTCGTCAGCTCCCGCAACAGCAGCAGTAACTTCGTCGTCGCTATAATTTCCATCAATAGACGGAACTTCCGAAATAATAATATTTGGAATGAAGCAATCGTCTTGCGATTGCTGCAATTGCTCCAAAACATGCTGTTGAAGTTGTTCCTGGTAATTTTCGTCTGAAATAAAAGGAAAATGCTAGATATTAATTCAAGCACAATGAAATTGGTTTGCTACCAAAATAAAAACACAAAAATCACTCACTCACCTGTCTGAATGCGCCTAAAAGTGTTAGGCGACCACTGATTGTTAAAATTTTGTGATTTATTTTCCATTTTGACTTTATTTCAAACTTTTTATTAGAAATTTAAATTTTTTCCCGTAAACCTGCCAAATCAACCTTTGCAAACTTCAATTTGTGATGTTTTTTTTTTTTTTTTTTTCAATTTGACAGTCCAAGATATCTGCCCACTGAAATTTAGGTGGCAGAAATTAGCAGGGTGGGGAAATTTTTTACTCTCTCGTGAGCACACTCTTTAGGTCTGTTTCTTTACTTTGTGCACAGAAATTCACAATCTGTCAAATTTTAAGGAGTGGGGGTAAAATTCTCTCAGAAATGGTCAGAAACTCTCTGAAAGAGCGTAATTTTCTCAAAAGTAAAGAAACGGTCTTTAACAAACATTCGCAGCAGCGCTTGGAAAAACGTCTGTTTGACAGTTGTTGTATTTGTTTTGGCTGTGCACGATTTCTGCCCACAGAAATTTAGGTGGCAGAAATTCGCAGGGTGGGGAAATTTTTTACTCTCTCGTGAGCACTCTCTTTTGTGCACTGCTACGAAGAATCGCTGTGCTGGAACGACATTTGACTGACTTTCACCGACTTTCGGTGCATTTCGTGTGAATTTTCAGTAAAGAAACACACCTTTTATTTGTGCACTGCTACGAAAAATCGCTGTGCTGGAACGACATTGGACTGACTTTCGCTGAAATTCGGTGCATTTCGTGTGAATTTTCAGTAAAGAAACACAACTTATGTAAGCTAAAATCAAATAAAACTGCAAGCACAGATTGCTTCCACGCCGTTTGGGTATTGTGCTTCACAGTGGCGTGGCGTGGATATTTTCCAATGGTAAATCGAGAAAGATTAATCACCTAAACAAGTTAATAAGGAATAAATAGAAGGTAGGTACCTCAAATTCCAAACGTGGATTAATGGAAGCCAATTTTTCTATACTTTAAGTCATTTAGGTTAAAATTCACAATGAGTTTAAAGCATAAAAAAAGCGGCTTCAAAAGAAGCCTATGTTGAAATGCATGAAAATAAAATCAAATTTTAAGTAACGTAACTAGTATTAAAAAAAAATAAGAACTTCATTTCATTGGTTTTCCTCTTCTAAAAGGTAATCGATTAAACAACACTCAACATTTAGCAAAGCCATATTCAAATAATTAAATCAAAACAGTTCTCTTCGACGTTAACTTTTCACAATTTTCAGAATTTTTAGTTTTTTTTCACAGTTTTTACAAATGCACGTTACCTAAAACTCATTTTAAACTTGCAAATAATCCAAAACAATGATCAGTAGAATAAAACAAAACAGTAAAACAAAACCGAATTCGCCGTACATTACTCAAAGGCGAAAACTGTGTTATTTTTTCCAAGCAGACATTGCAGTAAGACGAAAATTATCGCCAAATTAACAAAATTCTTCATATGTACGTAGTTCTTAATGCCGAAGGAATATACATATGTGCACAAAATTTTGAAGTTTATGTCGAAAGCAGCTGGAAGCATACGCGTTTCTATGTTCATTTTCGTTGGCATTTAAGAAATGTATCAATTATAACTTTTTAGTGAATCGCGAAAGTATAACCGAGATACATTAAATCCTCGAACTAAGCGAAAACTTCTTTGAAGAAAAATCTTTCCTTAAGCGTAAGTAATCGTATTTTGAACAAACCCCGTCAATAGATGTGAATAATTAGAACTAGAATTAGAATTAGAAGGACTCCCATTCGTTTTTCTTGCCATTTTTTAATTTTTAATCTAACAAAAATGTTTTACTATGTCTGGTGCGTCCAACTGCTCCGGCTTGAAACTTAAAAGTGCTCGTTTGTACTAAAAGCAAAATTATCCTAACACTGGCATATAATGTCTAACTGAATGAGTTTAAACAGAAGTTAAAACTCATGTTCAGGCTAAAAATCTTACTGTGAAAAGTATTTGAGCTTAAAAAAAAGTTTAGACTTCTACCAAAAATTTAATTAAGACTTAGCGCGGTCATTACCAAAGTTGAAGAGATTAAAAGTATTTATGATATTAAAAGTGAAATCTGAAGTACCATTAGATCGCCGGGTAAATTTTTGCAAATTTCTTATGCTAGAGACTGACAGTCGCTAACTCAGAGTTCACTCCTTTGCTAAACACAGTACTGCAAAATTGATTCGCAGAAAAGCTTGCGCAACTTCTTCAGATTCCGCACCTTATTTTTCTTTTAAAAGTTGAAGCAAACTCGTCCCGTATGCGTTCGACCTCAAAACTGAATGTTTATTGGTGTTTTGTTTTTTGATATCTAGAAATCGCTATTATTTATCTTCGGTTCGTTTTGATAGATATCAATATCCTATTGTCAAAATTTATATTTGATAGGGTTTGAGACCCTTGATTAACTGTTTTCATCCACTAAGACCATTGAAAAAGAAAACTCAACTCGTACACCAAGCGGAACGTCTGTGTTTTGAAATAAATTCTAAGCCATTTCTTTTGATAAATTCCTTACGACTCCAACAAATAAATATTGTTCTGTGAAATTCGATTTAAAAAGCATTTATGTTTTTAGTTATAGTTATTCTGTAATATTTTCTTGTTTTGACAAAAGTAAAAACAATTAAAGTGACTATAGTGAATATAGCTACATATAATTGTTATATACATACTTTAAAAAAAATCAAAAAATTTATCCAAATTCCAGCTATTAAGAAGCTCAAGCAATTCATTTAAACTTTCAGAATAAGCATATTTGTTTAAGAGCTGATCGTAAATTTTGCTCGATCTTGGCGGATCGGAGTATGTTATTTCCCATAAAAAGATCTTGTTGGGTAGCATTTGCAAACATTTCATCAATTTATTGATGAATTTGACACAAATGTTGCTGTGGTGCTTGTGGATCCATGGTGTCTTCGATTGATAGGTTTACTATAAGATAAGAACATTTAACATGTCGTTGTATAGTAAGAATAAAGTAGAATGAATAATGCATTGCTAATATCGCTGACTATTATACTTACTTACTTAGGTGGGCATTACAGTTCGGGGTGAACCTGGGCCTCAACCAACATCCTTCGATAACGACTTCTATTTCGGGCGAGCTCTCTCCAGTTTCGCACTCCAAGTCGGTTGAGGTCATCCTCCACTTGATTGCGCCACCTAAGACGAGGTCTTCCCCTTCCGCGATTTCCCTGCAATGTGCTTTCGAACACCCGACGAGCCGGAGCGTTTGGGTCCATCCGCTCAACATGGCCCAACCATCGTAGCCTCGCGATGCGTACTCTTCTGGCTATGCCCATGTCGCGGTACAGCTCATACAGCTCGTTGTTGTATCTCCTTCTCCACACATTGCCTTCGCATACGGGACCAAAGATCATTCGGAGAATTTTTCTTTCGAAACGACCAAGGGTTTCCTCATCCGCTTTCGATAAGGTCCATGCTTCCGCGCCGTACAGCAGGACTGGGATGATTAAGGTCTTATATAAGGTTACCTTGGTTTTTCTGGAGAGGGTTTTGTTTCTCAATTGCCTTCTTAACCCAAAGAAGCAACGGTTGGCAAGAGTTATTCTCCGTTTGATCTCCGCACTGATGTTGTTTTCCGTGTCTACAGCGGATCCTAGGTAGACGAAGTCCTGTACTACCTCGAAGTTATGTCTGTCTATTGTGACGTTTTGTCCAATTCGTCGATGTTCTGTGTCCTTGTTTGATGACAGCATATACTTTGTTTTGCCCTCATTAACCATCAAACCCATTTTTGCCATTATAGTTCGGGGTGAACCTGGGCCTCAACCAACATCCTTCGATAACGACTTCTATTTCGGGCGAGCTCTCTCCAGTTTCGCACTCCAAGTCGGTTGAGGTCATCCTCCACTTGATTGCGCCACCTAAGACGAGGTCTTCCCCTTCCGCGATTTCCCTGCAATGTGCTTTCGAACACCCGACGAGCCGGAGCGTTTGGGTCCATCCGCTCAACATGGCCCAACCATCGTAGCCTCGCGATGCGTACTCTTCTGGCTATGCCCATGTCGCGGTACAGCTCATACAGCTCGTTGTTGTATCTTCTTCTCCACACATTGCCTTCGCATACGGGACCAAAGATCATTCGGAGAATTTTTCTTTCGAAACGACCAAGGGTTTCCTCATCCGCTTTCGATAAGGTCCATGCTTCCGCGCCGTACAGCAGGACTGGGATGATTAAGGTCTTATATAAGGTTACCTTGGTTTTTCTGGAGAGGGTTTTGTTTCTCAATTGCCTTCTTAACCCAAAGAAGCAACGGTTGGCAAGAGTTATTCTCCGTTTGATCTCCGCACTGATGTTGTTTTCCGTGTCTACAGCGGATCCTAGGTAGACGAAGTCCTGTACTACCTCGAAGTTATGTCTGTCTATTGTGACGTTTTGTCCAATTCGTCGATGTTCTGTGTCCTTGTTTGATGACAGCATATACTTTGTTTTGCCCTCATTAACCATCAAACCCATTTTTGCCGCTTCTGTTTCAATGCTCGCAAAAGCACCTATGACATCACGCTTTTTTCTTCCCATTACGTCAATATCGTCTGCATATGCGAGCAATTGCACAGACTTTTGAAAAATTGTTCCTCTGGTGTTGACGTTTGAGTTTCTTACAATCTGTTCAAGTATGATGTTGAAGAAATCGCATGACAGTTTATCGCCTTGCCTAAAACCTTTTTCGACATCAAAGGTCTCGGTGAGTTCTTTACCGACCTTGACGGAGCAGCGTGAATTCTCCAAAGTCATCCTGCATAGTCGTACGAGTTTTGCAGGGATGCCGAAACTAGACATGGCTCTGTACAGCTCGTCTCTGTAGATACTGTCATACGCGGCCTTGAAATCGATAAAAAGATGGTGAATATCAATATTATGTTCTCGGGTTTTTTCCAAGATCTGCCGTAATGTGAAAATTTGGTCTATTGTGGACTTCTCCGGTCTAAAACCACATTGATAAGGACCTATCAAGTTGTTGACGTGGGGTTTCAGACGTTCACATATTACAGCAGACAAGATCTTATAAGCGACGTTAAGGAGGCTTATCCCTCTATAATTGGCGCAGTTGTGAGGGTCTCCTTTCTTTAGGATCGGGCATACGATACTGAGGTTCCATTCATCGGGCATGCTTTCTTTCGACCATATCATGCAGATCAGCTGGTGCATGCTCCTTTCCAACTGATCTCCAGCTGCCTTGAAAAGTTCGGCATCAAGGCCATCTGCACCTGCAGTCTTATTTGATTTAAGTTTGCATATAGCAAGCTTAACTTCTTCTAGGTCGGGAGGACGGCATTCTTGATCATCGTCCAGGCTGAATGGGGCAGTCTGCCTGACAGCGGAATTTGTGTCCTCTTCGCCGTTAAGCAGTCTGCAGAAATGATCTTTCCAGATCCTCAGTAGCGACTGTGACTCTATAACTATGTTTCCCTGCTGGTCTTTACAGGCTTGAGTTCGGGGTTTGCCACCCTGGCAGGATCTTTTTACCTTTTGGTAAAATTTCCGAGTCTCGTTCCTGTCATGGCACCTCTCTATTTCCTCAAACGAGTGCTTCTCATGCTGCTTCTTTTTCTTTTTGAGAAGTCGGTGTTCTTCCCTTCTTCTCTCCTTGTAAATCTCGTTATACCGATCGTGAGCAGCCCTCGTTCGTGTTTGCAAAAGCATTTGTCGTGCTCTTTGCTTGGCTGCATTTGCCTGCCTACATTCTTCATCGAACCATGGGTTTCGTGTTGGTGGCCGAGTGAAACCCAGAATCTCAGAGGCAGCGGTTCTGATAGCTTCTTGGCATTGCTGCCACTGGTCTTCAATGTTTAATGCTGGCGGCATGGGATTCAAGGATAATTGAAGGGACACTCGATTGGAAAAGGCATTGGCAATCTCTTGCGATTGTAGCTTTCCGACGTCATATCTCTTCACAGCGTTAGTTCGTGCTGGTCGTGAACAAGATATCCTCATTCGTACCTTGGCTACAACAAGGTAGTGGTCCGAGTCAAAGTTGGCCCCTCGGAAAGTTCGGACATCTAGCACACTGGAAGAGTGCCTTGCGTCGATCGCAACATGGTCAATTTGGTTGACGGTTAATTGATCTGGGGATCGCCATGTGCCTTTATGAATTTTGAGATGCGGGAAGCGTGTACTACTTACAACAAGATTTAGCCCCGCAGCAAAATCGATTAGCCTCAATCCGTTTTCGGAGGTTTTGTCGTGGAGGCTATGCTTACCGATTGTGTTTCCAAAGATGTCCTCCTTCCCTAGTTTTGCGTTGAAATCGCCAAGAACGATTTTCACGTCGTATCTAGGGCATTGCTCATATGTTTCTTCGAGGAGCTCGTAGAAACAGTCTTTGGAATCGTCGTCTTTCTCTTCTGTGGGGGCGTGGGCGCATATAAGGCTAATGTTGGCGAATTTAGCCCTGATGCGGATGGTCATTATACGCTCATTGACTGGGTTTTGGCTAATCACCTTATCCCTGAGTCTTCCTCTAACGACAAATCCACACCCAAATAAACGCTGTTTCTGTTGTCTGTAGCAGTCGCCATAGTATATGTCACAGTTTTTCATCTTCTTTATGCCCGGTCCACTCCATCGCACTTCTTGGATGGCGGTTATGTCTGCTTTGCAGCAGTCCAGGGCGTCCGCTAATTCTCCAGCTGCACCTAGTCCGTAAAGAGATCTTACGTTCCAAGTGCAGATCCGGAGGTCGTTGTCCTTTTTTCGTTTGCATGGGTCGTCAACTTTGAAATCATTATCGTTATCCGAGGCTGTTCGTTGTTTCGGAACAAATTATTTTTTCCGTGGTAGGGTAGTTAACCCTACGCACAACCCCCAACCTGGAGGGCCAGGTCCTTTTGGATCCCTTCGGACACAAAGGGCTGGAATATCCAGTGTCAGTACCCTGCTGCAGGGGTGTGAGTGCTGCCGTTGGCTCACCAGGAGCTCATCCGCCACCATCTCTACTTCAATACCCTGTCCTAGTATTGAAAGACCCTGAAAGGCCTTTAAACCAAATATGTTGGAGTAGCTCCTTCAGGGGTTTCTGCTTTTATGGCTGCTGAAGTCCACCGTTGATTCTGTCCTTCGAATTCATCCGCTGGGACATTTACACGAAAGCTCTCGTAGACCACTGAGATTCGTGCAGTCAGTCATTGTTCGCAGAGCAATTATAGTGTTGATCGATCACAATTCTTTGTTCCGGATTCCCTTATCTCAACACTCGCACTTACTAGTTTAGCAGGTCAGCTCTGGACGGAGCATCCCAGGTCCCAGTGGATACCGCTTGGAGGTATAGTAAGCACAGTTGACGTGTACTATAAGTTACAGCATCTGGGCGCCGCCAAGTTAGCACCAATCAGAGCCTACCCGAATAGTACAACGCCCATCCACGCTGACTATTATATTGTAATTTAAACAATACTGCTTGGCCGAGTCATGTTCAATCACTAAGTAATTTTATGAATATTAACTGGTGGACCAGATAATTCCTCGATGGGTGGACCAGATAATTCCTCGATGGGTAAAATAACGAATTCATCTGGATCAACTTTGTGGCGACACATCAATAGAATAAGCAGAATAATGTTTGTGCTACTTATTTAACTCTATTCGCTCACATATGCCATACACAGATGAACAACAGTCAAACACGACTGCTGCTATTAACTGATAAATTATTATAATAATTAATTAATTATACTATTCTGAAGACAAGTTCTGCTAATTATAAAATAGCCTCTTTCAAATTTTTTGATCTGTAAATACACTGAGAGTAACAGTGAAAATTACTATTAATTCTGTTCTGGTCAGAGAATCTTGGAATTAATGCGGACAAGAAAAAATATGACTCAGGCACGTAGTGCAAATTGGTTCATTTGGCTCATAATCCTGGAAGCATGCATATTTTACGCGCACTAAGGTCATCCTTCGTCGAATCGACGAAGCTCAACTTTAAACCTATCTTATCAGCTTTCAGTTGTCCTTGATCTCAAAAATTTTAAATGAAACTCTTAAATGAAACTCTTAAAAATGTTTTTAAGTAATAAATGCATTTTATTGATATGCAGTATCTATATGTTTTTGGCTTTTAAAAATAGAATTAAAATTATCAGTCCATCATAGAAATCATAAAGAGGTGTTCGTCGATTCGGCGTTAAAAAAATTTGCGAATTTATGTTGATAATTTTCGATACAGAAACGCATATATTTTTCCAACTTGAAATGCTTCGTGCATACGCTTTAAATTCGTCATGCTTAGCCTCAAAATGGTATGCCTAAAAGTGACTTAGAGGACCTGATTACAATATTACTTGAAAGTAATGTACCATTAATTAGTGCTTTGGCTTAAAAGCCAAAACACAATCACGCGTCGGCGGCGCGTCGACCTCATTTGACAGAAAAATCAAAAGTTCAACCATACGAAATCTGTAGAGTCTCACACAATCACGCTTTGTCCTCAGACGCGTCGTTTGACAGACGTAAGCAAACGTAACGAAGCGACCAACCTTCAAAAAAAGTTCAGCTATGTTGAACTTTTGCTCGCTTTCTGACATATCCCTCCTTTTCAGTTTTGCAATAGGGAAGAGTAATAAAATCGATGTAAGCAAAACATCGCTTTACGAAACAAATTATCGATATGTTTGTATCGATGTTGAAATGTGATTTAGCTGAAATTTATCGATGTTAATACTAAAAAAATATTTAAGTTCTCGTTGTTACAGCTGTATTAAATTTAATTTTTGTTGGATTATTCAATGTAGGTGTTGTTGAAGCATTAAACTACTTTGAATTTGCAATGGTGTTTTGAAAAATCGACTTCTACTTTATGTTATATTTTTCATATCGATAATTTCGATGAATTTTCGATACATGAGCGTGTATAAAGTCGATTATAGATGTTTATGGCAAACAAATCAATCAAATTGTACTTCATGTTTGTGCGTGAAGTGTACTTAAGCTGAATTTTAGAGTGTTTTAGCAGAACTTTGTCGATGTTACTAGTATATAGATATTTCAGCTATCGTTGTTAAACCTGTATTAAACTCGGTTTTTGCCAGACGAAGGTGATGTTTAATCACTTAAACTACTATAATTCTGAAAAGATGTTTTTAAAAATCGAGATTTCGATTAATTTTTGATGCATGGCCGCATGGGTTAATATAAAGTCAATCAATATGGGCGATATTGAAGGATTTAAATCATTTTATTTTTGTAAAGGTGCTCGACCAATAACTTAAGCGATAATTTCATACCGTATATTGCGATAACATGTTTGAATAGAATAGAAATGCAACTACATTATACATTATACTTAGCTCAATTGATTAGACTACACATTTTACTTAGCTCTTCATTCATCCCTTTATCAGAAGTAATTGACAAATTAGCAATCGATTTAGTTTTCCATGTACTTAATACAAAACAAAAAATCGATTTTTGCTATCGATAGTTAGGTACTGATAACGACGATGGTCTTTCGATATTTCAATCGATACATTTTCTTAATTTTTGAACAAGCTTAGACGAATGAATGACAGTAGGGCGCTTTGAGGATTTCTCATGTATCGTGAAGCCTACGTGAGGTCGACGCGCCGCGACGCTCTATTGTGTTTTGGCTTTAAAAGTATCATTAGAAAAGCGAAAGTAATCAAGTAAAAGAAGCTGTTTTATCAAACAGTTCAGATGTTCAGCAATGCCGTGATGCCCGTGGCGTGATGGTTAGCATATCCGCCTGTTCACCCAGAGGTACGTTGTTTCAATCCCAACAGAGGCACAAGTGTTTTTCCACGGGTATAGCCTTTCGCGAGGAATTGGCAAGTCCTCCAGTAGTAAATTCATTGCCATGAAAAGCGCTTTCTCGATTTGCCGTTCAGAACCGACTGAAAATTGTAGGTGTTGTGTTCTCCATTCCCTCACAAGGCAATGCTTGTGAAAAGTACGCTAGGCCTTGAGGCTCCTCGCTCTGTTGCGCCACCCTATTTTTTTTTATTTATTTATTATTTAGCTATGCAGTGAAAAATTTCATACGAAAAACTATGTCAATTATTTCTAGGACATTTTAAAAACAACCATACGTGATCATCCTCCGGAATGATATCGGCGACCATCAACGAAAAACAAAAACGCGAAGTGGAAAAAATTTTCTCAAGGGAGTATGGATGTGTGGTGTAAAAATAAAAAAATCGCGCGAATTGACCGCACATCCATACTCCCTTGAGAACATTTTTTCCGCTTCGTTTTTAGCTTCATTATTCTATCCGTGAGTAAAAAGCGAGTCGAAGCAAACGAAATCTCCCTTCGGGTAAAACGGGCTTGTGGTTGAACTCAATAAATTCGCGCGAACTGACCGCACTAAACATATACTATAGTATGATTAACGTGACCATTTATTTTTTTTGTCAAAGCGGGACATCTTCGGAATTATGTAATAAAAAATGTTAGTAGTGTCTTACAAGGTTTTTTATTATTATTATTATTTTTAAATAATCAAAGCAAATTCGAGTAAGTAGTGGCGTGGATTTTAGTTTGTATTTTTATATTTATCGGCTGAACAAATTTGTTTTAAAATATCGAGTCTTGTTTTTAGAAAAGTTTGAAGTTTAGTACATGGTTTATTTATATTTATCTTTGTAATCAAAGTAGCTTTCATTACTGAGACACTAAACTGTGTTTTATCACTTCTTGTCCAAACCTTTGTTCATTTGAGAAAAAACTTTTTCCACAGGTGCGTTACTTCCAGGCAGACACATAACGTACTCAATAATTGTAGAAAAATTTGTTGAAGTTAGATTATTGGCACGAATGTGCTGGAATAAACCAACCCAACGATTTTCAGTTGAAAAATTCTCGGTATTCCAGCCAGAAATGTTTTCAACGGTCACAAAGTTTAAAATAAGTGAAAACCCGTCAAAGACTTTCGCATCTTGGCTTCTGCAAATAAATCCTTGTGTGATTAGTAAATCAACCACTAGGCACTTTTGTTAAATTTTCCCATTCAAACACTTCCAGTTCTGTGCTAAATTGGGCACTGGTCCAAGTATTCCTTGCTTGTTTTATAAAACTCAGCCGCCGTAGTTTTCACGTTCTGGCTTACTGCTGGTTTTTCTTCTGCTCTTTCTTGTAATCTTACCATCAGGCTATACGGACCATGTGAGGAAGGAAAATTGTATTCTCTTTTAGTGTTAGGTTATCTCGGAGACGATTAATTTCCTTGGCAGACTCTATAGCCGATACATTTGGCGCTTCGATTTTCAAAACAACTTTATGAAAGGTCGCCGCTTGTGCACACAATTCTGAGCTGGGATCGTCGAAAAACGTCTTTAAAATATTTGGCCATTTGTCGATACTCTGAAAATAGTTTTTCAAAGGCTGAAAATTTTTGAAAACTCTTTCGCAGGCACTAACGTAATCCACTATTTTTTACTATAGCCCAGCAGCTTGTGATACTCTGTCTCGGTAGAAATACAAAACTCTTTCAAAGTTTCTACTCGAACGCTGTAGATGTAGAAATGAGTAAATTTTTACTATAATGCATTCGAAATCCACAGGAAGACAATCAGCGGCAGTTTTGATCGCGTTGTGGACTATGTAGGCTCCACATCCAATCCCAATATTCTGTCTGCAAAGTGATTGGTTCAACTAAACATTATTATTTCCTCCCCTATTTTTACCCCCTTAGTTGCAGCTCGTGTTATCTCCACAAAACGTAACAATTTTTTTATTTAAGTCATTAAAATACAATACTTCCTTCAATACAATAATAATTCAATAAGTACAGTAATATCCGATGTTTCGCCTGGCTGCTCCCGAAACTCTAAAACCTTAACTTTCACACCTTCCGATGGCAAAAAATTGCGAATTAAAACTGGGAATAATTTGATGGAGCCATGATTTGAAGCATGTGTTAATATAGTTTTGCAACTGGGTTTACGGAAATGCTCTTTTAAATCTTCGGTTGCCATGGTTGAGAGCACATTTACCACAACTGCTTGAAACTTTGTAAGTGCACATCTAAATTCTTGCTCAAAACATGCTAGAATTAAAGAAGAAGAACAGTCATTTGAGCCAAAAACTGTGATTATGTAGCACGGTGTGATACGCACACGTACCCCCAGCTACAGCTAAATCCAAATCCTCAGAAGTCGGCGACTCGGTTTTCTTACAAAAATTATACTTTGAAGCAGCGGCTTGATCGGCAAGTCTATGTTTTTCTGATTTTAAATGTTTTTCTATATCACTGGCACCACCATGTTCAGCAGTAGAATCTGTACGACATTTTTCACATGTGTTACATGCGGTGTCATCTTTTTTTTTGTTTTATAAATGGATACATCTGTTGCAGACTAATATTAAAGGAACACTTGCATTTAGGCAGTATTGTTTTGTTACAAAACACTACTAGAACTAAAACAAATCCATCGATAACTAATTAAAAAGATGGCAATCTCTGGCCATGGCGGAATTTGTCCACAAGCTGCTCACACACAACTTCACGAAAATTACTTACACAACTTTAATTTTGCCGGATTTGTCAGCTTTGACCACAACTTCAAATGCAACCAACACTTCAGATTTCACCTCGCCAAAAGAGGAATTTTTGAAACATATTTTTTTTTCCACTTAAATTTCTTTTAAATTTTAACCTCGAGAATTTTGCTAGCACGCATTCCGAGTTGATAACAATATACAAAAGAATGAAGATGTTTTTGCTTATACCTATATTTTATCGAATCAAAAGAAACAAAAATTGCAAAAGCGGGACAATTTCAGCCTCGCGGGGGACAGCGGGACAGACTGCCTGAAAGCGGGACTGTCCCGCCCAAAGCGGGACGTATGGTCACCTTAAGTATGATACATAGTTCCATAGATATTTCTTATGGACGTGTGTTCCTCTTTGATATGTCATAATCCACAACCAGAGCATGAACTTATGTCTAGTGGCTAGTGGAGTTGCGTCCCTGTGCCAGTTTATTCACATTTAATACAGGCTACAATGCAAACGATGAGACTTCTTTCCATTACGAAATGATATTTGAGTTCGCAGAATAAGGAACTAATGCCCGCGGCTCTTACTGCCATTTCATCATGGAAATAACCCTTGTGGGCCTTACTTCCAAAGCAAAGAGGAACTAAGACCCACGGGTATTATTGCCGCGGGTCTTAATGCACTGCACCGTTTAACCGCATTTTTTCATTCTCCATTTTTATTTTGGATGTAAATTGTGTTCACCTGTTCCTGTAATTAATTAGGTGGAGGCAAATCCTTTGCTTTACGATAAAGCAATTTGTTTTTATTTTGATAGAAATATAAAGGAAGGAACTTTGCTTTTGTTTTAACTGTTGATGGTATTGTAAAAAATAATATATTAAATATTTAATTCACGACTAGTTATTTTCATTTCAGTGAAAAAATGTACCTTAGGAAAAAAAGTACAAAAACGTGCTGAGTGGGTTTCAGGCATGTACGAAGAAACTATGGTCCTTTTTCGAAATTATGAAATTTTAGTGCCAGACATTGAATTGCCAAGGTTATTTTGAAACATTGATCTTTAGTTATTGAAAGTCTTTTAAAATTTGACGTTTTTTTTCGAAGAACTATCGGCAACATGGCTCTTGGGATGGAAAATGTGTATATGTACTTCACAGAGTGAGATATACGAAGTACCCACAACATCAGATGCGACACCAATAGAATTCATAGAATAGAAAATGTTTCTAAAGCAACTGCAAAAAAGAAAAGAAAATCTGAGTCTGAAACTGACAGACTTTTGTTGGCGTGGAATCAGCTTAATGAGCCCGAGTCAACACCTTTGGAAAAATTTTCTTAATCAACAGTACGTTCTTCTCTATTTTTTCTCAGCAAATTGTGGAGAATGTAAAAGCATAGAATTTTGCGATGTCCAGACCCTTTGCCAACTTCCAGGCGTTTTGAAGGAATCCTCCATGTATGGGCCATGAACCATGATGCCAAAAGCATTTTCAACAACCCTTCTGGCTCTGGATAATCTGAAACAAAAATAGAATTTTAAAAAAAGCAAATTAAACTTAGACACATTAAATTATTACACCATTCGAAATCTGTACCTATAAGCTAAGTCAAAAAAATTTGCACCAGTAGCTAGGAATCTATAACAAAAAAATGATATGTTTACCTAAAAGTGATTCTCCTTGGCGCGAATGGTGTCCTTTCTAAAGCTTGAAGGTTTTGGAATAAGCTTTTCTTTACCATGCTCAAAATATCGGCAAAAGCTTCTTTTGACATCCTAAAATATTTGTAAGACTTGGTTGGATATCTTTCTAGTTGGCTTACTAAAGAAACATATTCTGCTTCGGTCTCTAGTTTCTTACAAAGGGGATGCACGTGCATTTTTTGTTTTATTTTTGTAAGTAGTAAGGACACTAAAATTCTTTTCTTTATTGTATTTAGGTTGGATCGCATTTTTCTAAATTGTATACCAAACAAAATACACCACAGAAAAAAAAATTCGTGACGAATGTAAAATGTGAGCGTGAATTAAATGTCAAAATTAACGAAAATTCGTTCATTCGTCGTTCGTTGGTCGTTCTCATGTGAATAATACTTTAAAGCGTGATTTTAAAAGATTTTTTTGTGTGATCTCTGGAGAAATGTTTCCAATTTCAATTTCCCCGTTTAAACATGTGCTTCCTAATGTTAAGCACTTCCAATATAAAGTGACCAGTGTTACCGCGGGCTCAAATTTTGACGAGTCCCAGTGGCTGAAAAAATGAGTCCTTTTGAAAAAAAATTAGTCCCTTCTGTTTTTTTTTTAAGTTCATTTTAATAATACAAAAAACCTATATATTTACATATATAGTAAGTAGACATAAATAATAAAAATAAAATAAATTAAATTCATAAGAAAAAAAACAAAAAATACAATTCACATTGTGCTTACAAAAATATCACAATAAACATCTTAAAAATTTTTTTTTTATTTGAGTCTCTTGTTTTAGTTTTTAAGTTCATTTTAATAATAGATACAAATAATTAATATACTGAATGTGTGCGGGTCAAAAATCAAAATTAAATACAGCACACGGATGTAAGCAAGAATATAAGAAAAATATAAAAAAGATGACAAAGACAATTGACAAAGAAAATATTGTTTTTGCTTTCACTCAAACAAAGCGCCCCTATGAGTGAATCAAAGAAAATGTTTGAATGCTGACACAGCGTTCAGGTGTTCAGGAGTGAAATAAAAGCTACGTTTACACTATGCATTCTTCTCAAAATTAGTTTTGTCTACAAAATTTAACAAAGCTTTTGAAAATATTAATTAACGTTGACTTCAGAGTAAAGATGAATGATTTGTATAGAGGTAACTTGGATTCGTAAAAAAATGAGCCAAATCTAAATTTTGTGAGTCCCCGAGCCAAGATAAAAAAAATGAGTCCCTTTTGGCACTATAGTGTCCCCGCGGTAACACTGAAAGTGACTGTTGCTGATAGAGTGGTTAATGATGTGGCACATATTGTAATGACACACACCTTCGAAAACATAGTGCATAATATCGACAGCGAAGGTTTTAGTAACATGAAATGAATTAATAGAATTAAAAATTGAGGCTTCCTTAATACCCGTTGAATTCACGTCATTGTCAACTACATCTGCGTCATAATTTACTGAATAGACAAATTTGGATTATCATAGCATAACGTGTGTGTGATGTGTGTAGAATACATCTATAGAAGCGAGAGAAAAAGTTATGATTGATTGAGGATGTAGAGCCAAGAACTGTATTTCGACCTAAATTGTCTCTAAGGAAAAGACCCAATACAAAGTGCAATTTTTTATCTCCACTGAATACCATTGTCTTCAAGGTATTGAAGTTCATGGACTAGACTTTGTAAGCAATGCTTACTATCAAACTTTTTGCAATCATGCCCTTGCATTGTGGCCGCCAAATATATTTTTGAATTTTCAAAGAACAGAATTTCAGAGTCATCAATATATAAAAAAAAGTAGCTCAGTTTTGTCTTGCTTTCTACAAAGGGTTTAATTTTTTTTTTTGCCAAAGTAGTCCGTGAATGAAATGTCCGTTTTGTTGTTCTGTTTTTTTTTAATAATCGAAATTTCCATCAAAGTTTTCAGAAGTTGGCCATTCTTAAAATTTCTTTCAAAATTGAAATGATTACGAAATGAATAAGCACGTAGTTTCGACTTCATGGTATAAAATTTCTCCCCGAAAATATTTGTCACCTAATTCTATGTTTATTACAAACTCATTTAATTTGCAAATGAAGTCATTTTCACTAAGCCATTTAAATAATTGATATTCAGTCTCACAGGCAAACAATGGACGTGAAATTTGTTATGTAAATTGCTACTAGCTTTAACGGTTCACTTACTGAATATAACATTGAATTTTTTTAGGGTTCAAATACTGTACCACATCTATTTTTTAATCTTCAAATGAAAATCTTGACTTAATTTAGTTACATAGACTCATGTTATATTTTAAAATATTTTGTTTGATTTCGAAAACACGTTCTTTTGAAATATTTTTTTTTTCATTTTTTTTTTCAAATTCAATTCCAAAAAATATTGTTTTCGTAGAAATCTGGAAATCTAGCTAAATATTCAATTTTCATAAAACTGTTCAATAATTTTAAAATTTTTTGTTAAATTACGGGCAAAATGATGAATAACCGTCTTTTCTGATTGAAAAATCCTATGCATTTCGTTTATTATGTTAAGAATGTTTGTTAAAAATAATAAGTACAATCTATTGACCTCATTTAAAACTTTTTTGCAACTGTTTCAACATTATTCTCTTTCTTTTCTTCAAAAGGTAATAGTAAAAAAAAAAAGTTTTAGAGCTATCCATTGCTATAACATCCTATTGACAGCTGCCTGAACCGATAGCCATCGAGTGGAACATGTGTTCAGAATTTTATGTTCAGGAGTTTCGAAATACTCATAAAAATTTTTAAATTCTGACAGCCTTTTGGAACTATGAGAAAAAGAAGTCAAAACTGAGGTTGGTAACGTTTGCCCCAAAACACAAGCCCCAAACGAAAATCCCCAAACGCAAAATCCCCAAACGAAAATCCCCAACTCCCAAAATCCCCAAAGAGAAAATCTACAAACCCAATATCCCCAAAACAAATATATTCAAGTAGTGAATCATGCGATCAAATCGCGCGCGCGATTTGATCGCATGATTCACTACTTGAATATATTTGTTTTTGGGATATTAGGTTTATGTATGTATTACAGCAAATGTACCTAATCCAAAAAATTAAAATTATAATGCTTGTAACGTTTATTAAAATACAAATACATTTTCGAAATCATTAACAAAATCGTTATCATTTATTAATTACAAAAACAACGAAAGAGAGAGATTTTTCTGAAAACAAAATGCACATAATTTATATGTACACAGACTCTGGGGATTTGGAGATTTCGTGGGGATTTTGACAAATAAGATTGTTTAGGTGTGGATATCATCAATGTGCATTATCTCAATGGGGATATTAGCTAGGTGGATAAAAATTTTTGGGGATTTTGATCGATGGGGATTTTTTTTTTGGAGATTCTGTACGACACCCTCAAAATTTTCCTTATATCAATAATTCAATTTCTTTAGGAATCTGTTTTATCGCCGCTTTGGCACACAGATTAACAACCCAAAGAACAACCAAGTACAACCCAAACAAAACATATTTGGGTTCAACGATTTGGGATGACTTTTCACTCCATTGAGTGTGCCATTCATAACTGCCGCATTACCAGTAACTAATCCTATTAAATTATCACACAAAATCTTTATTTCTTTTGAATGTTCTTATATAGCATTTAATATTGAAATAGCCGATGAGTCCTCTAACTCAATGAAACCAAAAGATAAGTCTTTCGTTGTATTTACTTTAAGTAATACTTTCGTCAATTATTAGCGAAAAGTAATTTTCCTGCAGTTTTTCTGCAAAATAATTCTTTCAATAATAATTGGATATAAGCTTTACTTATTCTTTTGCCTTCGCTGAGCAACACTTGATTTTGGTTGTCGTTGGATTTGAAAGAGCGCGAAGCAGCGAATCTACATGTATAATGGTGAACTGCAAATAATTTGAAACACAATACATTACCATTGTAATTTCTTTCTTCAAATTTGTGCCCCCTTTTGATTCATTGTCTGCCAACTTTTCTACGATTTTTGGTACATATGTATATAAGTTTGGCTTTTATTTTCAGCCTCCTTCTTTTTGCGAATTTGCGATTTTGCATGTCGTTCTAAATTGGCAACGTTGTTAATTAATTTTCTCTTACATAACATGCAGTAGGCGTTTTGGCAAACTTTTTTTTTCTGCTGGATTCCCATTCTGTTCAATATTTTTGTTTGTATTTTGGAAGACATTTATTGCTGTCGGATTCGTCACCTGAAACTTCATCTACAATCATAGCTAGGGTATAATTTTCCTCACAAGCCATTTGTGTTTTTCTATAGGTAATATCAAAACACAGTATTGATTAAAATCAAAACTTTATTCGGTTTTTCAGACTACTTACTCGGGCTCTGGTTCTCTGGAAGTTTTGTCCACAGCAACAGTTGCAATTTCGTTACTCTCATCATTATCATCATTGTTTGGATTATTTTTTCTAGAACAATATAGGTAACCCTAACCATAAAACACTCGCTGAATATGAATAATGTACGTTAATCTAGATACGCTGACTTTTTAATAAAGTAGGTATTTATCCATTTCGAAAACGTGACAGATTGCCCGAAATCCACAATATACTTTAACAATTTAAGCAAAACAAACATGAACCCTAAACCACAACAAGACAAAAAAGAATGTTTACAGTTATTCAGTTCCACAAACTCTCTTACACACACATAATCATACCAATGACATAAGGTAAATTTTTTCACAGGGCTGTTATAACATGATATCAAAAAAAAAAAAAAAAAAAACACTTCCCGGATAGAGATTCTTTTTTTACTTGCGGGTTGGTGTTCTTGATCAGTTGTCAAACCAACAAAAGCCAACAAATGAACTTTTTTTGCCAAGTTCACACAAAAACGCAAAAAATGTTTGTTAAAAACCTAAAGTAAATGTTTGGCGCGAAAATTGAAAATGATCCGTAGTGAAATCAATGCAGGTTAGTGATGTGTCAACTTGGTTTCATAAACCGAGTCAAACCGAGTTGAGCCCAAACCGAGTTGACTCGGTTTACATTTTTTCGAACCGAGTTGGCAAACCGAAGAAAAAACCGAACCGTCAACCAAATAATTAAAATGAAATTAATGCAAGCAGACCAAGTTCGCTTGAACATAATCAAAACAACCCTCCTTTAAGTTGCGGTCTGTGCCAAACACAATGCACTTATACATATAAAGTCGATAGTCGACTGGTAGTAGTATGTAAAGCATCAAAGCAAGTGAGTTATTTCCCAGTAGGAAATATTCAAAAATTCACTACTGAAAATGCTGCCTTTTCATCAGGGAAAAGTAGCTGCACTAGTGAATTTCCTACTGAATCATTAGCTGAATTTAACATGGGCTTGTCATTGGCAAGAAGCACCTGCACACTTTCTCGATGAATGAGATGTAAGGAAATCACCACACCCATGGCATCTTCGTTTTCATGGCCTTTCTTTCGTGAGTGAAAAAACTGGTGCTTGGTAAGTAATGCTTTCCTTTGTGAAAATTCAGTACTGAAATGCGTTCATGCCTGAAGAGTACGCTTTCAGTACTGATGAATGCATTTGAAAAAGGAATGCATTTTCTTAATATTTCAATCATAGAAGCTTCTGAAATGAAAATGACTTTGAAGAAAAGACAAAATATAGGAACATATGCACTAGTCGCATTTTATTTCATAAACATTATAAGTAATAATAATAAATAATAGTAACTAAGAAAGCGATAATTAACGTTAAACTGAAATTGAGTATCTATATAATGAGGATTTTGTCTCCATGTTGTGTGTGTTTAATATAAAGTAAAATGTATTTCTATTTTAAACTAAAAAGGAAAACACTTTTTTGGAAATTTTTGTTATTTATTATCCTTAATTACACAACATTGAATATTAATAAGCGACGCGTTTCGGAAATATTATTCCATCTTCGGGCTACCTGTTACAAAAACTTTTGAGAAAAGTTTTTGTAACAGGTAGCCCGAAGATGGAATAATATTTCCGAAACGCGTCGCTTATTAATATTCAATGTTGTGTAATTAAGGATAATAAATAACAAAAATTTCCAAAAAAGTGTTTTCCTTTTTAGTTTAAAATAGAAATACATTTTACTTTATATTGAGTATCTACTTCTATTTAATAAATTAATTAATTAAAAAAAGTGACAAAATTATTAAAAGAAAAAAAAAGAAAACTAAACAGTTTCGTTTCTTTGCAGTTTTTCTTGTTTTTTTTGCTGCGAAGCCTTCTTGAAATGCAGATTTTTGATCCGTTTGAATGTTAACCTCATTCCATTTTCAAAAAGCTTAATTGATGGGTACTCATTCTTGACAGCATCTATAAAAAAAGAAGGTTTCTTAAATATTTACATATCACTTATTTTATTATTAAGCAAATCTTTTTCTTTTTTTACTAAGCGCTTCATGTTTCTTTTGCTAAAACCACTCATAACTCACCAAATTAAATTATATTTTTTATTATATGAACACACTTCAAAAAAGTTAAAAAAAACACTTGAAAAACAGGACTGTACTCTTTGACTTTGAATCACAAAATGCGAATCTAACTGCGTGAACACAATGGGAGCCGCAGACGCAATACGCAGCGGGTGCTGAAAGAGCTGTCAAACTGTGTCGTACGTGTTTTTTAAAAACTGCACACAATGCAGCTGGACGTCGTACGTGTTTTTTGACTTAAGTCTGTATTGATGTCAGCTGACTGCATGAAATCTAATTTACGAGTATATCAAATTTGAGTTTGTGAAAATAAAATAAAAGCTAGAATGGAAAGAGAAAATGAAGAGATGGTTTTTTTGATGGGTGTAATCCAGATTTGTTATCTGGCTTTACAATATTTCAAAGAAAAAAAACGAAGATGGTGGGTACGACCATTGTACCAAAACAGAAAAACCGAAGGATATTATGAAACTAAAAATTCAATTCCTCAGATATGTTTTTCCACTCCTTGGCTTTCATTTTAACATTTTTATAATTTCTGTTACACAAATTCCATAACATCTCTCGGCTTCGCACTGCTTCAATAATTTTTTCCGACTCGTCCATCTTCTACCGCCTTTAAAACCAAAACAACTTTATTGAGTACGCACGTAAAAGTTAAAAGTTAGCCAACTCTTCCGTCTGCGGCTTGCGGCGCGTAGTGCGTTGCGTATGCATTGTGTTCACATCAATGGATTTGCTACTTTTTAATATTTTGACAGTTCTTGCGGCTCCGGCTCCGTTGCGTATGCGTATGCATTGTGTTCACGCAGTAAATCGTTCTAGAACAAAAAAAAAAACAACTGGTGCGGAAAAAAGACGCTAATTAGCGTCGTCGACAAAACGATGGAAAAACCCACAAAAAACAAAGGATTTTCTATTGCAGGTCAATTTCAATACAAAAGAGGCAGAAAAAGCAGTAACACTCATAAAAGGGTTGTTTTCTCATTCTTTTGTCTCTACCTCATTAGCGTTTATGATGTCAAAGAGGATATGCAATGCAACGTGTTTTCTTTCCTTTCTTTTGAAAACAACGCACAAGATTCAACTTGAACTGCAAACTACCTACCAATTGCATGACTTTTCATTAGAGAATTCATTGATAACCTTTTCAACAACGCACAAGATTCAACTTGAACTACAGACTACCTACCAACTGCATGACTTTTCATTAGTGATTTCATTGATGACTTTTTCCCTTATGAAAGCACCACATGAATTCCTCGAGGAGTTCATCCCTTTTTTTCACTGATGAGCAAATTTCCTACTGGGTTGCGCAGGCATACAGAAACACACACATCTGTTAGACTTGACTCGGGATATTTTACAGAAAATTAATTCCTAATTCGAGTTGCAGTATGTACCCAAAACATTCAAACCGTCTACCTATCAACAGACGACAATGAAAAAACCGAACCGCATTCCAACTCGGGATAAATTAATTCCTAACTCGAGTTGCAGATTGCAGTATGTATCCATAGTAGCTATACTATACTCATGTTGAAAAAACCGAACCGCAGGCCAACTCGGTTTGACATGACTTGGGATAAAATATTTTCCCGTATAGCTACAATGGATACATACTGCATTGACATAATAGATATGGACTGCTAGTTAAATGTCATTTCAATACAAACCTTGCAGAACTTTTGTCGACAGCGACGGTGCTGCTTTAGTTTGTTGTGCCAAAAAAATATAATACCGGTTCTACTGAAACCAGTGAAAAGCAAAAAGTTCTTCTCATTGCAGTACTTCTATGGTTATTCTGTTGCTATAGTGGTAGCTTCATAAAAATACCACCCAAAACTAAAGCGCTGCTCTTAAATGGACCCCTCGTAAAGTTGGTTACTAGCAGTCCATATCTATTAGGTCAATGACATACTGCAACTCGAGTTATGCTAGGTTTCCACTTGCCATTTTTTAAATGATGAATGACCTAGTTTTCTGTCATCGAGAAAAATGACAAGTGGAAATTGCAAAAATTGACAGTCATTCAACTGACGAACAGTGTCGGTCATTTTTTGGCAGTAAATTTGAATGACAAGTGGAAATTGGCTGATTGACAAACGAAATGTCACTCCATCATTCACTGACATCGATATTTTTTTTGGCATCGTGTTGAATCTTTTGTCAATGAAGTGACGAATAATAACACGAGAAAACATAAATAAATAGTACTATGGTATGAAAAAATTCAAAAGGAAACAAATCGAAGGTAGAGAATATCAACGACGGAGTGTAGTGTTGAATCCTCCATAAAAATTGTATGAAACGTTTTTATTTTATTTTTTATTTTATTGTTGACTGTTCACCCCGACATTATCCTCAAAGTATGTAAACACCCCGTCCCTCCTCCTAAAAGGTTTTTTTGCCTTATATCCACAGCAGGCATAACATTAATTAATTTTCATTTCACACATTATTTATTTTATTAATTAAAAAAGATGAAAACCTTGCAACACACAAAACAAAAATTCGACGAAGCAAGGAGGCAAATAATTTTCAGTGACAATCTACTACCAGTTCAGAAATGACAATACAAGTGGAAATAGCGCTCATTGAGTTGACAAAACGTTTTGTCAAAATTTCTTTATCAATGAAATGACAACCAATTTTTTGACAGTAAATGACACAAGTGGAAATGAACTGGCAACTGTATCAATACTGACAAGATTTTGATCTGTCAAACTATGTCATTTTAGTGACATGTGGAAACCCAGCATTAGGAATTAATTTATCCCGAGTCATGTCAAACCGAGTTGGACTGCGGTTTAGTTTTTTCATTGTCGTGTGTTGATAGGTAGACGGTTTGAATGTTTTGGGTACATATTGCCACTCGAGTAAGGAATTAAATTTCTGTAAAATATCCCGAGTCAAGTCGGTTTGGTTCTTTCCTGTGTGATTAATTAGTAGGTACGCTTATTGCTTTTGGTTTTTTTTTTTTATTAAATTCATTTTGACTAAATCCGTTTATTTTGATTGAAAAATGTGTTTGTTTCTATTTTTCAAAACATAGTATTGAAGGAAAAAGCGCAAATATTATTTTTGTAAACCGAGTTACAACTCGGGTTAATCAAAATCCAACTCGGGTTAACCCGGTTTGTAAATTTTACGGTTTGGCACATCACTAAATTGCAGGTAAACAATTTTTTTTGTTAGTTTAGAACAAAAATAAGTCCGTTCCAGAGATAAGAAATTAATTAGATGGCAAACCTTTACTTCTCTTGCCCCGCAACAACCATTTGTTTACATTGTTGTTTTTGTAATCCATCCTCTGTCTGTGAATACGTGCGAGCTAAAAAAAAAATGGCGCCAATAATTAATGAAAGTGTTTGTGAGGTGAGTTTATTTTCATTTGACGTTAAAATATTTTTTTATTAGCGCAGTTCACACTGGACAACTAGTTGGACCTTGGTTTGATGCATAGAGTGGTATAGAACAAAAGGGAATCCGCCTAATTTCTTGCCACACAACTTCCATTATATTGTTGCTTTTGTTACACAGGATTTATCTGTGATACACATATTCAGCAGAATACGAATCAGTATTAGTGAAATTACATGATGATTTGAAATCCAAAAATTAAAAGTTGTTTGAAAGATAAGTCTGGGATGGATTCAGTTGTGTTAGTTATGCTTACGCTTTTTTAAGTCTCTTTTTTGGTCTGATGTTAGTTGGATGGTCTTTTGTTACTAGCTTACAGATTGTCAAATTGGTCGTCCAACTTTACTTTTCAATAAGTTTTTACAAATAGTTTACGTAATCGTAGCAAAAAATATGATTTACCTTACAGCCAAATGCGCATTTTACTTAAATTATATTTTATTTCATACTTTTCTGTTATCAAATACCTTATTTTCATGGTTTATATGAAATTCTTCACGATTTGAATTGTTTCTAGTTTACTTTATCGAAATTGTCTGTAGAAGTTCAAAATAACACAAGTTGTAGAGCGTTCGTTCAGATCAAAGTCTTTCCAACTATTTGTACAGTGTGAACTGCTCTATGTTGAAAAATGGTCAGTTTTTTTTACTTTCACCACGAAAAAAATAAGCAAAAGCTAAGCGTAAGGCTAGACATAAGTTACCTTCTGTGAATAATTGAAAAAATTGCTCACGTAGTATTTCCAAACTGGGAGTTATATTTTTTGATATTTTTTGTAATGAATTTATTATTATTGCTGTAATAAGATTTTTATTCATACTTCTTCTTTTCAAACTCATTTCAAAGTTATGATTTAAAGCTCGTTTGCAAAAGCACAATTTAAATCAATTTTAAAATATTTATTTAGTTTTGTATTTTGCACATTTATGTTGTGAGTACTATCAGTCATTACATATGTCAATGCCTTTCAAACACAAATTTAAGATAATACTGTTTCGATTTCGGATTAATGCTACCTTTTTGTGTTTTGTAACTGTTCTCTGTCAATGATGATAAGAATAATAATATTAATCATAACAGTTATAACTCTTATTTTAGCTTAAGCATACCTTTTTGACAGAGTTCCAGTCGAAAACTATTAATTTAATTCATTGTTTCTAACAGATGGTTTGTTTGAAATAAAATACAATAAAAACTTATGACAACTGCAGTGCTAGAACTCCCCTATTCTTACTGGATCTACTATTATCACACGATCATTTGATGATCTGACATATTAAACGAAAAGAATATTGAAAAAATGGAATGCGAAAATGAAAACAAAATTTTTAACAAAAAGTATTAAAGATTACAAAACGCTTTCAGAATCCAAAAAGTCAGCCAGACGTGGCCTTAGTGGTGGAAGCTGTAGGTACTCAAAGTGGAAGAAGTGAGATTTTGTGTAAAGTCAATGGTGGAAGCTGTACTCAAAGTAGTAGAGCTTGTAGGCAGTTTCAATGTGTGTGTGAGTTTGCCATCTAATTAATTTCTTATCTCTGGTCCGTTCACCAAAGGTAACCATAAATTTCTCTTGGGTATTTTTAACTCTGTTTACATGCTGGGGTTGAATTTTTTTTTGTGATTCATATGTGAGTTGGAAAAATTATTTTGTTACTTGTTTCAAACGAATTAAACTATTAATAATAAAATTTTATGAAATACATAACAATTGCCTTTGAAAAAAATCTCAACACTCCAGAAAAATGTGAAAAGAAATATGCAAAAAGTGCTTTGAATCACTAAACAGACCTTTTTCAATTGCTATTACTTTATTTTATGTACAGTGCCTGCCATTAATATTCGGTTTTTTGCTTAAATATTTTACGAAGTGCAATAACTTGTTTAAAAACAAATGGGCTGCGACCAATTCACAGGTCTGCGTCCGCATTGGTTTTTTTAACATTTTCTTACAGATTTAGACCTCCAAAAACAGAAAAATGATTCAAATTATTATATCATATAAGTTTTTATGTATATTGCAGTATCTATGTTCTTGTTCATAAACCTATATGGTTTTTATTGGATTATGGAGAAAAACAACCTGAACTGTTGGTGAGACTGGGAATGATTACACATGTTGAGACAAGTCAAATGACATAGGAGTATTATATCGCTTGAAACAAAGCAAAGCTCTCAGTAGACATACTGATATTCAAGTGAACAGTGCTGTTGTCTGTTAATCATGGCTACAAGGGTTTGTGTTATTTCTCTAAACAGTTTTTGTTATATATCTGTGGTGAATTCACTCTTAAAAGTCAACAGAGAAATATACATATATTTACAGGTGTTTTTGTAAGGAAAGTTTATTTTGCCTACTTTAAATTAAAAGTTGATGATCAAGATAAACCATGGGCGCCGCATAAGGTGTGTAGAAGATGCGAAGAAGATCTTCTTTTGTGGTTTAAGGGAAAGAATAATGCATTTCGATTTGGAATTCCTATGATATGGCGTGAGCGGAAAAATCACACCACTATGGACGTAAAGGGATTCAATTCAAAAAACAAAAGAAAAATAAGTTATCCTAATCTTGACTCAGCTATACGTCCAGTGCCTCATAACTCCGAGATATCTATCCCGAAGCCACCTTCCAGTTTGGATGAATACCCTAGTGAGTTGGAGGACGAAGCTACATCACCTCATCCAGGTGAATCAAGCTCAGATTTATCTTTTGACGAGGATGGAAGGCCTCAACTATTTTCTCAAGGTGAGCTCAATGATTTAGTAAGAGATTAAGGTCTTTCAAAAGATGTAGCCGAACTGTTAGGTTCTAGATTAAAAAAAAAAATCACCTGGCACTTCTTTCTACTGGTATAGACACCGAGAAAAAAATTTTCCTAGTTTTTCTCAAAATAAGGAAACTTAGTTTTCTGCAATAATGTAAATAGAAGAACTCATACATCGTTTTGATATAAAGTATGACTCATCTGAATGGCGCCTATTCATTGACTCATCTAAGACTAGCCTTAAAGCAGTGTTATTACAATGGAAACAAATTTGCCTCGATTCCGATTGGACATTCTGTGCATATGAGAGAAGATTATAACGATTTGGCCATTATCTTGGAATAAATCAAATATCAAGACCATCAATGAATGATTTGTGGGGACTTCAAAATACTGACAATGCTTTTGGGTCAGCAGGCAGGTTATATCAAATACCTATGCTTCTTATGCCTGTGGGATATTAGAGCCAGAGAACAGCACTGGAAAAAAGTGATTGGCCATCCCGAGAAACTTTAAAACTCGGAGTGAAAAATGTTATAAACACTACCTTGGTACAATTAGAAAAGGTTTTGTTGCCTTCTCTCTATATCAAATTGGGGTTGATGAAACAATTTGAAAAATCGCTGCAAAACGATGTATGTAGACTGTTTCAAATATTTATGTACAAAATTTCCCGAAGCTGTTAGAATCAAAGTTGAAAGAGGGAGTTTTCACCGGCCTCCACATAAGAAAACTTTTAACGGACCCTTAATTTGTGGAAACCATGAATGAGAAGGAAAAAGAAGCTTGAGTATCGTTCAAGAACGTAGAGCGAAAGATTTTGGAAATACTAAGGATCTTAACAAAAAGACTATTGTGCAACGGATGCTAGCAGCATACGAAGCTCAAGGCTGCAGATGAGCTTGAAGGTCCATTTCTTACACTCTCACATAGATTATTCTCCGGAAAACCTAGGAGCTTACAGTGAAAAGCAGGGGGAGCGATTTCACCAAGATATCCGTGATATCGAGAGAAGGTACCAAGGGCGATGGGATGTCACTATGCTAGCTTATTACTTTTGGCTGCTTAAGCGATAAACAGAAAATGAAAATCGGAAAAGGACTCGTCAAATTATCAAGGAAAAGAAGAAGAGGTTTCATAAAGAACATAAATCAGTATATGTATTAAAATAATGTTTCGTTTGCCTTAAAAATAAATATTTATTGTTTGAAAATTTTGAGTAAAGGAGTGTTTTAACCAGTTTTCTGTGTCTGAATTTGCAAAAAATCCTTACGTAATAGAAAAGAATGGACATTATTTTTGAAATCAGTGCATTTAAAAAAATATAATTCAGAAAAAATATCTCATGCAGCTGACAAAAAAAATTTTCGCAGACCTGTGACTTTTGAATAAAGGTTCTATTGCACCAATTTTATGGGTTGGGTTTAAAAAATCTGTGAGGGGTCTTACAATAAAGAATAATGATACCCAAAAAACTAAGAAAAAACACTTTTACCAATATTCGGTTTTTTAACTTGCAGTTTTTTTCTGTTTGAATCAAGGTAATCGGTTCATAATTTAATTGTCAGTTGCAATTTATAACTGTGATAGTTTTACTGTTTTAATTTCACTCAAAAAAATCTAATTTTTAAAAGAAGATGCAAGATGTAAAGGAAAGAATTCTTCGCTTGAGAAAAGAAAACTGGTAGTTAATCATTACGTAAAGAATTAACTTACAAAAATATAAATATAAACATGAAGGTTATTACTGTTGGGCACATCGTCAGAAGATTTTGTAATGAGGGAAGAATTGCCTTGATTAAGCAAAAAGGCCAGCCAAAAAAGCTGACAGTGTACGAAGAGCGCTTTATTCTTCGAAAAATAAAGGCTTACCCCCGCTTGAGTGCCCCTAAAATAGTTAATAAGTTTGGGTTGAATGTGGGAAGCAGGTATCTGCGTCAGCAGTTCGTCGCAACATCAAGGCTGAAGGTTTCAACGGTCGAGTTGCCAGGAAAAAACATTCCATTAACTTGCGCAACCGACTCACTGAAAGCAAAGGAGGTGGTGCATGCTTGGGCTCAGGGCGTACACCTATGAGACTAGAACCAAATGAAAGCTTACGTTCAGCCTAATCAGTCTGCCAAATATTTTTAAATTCGGTCTTGGTGCTTTTGAGATAATTAGACTTGAAGTTGAGTGCCGGAAATGGGAAAAATCTGACATTTCTGCAAATAATTACGTATATCTCGAAGAGTATAGCACGTAGGACAATGATTTAGGTATCATATGAAAGGTCATAAAAATATCTTTCATTTCATATAAAATATAATTTTTTGAAATGCCTTATATTTCGAAAAGGACGACCTAAAAGTTGTTTGAATAGAAACATTATCGTTGACCTTTGCCAGCCAATATCTCGAAAAAATCAGTGATGACCTGTATTTTTTTTTTGCACCATTTTAATCCTTAATTGGTAAGCTTTAATTTGATATATAATTACTCTATCATACATAAAGCATATCACGTACATTATACACAATTCCTAAAAAAATTAAACAAAAAATATGTTCCACAGCAAATGCATTTTTTCATTGAATTTTTCGCAGTACCTACTATGTTTATTACAAAACATAAGACCAGAATACATTAATGCTACAAATGCAAAAAAAACTAATCTTCGTTTAGATCTTTTAAAATACCATCCAAAAACAAGTCTTAAAAAACTTGTTGGTAGGTACCAAGCTTAAACATACTCTAAAATGTTACAAGTCCGCGACCGTTAGGCCTAATTCATTGATAACTGATTATTGGCTTGTGAGTAAATAATGTAGTGTAGTGTTGATGGATTATTTTGTGCCATTCAACTTGGGTTTTCAGCATATAACTGTTCAGGAAGTATCCAGAAGGAACAGACTTATTCCAAACGGACTGTTTTCAAACATCAATTTAAATGAAAGTGATCGTCCATCTATAGTCATTTGCGATGGAACATATGTGTAATTTCAAAAAAGTCCAAACTACGCCTTCCAGAAACAATCATACAGCCTACATAAGTATCGAAATCTGGTCAAGCCTTATTTATTTATTTATTTATTATTCGTGATCTCAAGCTGTGATGGGTATATTCTGGACGTTACAAGGCCTTATGCTGCAACTGTATATGATGCTTACATAGTGAAACATCTTTTCAGAGACGATTATGGAACGTTCACGCAATATTTTAGACAAAATAATGTTTTTATTTTGGACAGAGGATGTAGAGTTGCTGAAGGTAACTTTCAACTTACCACAGAGCAGGCTTATAGATCCAGGTGTGTAACTATGGTCAGATGATCGTTGAAGTTATGAACGGACGATTAAAATGGGATTTTAAACTATTTCGACCAAATTTTTTCAATCTAGCTGCTGGTCATTTGATGGACGACTTCAAAGTTGCAGCTGCACTTCTTAATAAGTTTCATCCAACCATTGAAGACATCGCTGATGCGAACGTTCTGCTAGAACTGGCTTTAAATCGTTTGAATACTCCTAATTATTTAGGTGCCTTTGTAAGAGAAAATAATCTTTAAATGAACCAGAGTCCTGTTCAGCTGCATCGATGGTAATATCCCGAGTTTAAGTAGTTTCCCACAACTCACTATTCTAGAACTTCGTATGATATCATTGGGGAATTACCAAATTTACCAGGCTCGATCCTACTGTGCTTAACATTTAAAAGACCAGTAACTGTCTCATTGGAATGAGGACTGTTGGTTGTTGCGGTCATGTCATGAGCATGAGCATGAGCTACGCAAGACATCAGGAAGCAATCAATATAGCACAAGCTTTGTTTTCGGATGGTATTTCGATAGATCTAAACGAAGATTAGTTTTTTTGCATTTGTAGCATTAATATGTATTCTGGTCTTATGTTTTGTAAAAAACAGAGTAGGTACTGCGAAAAATTCAATGAAAAAATGCATTTGC
This sequence comes from Melanostoma mellinum, assembly GCA_914767635.1. Taxonomy (NCBI): domain Eukaryota; kingdom Metazoa; phylum Arthropoda; class Insecta; order Diptera; family Syrphidae; genus Melanostoma; species Melanostoma mellinum. Next base: position 152,226,916 of record OU612060.1, read on the forward strand.
TGTGGAACATATTTTTTGTTTAATTTTTTTTAGGAATTGTGTATAATGTACGTGATATGCTTTATGTATGATAGCGTAATTATATATCAAATTAAAGCTCACCAATTAAGGATTAAAGTGGTGCAAAAAAAAAATACAGTTCATCACAGATTTTTTCGAGATATTGGCTGGCAAAGGTCAACGATAATGTTTCTATTCAAACAACTTTTAGGTCGTCCTTTCCGAAATACAAGGCATTTCAAAGAAATATATTTTAAATGAAATGAAAGATATTTTTACGATCTTTCATATGATACCTAAATCATTGTTATACGTACTATACTTTTCGAGACATACGTAATTATTTGCAGAAATGTCAGATTTTTCCCATTTCCGGCCTCAACTTCAAGTCTAATTATCTCAAAATCACCAAGACCGAATTCCAAAATATTTGGCAGACTGATTAGGCTGAACGTAAGCTTTCATTTTGTACATAGAAATATGCACCATCTCCTTTACAGGATAATGGTATAATAAAAATTTTAAACCTACTTTGAAACACGGGTGAGGTCATGTGATGGTATGGGGTTGCTTATCATCTAAAGGCGTGGACAATTTGGTGTTCATTGACGGAATCATGAATAAGGACCGTTATTTGAGGATCTTAAGGGACAACCTTAAGCAGAGTGCGGAAAAGTTGGGCATTTTGCGGTTCTTCAAGTTTTATCAAAGACAATGATCCGAAACACAAAGCCCATATTGATCGCAAATGGCTTTTGTATAACTGCCCAAAAGTTATTGCAACCCCTGCACAATCGCCTGACGCCAACCCAATTGAAAATCTGGGGGATGAACTTGACCGACTTGAGTTCTGCATCTTGTACAACATACCGGATACCATTCAATACTCTAAACCTTTCTTCTACATGGAACATGCACCATGCCCCATGCATCATTCCGAATGCATCATGCTTCATGCACTATGCACCTGCACCCATGCACTGAACAAATAATTCTACCCATGACCGGAAAACCTCATTTCTATACTGTTTTCATTTTTGTTTTTTAATCAGAATAGTTTAGGATCAGTTCCAGCCTATATCAGCACCCCCAATTTCTGAATAAAATTTTATTATAGAAAAATTATTTTCAGAAACACACGTCTGCAAGAAGCGGAGCTTAAAAGCCATCACACAATAGAGCGTTGCCCCGCGTCGACCTCACGTAGGCTTCACGTTACATGAGAAATCCTCAAAACGCCCTACTGTCATTCATTCGTCTAAGCTTGTGCAAAATTAAGAATATATATCGATTGAAGTATCGAACGACCATCGTCGTTATCAGTAACTATCGATAACAAAAATCGATTTTTTCTTTTGTATTAAATACATGGAAAACTAGATCGATTGCTAATTTGTAAGTTACTTCTGATAAAGGGATGAATGAGGAGCTAAGTAAAATGTGTAGTGTAATCAATTGAGCTAAGTATAATGTGCGTAGTTGCATTTCTATACTGTGGTATCACATGTTTGTGATAACATTTGCTGTTATAAATGAAAAACTTGTCGATTTTTTCAACATAATAGATATATTCATACAGATATCAAAAATGTTATCGCAATATACGATATGAAATTATCGCTTAAGTAATTGGTCGAGCACCTTTACAAAAATAAAATGATTTAAATCCTTCAATATCGCCCGTATTGATTGACTTTATATTAACCCATGCGGCCATGCATCGAAAATCAATCGAAATCTCGATTTTTAAGAACATCTTTTCAGAATTATAGTAGTTTAAGTGATTAAACATCACCTTCGTCTGGCAAAAACCGAGTTTAATACAGGTTTAACAACGATAGCTGAAATATCTATATACTAGTTACATCGACAAAGTTCTGCTAAAACACTCTAAAATTCAGCTTAAGTACACTTCACGCACAAATATGAAGTACAATTTGATTGATTTGTTTGCCACAAAAATCTATAATCGACTTTATACTCACTCATATATCGAAAATTCATCGAAATCCCCGATATGAAAAATATAACATAAAGTATAAGTCGATTTTTCAAAACATCATTGCAAATTCATAGTAGTTAAAATGCTTCAACAACACCTACATTGAATAATCCAACGAAAATTAAATTTAATACAGCTGTAACAACGAGAACTTAAATATTTGTTTAGCATTTTTATCGATAAATTTCAGCTGAAACACATTCCAACATCGATACCGACATATCGATAATTTGTTTCGTAAATCGATGTTTTACTTACATCGATTTTTTTACTCTTCCCTATTGTAAAACTGAAAAGGAGAGATATGTCAGAAGGCGAGCAAAAGTTCAGCATAGCTGAACTTTTGGTCGCTTCGTTACGTTTGCTTACGTTTGTCAAACGACGCGTCTGAGGACAAAGCGTGATTATGTGAGACTCTACAGATTTCGTATAGTTGAACTTTTGATTGTTCTGTCAAATGAGGTCGACGCGAGGCAAACGCGCTATTGTGTGATGGCTTTAATATATAAAAAAGAAATATGTACATATTCAGAAGAAGAAAAAAGGTAAATTGATTTGAAAATATTAAAGCTAAAGGTTAGGTAAGTGTAAGCTTTTTTCTTTTTAGGTGGAAGGAAATCTAATGGGTTGTTTAAGAAAAGCTGGTAAAAGTAAGTTGAAAGAAAAAGAATGAAATAATTTTGTTGTTGTTGTTGTTCCAATTTAATTTAAATGAATGGTATTTTTGGGTCTATGAAATAACTCCCACGAAATATGTCCCACTTTTAAAAACGAAATAAGTCCCACCAAAAATTGCTATTTTGAAAGTGGGAGTTATTTCGTTTTTAAAAGTGGGACTTATTTCGTCAATTGGTGGGACTTATTTCGTTACGCGTTTTTATTTTAAGTGGGACTTATTTCGTTTTGAGTGGGAATAAATTCGTTTTGTAAAGTGGGAGTTATTTCATACCCCTAAATTTATATTTTTTCTTATGCAAAAAGTTATGGTTGTCCCTTTTACGAAATGTCCAATATTTCGTAAAAGGGACAACCATAATTTTTTGTCCTTATCTCTCATGGCTCTTCTTGCTTGTATTCGATTTTTCTTTATTATTCCTCTGCTTTGATTATTCATATTATTCGACGTGTGTTTTTTTCGAAGAGCCAAATACTTCTTATTTGAAATCGCATTAAACAATGAAAAAGTGGGACTTATTTCGTTTATGAGAGTGGGACTTAATTCATTTAAGAAATATATTATTCAAGGGGGAGTTATTTCATTTTGAGTGGGAGTTATTTCATTTCAAGTAAATTTTTAAATCATTTCATTTTGGTGGGACTTATTTCGTTTTCAAAAGTGGGACTTATTTCGTGGGAGTTATTTCATTTTTTTAAGCAATTTTTGGTGGGACTTATTTCGTTTTTAAAAGTGGGACTTATTTCGTCGGAGTTATTTCATAGACCCGGTATTTTTTCTAAATTTGGTGTGTTTAAGTGTTCTAAGTGTTAAAATGCATTTTTCTCAAAATGTTGGTTGCTTAGGGACTTTCTATAAAGCGGGAGCATCTCTTGAGCACCCAGGAGCACCACTATTTAAATTTGATTATTTATTTTTTCTTGATTTTTTTTATTTTTGTTACCATCATGCCATCGCCAGCCCGTTTTTGAATTTCATTTTCATTGTAGGTGTTTGCTCTCGATAACTCTTGTCTTACTTGTATTCTTGTAATCTTTGAAACTGTATTTAAATTAGATTCCTATAGGCTTAGGGTTGCCAGATGTTCAGTAAGGATAAAGTTCCTGGTATATTCGTTGTGCTCTTCTTGAATTTCCATTGTAAAACTCATATAAGAAAAAATTTCTGCGTAGGCACTTTGAGCACTTGTTTTAATTGTATTTGTATTAAATACATAAAAAAAACTACTAAAAGTGCCCATATTATTGTTTTATTCAAAAAAACCTCAAATTTAAAAATATTTAATTTTTTTTTTTTTTAATTGAACCCATTTTGTATTTTTTCAAATATCATAAAATCTATGGGTTTTTGAGTGCACTTATTAATAAGTTTTTTTTTTATTATTGTTTAGTTTATCTGCAAAAAATAAAGAAACTACATGTTTAACAGGCATTTTCTGCAAAAAAATTACCTCAAAGTCAAAGCTTTGTTTCGGGAAGAAAATTTGAACAGCACTTAAAATTGAAAATCTGGCGACCCTTAACTTGTGAAAGCTAAACTTAAATACAGTCTTAAAGTTTGTTATTTCTACAAAAAATTAAGGCTATGATTAGGTCTCTACCATTAGTATTGACAGAGATATCGAATTTAACATAGATCATAGTATACCAAAGTTAGCCTTTTCTTAAATTGTCAAAAAGTGATGTCAAAGTTGAGAATTGAGCTTTACTGTAAAACATTTTTTTTCTTAGAATATGACCAAGAATCACACCCCAAAGGATAATACTCGAAGTACGGAACACCCTGTATACAATTGATACTTATACTAGATAATTTTAGAATTTGAAAATGATAATGTAAGAATGTTGGCACAAAGGGGGCCTAACCAAATACATTGTCTAGAATTGAAATAATAACTCAATATTATATAGCTGAAAAGAAAAGAAAAATTTTATTTATAAGTCGGTTGACTTGGGTGATCTCGGGATGTTCCGTCCCGGTTGTCGCTGGCGTCCCTCTGCATGGGGAGGTCGTAGAGGGTGCCATTAGCCACGGAAATATGCTGACCCAGGGTCAGCGCAGAAATTGATGGCTTCGTCGTTGGCTGGTATTGTTTCTTCGTTCAAAGTTTTCATCACGCTTAGGTATCTTGGCTCGGGGTGTTGGTCCTCACTGGTCATCCTTCTCACCAAATGATTCGAAGGGTTGTTGATATCTGCAGCCGTTTTCCTTACTGTCAATAACACGTATTGATCTAAGGGCATCACTTTGGCTTTCTCGTACACAAGCTGGTTGCTGTAGTGTCTTTGGCGCTGGTGGTTGAAAGTGACTCCGGTGCAGAGTCTCAGAATTTTCCTTTCGAAAAGTAGGAGCTCCTTCATCGCTGTCTTGGAGATGGCAAACCAGACTGGGCTGCCGTAGTTGATTACGGGTCTCAGCAGTTGCTTGTACATCAGAAGTTTCGTTGACTGACTTAGTCCTATTTTTCTTCTCATCAAAGGGTAAAGTCGGTGGAAAGCGAAGTTGGCCTTCTTCAGTACAGCGCGTGAGTGCGGGTTAAATCTAAGCACCTAATTAAAGTTGATACCTTAATACTTCGCGTTCAGTTGGGCAGTCAGTCTGGTTCCATCGGGTAGCGATAGTGATGTTGCTCTGCATCTTCCAGCAGTACGGCAGCCTCTATAAACTCCAGGCCTTCTGAAGCAGACGAGCTCAGATTTGGTTGAGTTGACCCATATACCCCACTTACTATAATAGGCATATAGTCTGTGGATGTGAAAAAGATGTGCAGTATGTTAAGGAGTCGTCAGCGTAAAGCAAGTTTTCGCAGTCCCTTGAGGTAGGTTGGTCCGACGTCGTTATGTTGAAGAGGAATGGCCCTAGCTTCGATCCCTGAGCAACTCCTGCTCTGATACTTTTGGTGGCTGATTTTGCGCTTCCGACTTGAATGAAGAAGTTCCTGTGGGAGAGAAAGGAAAAAATTATTTTTATAAGCGGAGCTGGAAAATTTAGTAGGTGGAGTTTATGGATGTGAGCATCAATCCATACGCTGTCGAATGATTTTTGGACATCCAAAAAGCAAGCGACGGTGACCCGATTGCTGTTGAGGGCTGCGGTGACGTCTTTATGCAGTTTCATCAACGGATGTAGGGTTGAATGCTTTTCCCGGAAGCCGAACTGCATGTCTGGGATGATGTTATTTTCCCGGCAGAACTTCTTTAATTTCCTAAGTAAAAGCTCCTCACTAGCTTACTTAGGTTATTCAGTAGGGAGATGGGCCTGTAGTTGACAATGAGATTCCGATCGCCTTTTTTTCGGAATCGCCACTATCTTGGCCGTTTTGCATTTCCCGGGAAAGTAGCTGTTGTTGACGCAATTATTCATTATAATGGCCAGGAATATCATTACTGTCTGTGGGAGCCTCTTCAGGATGAAATTAGAAACACCATCTGGTCCTGTTGACTTCTTGGCTGTTGATTATTTCCTCAATTTCTTCCGGATTGCACAGGTTTGGACAGTTGACTGGGTCATTCGACAGATTCGTGTTGCTGAAAGTGGTTCCATCAGTGTTGGGCCCAAGGGTCAGTTGAACGGATGTTTCGATTTCATCCAGAAAGTCAGGGTCATCGGTTGGTGTGGACACAAAGTTGCCTTCAAAATGTTTTCCGAACGATTCCGCTTTCTCCTGATTGGTTTTAGCAACTCCTTCGTTGGTTGTGATGACTTCTGGGATTGAATTCTTACAACCAACTATCATGTTGATTTTTTTGAACACATCTGGTCGAGGTTTTATTTCTTGTAGCCTCTTTTGGATTTGATCATCATTGTAGTGACGGATCGTATTCCGGAACATTATATTGACTTGCTGAAGCTCGCCCCAAACTGTTCGGTAGCTGACATTGGTCGTGTTGAGTTCCCTTTGATGGATTCGCTGTAGCCTCTTACGAAATACTTGCCTGTGCTTGTAAAAAAAATGTTTAGTTTTGAGGTTTGTTTGAATAAAACAATACTATGAGAACTCTTAGTAGTTTTTTTACTTTAGATTTTAATCTATTTTTATTATTATTATTGCGGGATAGAGACATTTTTATTTAATAAAGACGTTTAACGGACTTACCGCGATTAAGTATTTTTAATCAAACTAATCTTTGATTTTTGTATCCCGACGTTTCGACACGGTTACACATCTCGTGGTCACGGGTATACTGTTGTATAGTGGGTGGGTGTTGTTATTATTCTACTCTTTGTTTTGTTCTTTTTTCGTAAATTATACCTGTGGACTTGTGTCTGCCTTGGAATTGGTTGCAACGGCAATTGTTGTTGTTGTGACTGTATGTTTATTTGTGAACATGCAAAACTAACATATTCAGCTGGTCATTCGTTGTTCTTATTGTCTTTATATTCCAGCTTCAATGTGTCGATCAGTGGATCCCAAGCAGAGGAAAGATTAAAACTCTTGTCCCTATTGAAATTTGAATGCATTTTGATTTCAATTGCTTTTCGCACCAATCTTAGGATGTAAAATTTTTCCGTCGAAATTGATTTGGCTTTATGGAAATGAATATAGTGATCTTCATTATAAGCTAAATGCTCACATATAGCAGATTTGGTCACTTCCTTTAATGTTTGGAAATTTAGTTTAGCTAAAACAAAATTAATTTATTGGACTTTGAACAATGTATTTGATTCAAAACATGTTCAAATATGAGTTTCCGTAGTATTTTGCGTGAGAAACATAACGTACCAGCACTTTCCAACCACTCTCACCGTTTAGATGGCGAAAACATTCATCGGGGGGCAAGAAACTTTTGTTCAGATGGAGTCTACGTATTTCCTGTAGGATAGGACAAATTGCTAGGAAATGGTATACATCCTCATTCTGGTTGAGGTTACAGAGGGAACAGACTGGGTTAATGTCTGTCCTATGTGGCCTATGATTTAGCTGAAGAGTTTCGGTTCGCACCCTAAATATCAAACTCATATCTGAGACTGAGATATCCTAATTAAAGTAATTACTACTCCCCAAATTCAGATTTAGGCAACGGTATGTGGATCTAGAAGCTGATTCCCTAGCTCTATCAAGATGGCTTCTGTACATTTGTTCATCAATCATAGAAATACAATCGTAGAAATTATTTTTCCAATCTTCTCTGTTGTTGACGTTTAAATTCAGCGGTAGGTTATGTGCCAATGCAAGTGCATGCCAATTTCTGAAAGGGGAATAACCGCAACGAAGTGATATAAGTAATATTTTTTTATGTAAGTTGCTATTAGGTCTATGCATAATTTTAGTTAGATAGTCTGCGTTAGCCTTCAAGTTTCTTACATATATTTGTGGTAGACCGGACTCAACGTAGATGGCGTAGTTGGGAGTGTTGAACGGTAACCGGAAAATGCGTTTGAAGAAGTATCTTTGAATATATTCCATTTCCTCCAGCAATTGGTAACCATAAACTTCATTCCCATAACAAAAGCAGCTGTTGATTGTAGAGTTGAAGACCTGGAACTTAGAAGTAGGGTCTACAAAGTTTTTTGAGAAAAAATTTGACCATATTGTATTAATCGCTGATTTTGCAATCGCAAGTTTCTCTTTAATATGGGCTTTAATACTTAAATTTTGAGAGATAACGAAACCTAGGTATTTAAACTCACTAACAACTTCAATATTGACTCCGTCTAACTTCCAGTTTCGTGCATTATTATCAGATCGGTTTTGAGGTTTAAAAATCATTATTTTTGACTTAGCAGTATTGATTTTAAGATCCCACGAATCACAATAATGCTTCAGTTTGTTTATCTGTAGTTGCAACGTCACTGGGTTATCAGAAAAGATCACTAGGTCATCAGCATAAAGTAAAAGCTTTACGAATAAATCCCCAAAACAGACACCTCCCGGAAAGTGATTTTCAATATCATTGATATACAGAGCGAACATCAACGGGCTCAAGACGCAACCTTGTGGGACACCTGATTCAGATCTAAATGATTTTGATTTGTTTTTACCATTGCATACCACTGCTGACATATTTGATAAAAGCTGTTCATAAACACGGATGAATTTAGTTGATAAACCAATTGAAGCTAACTTAAATAAAAGTGATCTTCTATTGATGGTATCAAAAGCAGCTTTGAAGTCTACAAAAAAGGAAAATAAAATTTTTTGTCGATAAATCTCCTAGCAATACTTGTAGTCTAAGAGCTGGAAGCAAATTTTTGGAGTGGAGTGATAACCAAAAATATTGCACATGTATGTGTAGATACACGCACCATTATATCAGATTCAACCGTCTGGCAGGTTTCTTTTTCAGCCGTGGGCGGGGGTGGGCGTTCGAAAATGGTAATTTTTCAGATTTTGAGGTCGAAGTGATAACCACATAAATGACACATCAAAAAATCAGAAAAATTCTCCTGATTACAAAAAACTCGGTCCCAGATGATTTGGTTTCAGCCTACTGCTTGCCAGACGCATTTTAACACTTTTCAAGTGCATTTTTCAGCTTAAAGGACTAATAACTTTTTTCCTATTACATTTAACCAAGAAAATGGTACGCCAAAAAATAAGAAAATTTACCCTGATTTGAAAAAAGTGTGTCTTAGACGGTTTGGTTTCAGTCTACTGCTTGCCAGACGCACTTTAACATTTTTTTAAACGGATTTTTCAACTTAAAGTACTAATAACTTTTTTCTTATCACATGTAACCAAGAAAATGGTACGCCAAAAAATTACAAAAGTTCCCCCGACTACAAAAAAGTGTGTCCAAAAGGATTTCGTTTCAGCCTTCTGCTTGACAGACGCATTTCAACATTTTTCAAATGCATTTTTCAAATTAGCTGATAACTTTTTTCTTATCACATGTAACCAAGAAAATTGTACGCTAAAACATCAGAAAAATTCCCCTAATTACAAAAAAGTTGGTCTCAGACGATGTGGTTTCAGCCTTCTGCTCGCCAGACGCATTTTAGCATTTTTAAGTGCATTTTCTGCTTAAAGCACTAATAACTTTTTCCCCATTACAAATAACCAAGAAAGTGGTACACCAAAAAATAAAAAAAGTTACCCTGATTTCAAAAAAGTGTGCTTTAGACGATTTGGTTTCAGTTTACTGCTTGCCAGACGCTCTTTAACATTTTAGTAAAATGCATTTTTATACTTAAAGTACTGATAACTTTTTTCCTATCACATATAACCAAGAAAGTAGTATGCCAAAACATCAGAAAATTTATTCTGATTACAAAAAAGTCGGTATCAGATGATTTGGTTTCAGCCTTCTCCATGCCAGACGCATTTTAGCTTAAGCATGTTTATCAAATTGAATAAAAATCCGAAATTTCATTTAAATGAAATACTACAAGCAATTATTCATTGAATTTGATAAACATGCTTAAGCTAAAATGCGTCTGGCATGGAGAAGGCTGAAACCAAATCATCTGATACCGACTTTTTTGTAATCAGAATAAATTTTCTGATGTTTTGGCATAACACTTTCTTGGTTATATGTGATAGGAAAGAAGTTAGCAGTACTTTAAGTTGAAAAATGCATTTTACTAAATTGTTTAAGAGCGTCTGGCAAGCAGTAAACTGAAACCAAATCGTCTAAAGCACACTTTTTTGAAATCAGGGTAACTTTTTTTATTTTTTGGTGTACCACTTTCTTGGTTATTTATAATGGGGAAAAAGTTATTAGTGCTTTAAGCTGAAAATGCACTTAAAAATGCTAAAATGCGTCTGGCGAGCAGAAGGCTGAAACCACATCGTCTGAGACCGACTTTTTTGTAATTAGGGGAATTTTCCTGATGTTTTGGCGTACCATTTTTTTGGTTACATGTGATAAGAAAAAAGTTATCAGCTAATTTGAAAAATGCATTTGAAAAATGTTGAAATGCATCTGTCATGTCAAGCAGAAGGCTGAAACGAAATCCTTTTGGACACACTTATTTGTAGTCGGGGGAACTTTTGTGATGTTTTGGCGTACCATTTTCTTGGTTACATGTGATAAGAAAAAAGTTATCAATACTTTAAGTTGAAAAGTGCGTTTAAGAAAATGTTAAAGGGCGTCTGGCAGGCAGTAGGCAGAAACTAAATCATCTGAAATACACTTTTTTGAAATCAGGGTAAATTTTCTTATTTTTTGGCGTACCACTTTCTTGGTTATATGTAATAGGAAAAAAGTTATTAGTGCTTTAAGCTGAAAAATGCACTTGAAAAGTGTTAAAATGCGTCTGGCAAGCAGTAGGCTGAAACCAAATCGTCTGGGACCGAGTTTTTTGTAATCAAGAGAATTTTTCTGATTTTTTGATGTGTCATTTATGTGGTTATCACTTCGACCTCAAAATCTGAAAAATTACCATTTTCGAACGCCCACCCCCGCCCACGGCTGAAAAAGAAACCTGCCAGACGGTCGAATCTGATATAATGGTGCGTGTATCTACACATACATGTGCAATATTTTTGGTTATCACTCCACTCCAAAAATTTGCTTCCAGCTCTTAGACTATTGTAAAAGCAAAAATTTTATCAATTGTTGACAAACCAGTTCGAAAACCAGCCTGAGAGCAACTAATAATGTCATTGCTCTCAACCCAACTCACAAGCCTGAGGTACAATATTTGGCAAAAAGTTTCCTTAGTGAGCTTAAGATAGAAATGCCCCTATAATTTTCAGGAAGACTTGGGTCACCTTTTTTAAAAATAGGAGATATATTCGCCACATGAAAACAACTTGGGAATGACTCCTCTATAAACATTTTGTTTAACAATCCCAAAACAATTTCAAGAAACTCAGGAGTTGCGTTCTTAAAAAATTCAATTGGGATGCCGTCTGACCCAGCGGCCTTATTATTTTTAATTTTATTGAGTGATGTAATAGCTCATTTATTGTAAATGGAGAGTCGAGCTCAGGTACTGAAATGTATTGCAAAGCAAAACTAATATAGTTCTGATCAGGATCTGGCAGCAACAGACCTTCGAAATACGTAGCAAGATGATCTACATTAATATTTAGAGCCGATGATCTGCTTCGCCCTACCAAAATCCGAACATTGTACCAGAATGACTTGGGATCCTTTGATTCTAAAAGCTTCTTAGCCGCATTTCTTAGGTACAACAGTTTTTTTTGAACTGCAAAAATCTTTATATATTTTGTTTTGCTCGAGATGGAGTCTCTTGAAAGTTTGGTTATTACACTGTCTAAATAGTTTTAAGTATGTAAATGATTTCTTCCTACATTTCCGGCACTCCTCATCGTACCATTTAGATTTTGACAGCTGTGATGTGGGACGAAAAACTTCAACTGCTGATTGCCTTACTATTTCAAGTACTGAGTTTGTAGCAGATTCCATACAGTCTGGAAGTCGTGCATTAAAAGAACCCAACTGTTGATTCTTGATTTAGGTTTCGTCTATAAATATTTGACTTTTTGTCCACCCATTTAAGTTTGTCCCTATCAGCAGTTTCAACGAATTGGTCATGACTACTTAGGGAGTGGTACTCACACGAAACTAAAATCGGTAGATGATTAGAGAAGTTGACAGGGTGTCAACTTTCATTTATATCGGTCGGACTTTTTTCGGATGTTGTTTGTTTTTGTTTTCAAGATCGTTGTTTGAAACAGTAGCCATTTCTCAAAAGAGCGGCGTCAACGTATTTTAATTCCTTTTCACGATGTTCCTTTTGTCACAAATCTCATTTGCTCTGTTCACAAGAGCCGACACCACGGAATTGAAATTTGATTGATTATGGTGAAACTGTAGTTTTTTATGTTTTTTATACAAATACAATTATAAAAAGTGCTCAAAGTGCCCTCCTTCGTTTCGAATGCACGTCAGACCCCTTTTTGGATTTCATTGTTATATTAATTCTTTTCAGGCCAAATAGAAAAACAGACAATTTTTTTATTAATAAAATCATTGAATATTTTTATTGAAGTAAAGAATAACCAATTTTTTTTTTTATTATTATCTACAAGAACAAGACAAAAGTTTTAGTCAATAATACAAAAATACAATAATAATTTATTAATAACATAACATTATTTAATAAAAACGAATAAAAACAATTTCTTTTAGAATGTTGTTTCACAGTAAACAGCTTTATAGTTTAGAGTGTAGTACACTATAATGTAACAAAATATATTAGAAGATGAATAGTGGTCCGAGTTGTCTTCACTGTCTTCTTGGTAGAAGTCATCAGTCAATGTTTCCGCATCGACGTATCGCTTTTAATTTTTGGATTCCTGTAAGAGAAGAAAAAAAAATTTAGAACCTTCTTTCTATTTCAAATGAGAAAAGAAATAAAAGAAGTTAAGAAAAGAATAATTTTAAAAATGTATATAAAGTTAACAATTTTTACATCCTAACATCCATGTTCATAAACTTATTTTAAAGTTAACCCCTCGATAAAATAATAAGTTTGTTCGCCAAATGCATTTTTTCGAGTGATTACCTTTGAAATATCTTTGCGAACACATCTAATAGTTCACCCCAGTTTCGATTCAGTCACTTTGCACTGAGCGAAACATAAAAATTTTTTTGTATATTTTTTTTTTCGTCTAGAATTATTTGTCAAAAAAAAAAATATTATTTTGCTATACAAAACTTATTTTGCTGTGAAATTGAAAAATTCAAATAGTAAACAAACAATAGATGGTGCACGGTGCACGATGCTTTCGGATAAGCCTCCCTTTGTCAAGAACATTCCGGACGACCGACCACAAGAACGATGGCAGCAAAAATTAAAAAAATGGGCACGACTGGGTCGCACGAACTTGCGATTGTGTTCTAAATACGATATCAAAATCTTAGGGCTGAGTAAAAGGTTTTGGTGTTAGCTCTTTATAATATATTTGGTGGTACAGGGTTGCCAACTATACATTAATTAGGAAAATTTTATTAAATCACGAAAAATATTGAAAAAAATTCAATTAAATATTCCAAAGGTCTCAAGCGAAAATCTAAAAACGCCATTCTTTTGCAATTTCTAATACATATAAACGCTAAAAATTTTATCAAAATCGTTGGACCAGTTTTAAAAATAACGGTTTTTTATTTTACATTTTTTTTAAAAAAAAGTTTTGTAAAATTCAAGTATGCAGAATTTAAGACCTTAGCAAAAGTTAATTTGACAAAAAATTTGAGAAAAATCTAAGTTATGGTTTTGAGGTTATTTCAAAAAATCTAAATTTTTTTAAATTTTTTTTAAAAATTTCAAAAACTAAAATTTTTCAAATCTTGTTATGCAGTTTTCCTTAAACAACTTAAAACTTCTAAAATACAAAATTTCGTAAGCATCGTGCAAGCCGTTAAAGAGAAAGTCGGTTTTGAAAAAAACGGTACTATGGGAGGTACCGTTTTTATACTTTTTCCAAAATTTTTATTTACATCATAAGAAAGACAATCAAAAATTAATTCTTCACACAAAATTTTATCGAAATCGTTGCAGCCGTTTTCGAGAAAAATAAGTATTATCATATCGGTTGTATGGCAGGTACCGTTATTTCAAGACCTAGAGACTCAATTCCAAAAACCCCTCTGTAGACTGCTCCACAGACCCTAACTGCAAATTTTGAAGTAAATCGGTCTATTAGTTCAGGCTGTAGATCCATATACATACAGACAGACACACAGACAGACAGACAGACAGACAGAATTGCAGGACCCACTTTTTTCGTATTCTCTATCATCGTAATGTCATATTTAATTGTTATCTCAAAATTTTTTTTCTGCACGATTGCAAGACTTGCCTTATAGTACCTATAATCGCAAGTAAAAATCAGGAAAAAAATAAATAATCAAATTTAAGTAGTGGTGCTCCTGGGTGCTCAAGAGATGCTCCCGCTTTATAGAAAGTCCCTAAACAACCAACACTTTAAGAAAAATACATTTTAACACTTAGAACACTTAAACACACCAAATTTAGAAAAAATACCATTTATTTAAATTAAATTGGAACAACAACAACAGCAAAATTATTTAATTCTTTTTCTTTTAAATTACTTTTACCAGCTTTTCTTAAACAACTCTAAAAAGAAAAAAGCTTACACCTAGCCTTTAGCTTTAATATTTTCAAATAAGTTTACCTTTTTTCTTATTCTGAATATTTTTTTTTTATTTATTTAGCTCCGCTTCTTCCAGACGTGTGTTTCTGAAAATAATTTTTCAATAATAAAATTTAATTCAGAAATTGAGGGTCCTGATACAAATATACATATAGGCTGGCACTGAACTAATCTGATTAAAAAACAAAAATGAAAACAGCAAAGTAGAAAAAACAGTAGAAATGAGGTTTTCCGGTCATGGGTAGAGTAAGTTGTCCAGTGCATGGGTGCAGGTGCATGGGTCTCTAGACGCACCAAAATTTAAAAATGGTACATCGAAAACTCATTCGATAATCGAATAAAACTCAAAAATCTATCCTCAACCGGATTCTAACCATCCTTTTATCGCCAACATCAGTTGTCGGCGATGTTGTTTTTGCTTTGCATGCAAAATCATGTCATGTATATAACAACCTTGTGAAAAAACACAACTATTATATATACCGGGTGCGACAAAAGTATGGAAACCCCTGGAAATATGGCAGAGTATGAGTTAAAAAAAATTAAAGACCCTACTTTCGACGTATTTTTCGACGAGAAATCCGATGATGACCTTGAATTTGACCTTGGACGTAACCTTGAAGCCCCAGCGCCCCAAAAATCGATTTTTCAAATGGAAACCCCCATTTTTTATTGCAGATTTGGAAAGAGCGCAAAATTTTACGAAAAAACATGTATTTTATTTTATTATTTTTAATGATATTATTAGAGGTGCTTACTTACTTACTTAGGTGGGCATTACAGTTCGGGGTGAACCTGGGCCTCAACCAACATCCTTCGATAAAGACTTCTATTTCGGGCGAGCTCTCTCCAGTTTCGCACTCCAAGTCGGTTGAGGTCTTCATCCACTTGATTGCGCCACCTAAGACGAGGTCTTCCCCTTCCGCGATTTCCCTGCAATGTGCTTTCGAACACCCGACGAGCCGGAGCGTTTGGGTCCATCCGCTCAACATGGCCCAACCATCGTAGCCTCGCGATGCGTACTCTTCTGGCTATGCCCATGTCGCGGTACAGCTCATACAGCTCGTTATTGTATCTTCATTTCCACACATTGCCTTCGCATACGGGACCAAAGATCATTCGGAGAATTTTTCTTTCGAAACGACCAAGGGTTTCCTCATCCGCTTTCGATAAGGTCCATGCTTCCGCGCCGTAAAGCAGGACTGGGATGATTAAGGTCTTATATAAGGTTACCTTGGTTTTTCTGGAGAGGGTTTTGTTTCTCAATTGCCTTCTTAACTCAAAGAAGCAACGGTTGGCAAGAGTTATTCTCCGTTTGATCTCCGCACTGATGTTGTTGTCCGTGTCTACAGCGGATCCTAGGTAGATGAAGTCCTGTACTACCTCGAAGTTATGTCTGTCTATTGTGACGTTTTGTCCAATTCGTCGATGTTCTGTGTCCTTATTTGATGACAGCATATACTTTGTTTTGCCCTCATTAACCATCAAACCCATTTTTGCGGCTTCTGTTTCAAAACTCGCAAAAGCACCTATGACATCACGCTTTTTTCTTCCCATTACGTCAATATCGTCTGCATATGCGAGTAATTGCACAGACTTTTGAAAGATTGTTCCTCTGGTGTTGACGTTTGAGTTTCTTACAATCTGTTCAAGTATGATGTTGAAGAAATCGCATGACAGTTTATCGCCTTGCCTAAAACCTTTTTCGACATCAAAGGTCTCGGTGAGTTCTTTACCGACCTTGACGGAGCAGCGTGAATTCTCCAAAGTCATCCTGCATAGTCGTACGAGTTTTGCAGGGATGCCGAAACTAGACATGGCTCTGTACAGCTCGTCTCTGTAGATACTGTCATACGCGGCCTTGAAATCGATAAAGAGATGGTGAATATCGATATTATGTTCACGGGTTTTTTCCAAGATCTGCCGTAAGTGAAAATTTGGTCTATTGTGGACTTCTCTGGTCTAAAACCACATTGATAAGGACCTATCAAGTTGTTGACGTGGGGTTTCAGGCGTTCACATATTACAGCAGACAAGATCTTATAAGCGACGTTAAGGAGGCTTATCCCTCTATAATTGGCGCAGTTGTGAGGGTCTCCTTTCTTTAGGATCGGGCAAACGATACTGAGGTTCCATTCATCGGGCATGCTTTCTTCCGACCATATCATGAAGATCAGTTGGTGCATGCTCCTTTCCAACTGATCTCCAGCTGCCTTGAAAAGTTCGGCATCAAGGCCATCTGCACCTGCAGTCTTATTTGATTTAAGTTTGCATATAGCAAGCTTAACTTCTTCTAGGTCGGGAGGACGGCATTCTTGATCATCGTCCAAGCTGAATGGGGCAATCTGCCTGACAGCGGAATTTGTGTCCTCATCGCCGTTAAGCAGTCTGCAGAAATGATCTTTCCAGATCCTCAGTAGCGACTGTGACTCTATAACTATGTTTCCCTGCTGGTCTTTACAGGCTTGAGTTCGGGGTTTGCCACCCTGGCAGGATCTTTTTACCTTTTGGTAAAACTTCCGAATCTCGTTCCTGTCATGGCACCTCTCTATTTCCTCAAACGAGCGCTTCTCATGCTGCTTCTTTTTCTTTTTGAGAAGTCGGTGTTCTTCCCTTCTTCTCTCCTTGTAAATCTCGTTATACCGATCGTAAGCAGCCCTCGTTCGTGTTTGCAAAAGCATTTGTCGTGCTCTTTGCTTGGCTGCATTTGCCTTCCTACATTCTTCATCGAACCATGGGTTTTGTTTTGGTGGCCGAGTGAAACCCAGAACCTCAGAGGCAGCGGTTCTGATGGCTTATTGGCTTCTTGGCATTGCTGCCACTGGTCTTCAATGTTTAATGCTGGCGGCATGGGATTCAAGGATAATTGAAGGGACACTCGATTGGAAAAGGTATTGGCAATCTCTTGCGATTGTAGCTTTCCGATGTCATATCTCTTCACAGCGTTAGTTCGTGCAGGTCTTGAGCAAGATATCCTCATTCGTACCTTGGCTACAACAAGGTAGTGGTCCGAGTCAAAGTTGGCCCCTCGGAAAGTTCGGACATCTAGCACACTGGAAGAGTGCCTTGCGTCGATCGCAACATGGTCAATTTGGTTGACGTTTAATTGATCTGGGGATCGCCATGTCCCTTTATGAATTTTGAGATGCGGGAAGCCTGTACTACTTACAACAAGATTTAGCCCCGCAGCAAAATCGATTAGCCTCAATCCGTTTTCGGAGGTTTTGTCGTGGAGGCTATGCTTACCGATTGTGTTTCCAAAGATGTCCTCCTTCCCTAGTTTTGCGTTGAAATCGCCAAGAACGATTTTCACGTCGTATCTAGGGCATTGCTCATATGTTTCTTCGAGGAGCTCGTAGAAACAGTCCTTGGAATCGTCGTCTTTCTCTTCTGTGGGGGCGTGGGCGCATATAAGGCTAATGTTGGCGAATTTAGCCCTGATGCGGATGGTCATTATACGCTCATTGACTGGATTTTAGCGAATCACCTTATCCCTGAGTCTTCCTCTTTTTCATTTGCATGGGTCGTCAACTTTGAAATCATTATCGTTATCCGAGGCTGTTAATTGTTTCGGAACTGGGCTTTTTTTACGTGGCTGGGTAGTTAACCCTACGCACAACCCCCAACCTGGAGGGCCAGGTCCTTTTGGATCCCTTCGGACACAAAGGGCTGGAGTATCCAGAGTCAGTACCCTGCTGCAGGGGTGTGAGTGCTGCCGTTGGCTCACCAGGAGCTCGTCCGCCACCATCTCTACTTCAATACCATGTCCTCGTATTGAAAGACCCCAAAAGACCTTTAAACCAAATATGTTGGAGTAGCTCTTTCAGGGGTTCCTGCTTTTATGGCTGCTGAAGTCCACCGTTGATTCTGTCCTTCGAATTCATCCGCTGGGACATTTACACGAAAGCTCTCGTAGACTACTGAGATTCGTGCAGTCAGTCATTGTTCGCAGAGCAATTATAGTGTTGATCGATCACAATTCTTTGTTCCGGATTCCCTTATCAACAATCGCACTTACTAGTTTAGCAGGTCAGCTCTGGACGGAGCATCCCAGATCCCAGTGGATATCGCTTGGAGGTATAGTAAGCACAATTGACGTGTACTATAAGTTACAGCATCTGGGCGCCGCCAAGTTGGCACCAATCAGAGCCTACCCGAATAGTACAACGCCCATCCACCATTATTAGAGGTGCAGCGCTTGAAATAAAAAATACTTGCAAAATGGTGTGAAATGCTGTTGTTGTGTATGTTTGACTTTGTTACAAAATCATGATTGCATTTAGGAACGACTTGATGTTACACTTTGCTGTTCTGTCAAAAATAAGAATAAAGTATATCTTAAAATATAAACCCAGCTAAAGGAAACTCGTTTTTGATGAAGAAAAAAAAAATTCTGGAATTAACAAGATTAAAAATCAATAACTGCTCACAGAATTTTGAAAGATTAATGAACAAAAAAAAAAAAAAAAAAAACAAAACAAATCTGAGCAACAACAATTTTAGACGGGTTTGCAATATCAACATCCTGTCAACCTCTCATTTGGTCTTGGGGGACCTATTCAGGAGACTCCTGGTTTCCCTACGAAGTTTCTGTAGTTGATTGTTCCACAACGGAACCATAGATCTACTAGGTAGCCCCAACTTCCAGGTTTCACAGAACTCCACTAACTCCGCAACCTGTATTGGGAGGGGGTAAAATGGAGTTCCAGGGAAAGTAAACTGACGCAACGAAGAAAGTTTGCCACTCACCGTTCGTTTCGTAGTTCACCGTCGCGTCGGCGCGCGTCGCCGCAACCAAATCCTGACCACAAAATTGATCAAGTTTAGTAGCTGCAAAAGAGCTCCATATGATGAACCAAGTCCGGGCTCCGGGCTAGGTCAGACTGTTAATCATACAGTATGTTATAACAACGTAGACATCCAAGACCAAAAACTCGACCTTTCCATGCTCCTAAATGGCTACGATATGTGTGATTTTGTATTCTGCAGTGAAAGTCTGCTGCATAGGGGTGCAGTAGCAGCCTTAGAGTGCTGGAGGTTGATTTGTAAACAACTTTTAGAGGTTTAATCCCTTCTGGTCAGTGTCCGTGAACCAGACTGACTAGCAGATCCGGTTTCATTCACCGGCTTTCCAGTTGGACGTTGGACCTCCGTCCGTTTTAACTGTAATGGTTTTGTCCGACCGGTGTTCGTGGGCCAAATTTGCAAGCCGTCGAAAGGCGGTTTCGGTTTTATTCACCAGTATTTTGGTTGGACCACCATGAATTTTGACAGAGCCTAGCAGAAAAATGACAACATCGGTGACTAGAGAACGTCGTGAAGTAAGAAAGGAGAAAGGTAAGATCTTTCCTGAACTCTTCCCTTTCGCCTCCGCTGCCAAAGGGTCGCAGTCAGACACCGTACCTGTGACCATCCCAGTGCACTGAGGATTCAATGCTTACCTTTCTCTTTTGGCAATTGGAAAGCCATATACAAGAGAACCCCACAACTGGATCAAGATCAGCCTGTTCAGCCTCATTTGAACCTGTGCCTGCGGTTGTATCACTTTGATCAGCTGAACCATAATACACTCCTGAAAAGGCGGAAGTTTGTATGTCAGATGGGGCTTCCAGAATCCGTGCCAATGCCGCAGTCGAGTAAACTATGGGTGGATTATCACTTTGACAAATGCCACCTGCAGAATAAATCTGTGCCAAAAGGGCACTTGGGTCGACTTGAGTGTTTTTAGCAATTTTATCTCGTTTCAAATACTATTTGCAAAATCTGGGCTTTTGTCTTAACCCATAATGACTAATCTTTTAAAGAAGAAATATATGACCATATAAAATAGCTTAACTTTAAGTTTTTTAATAAAGATTTAAAGCGAAGATTTCGATTTCTGATAAACTTTGAAAATGGACTTAAGAGCTTTTGCCTTTTCAGCACAGAAATATACTTTAATTTATCTTCCATACATTGTTGTTTTGATCAATTCTTAGTTTCGTTTATTTTTCGACTACCCATCCTTCGAACACATTTCGGCATCGAGCTCGGTTCAAACAAACTACTTAAGCCTCCCCACCACGACAAGGTGACTGATCGTCGGAAAACATTCTCTACTTGCAAAGTTTTTTAAATTTGCAAGTACTACAAATAAAGTAAAATTGCAAAATCGGATTGCAAGACGATAGACTGTATGAATAAAAAGAAGCGACACGAATTTCATATTCGTCTCCGTAGATAGATGCAACTTTGAGAACATAATGCATATAGTCCGGGAGCCAGTGACAGATTTCCATGACCAATTCTTTCCCAATCGAAACTTCGTAAAACACACAAGGAACTTAAAATAGGAGTACTCCTGACCGTCAGCTGCGACTCCGTGGGTGGGGTGGGGAGTGTCCAGCCGCCCGCGCATGAAGAAAAAAAAAGTTTTTTTTGTCATTTCTTCCCAATTAAAATTTTGTCGGATAATGGTTTACCAAATATAATGCAGAAAAAATAAAGGCAGCTGACCATAAGATGGTGGATTAAACGTCAGCTGGCTGCTCCACTGAAAATATGTATGTATAAATATAATTTATATACTAGTTACTATAAATGAAAATTAACGTCAGCTGGTTTTATCTCAGTGGAAAATTTGTCAGCTGGCACTTACTACTGAATCTTATGAGCTAGGTATTTCCCATAATTTGAATGATAACAAAGCAAAATAAAGCTATTGTATTATATTATTTGGTTTTTATTTCCATTACTACATAGATAATGGCTTGGTATTGAAATTCAACTTCACCCGCACCTGCTGTTAAAAACCATACCATTAAGTGTCTTCGGATTTGATTTTCATCATTTCCTATATCTTCAATGCCTTCTTCCAGGTTTTGAGTGCCGTTATCTTCGTTTTTGAACGTCTCCTTTTCGAAGACATAGTTTGATGATTTGATATCTATCAAAAAATTACGCAGTCGCATCTCCAACTGCCATAAGAACAATACTATGTAATTTCTTATAATTATAATATAATCTTCCTGAATGCGCGGGTGCTCTTATTGCAACATGCTTTCCATCTATTGCACAAAAGCAATTGAAGAAAATTCCAACGCTGACAAAAATCATTGGATATTTTTTCCGTTCCCCTTCTGATGAAGGAAACAATATAAAAACATTTTAAAAGAACCAGATGAAAAACTAAGCGCACATGATTTCTACCTTCGAATGTTCTTCAGAGAAAAATTACGAATATAATAAACGCATTAAAAAGAACAAAGAACTAGTTTCAATTTGATTTTCTCCGAAAATAATGCAAGCTTCCACCGAATAATACATTTCACTACAATTAAATCGTCTGACTGAACGACGAATTGCGAGCCGTGCCGAGAAGTATGCAATCGATAATCCGCGTTAAACTTGTTACACATTCATGTTTGCAATTCGCATATTATAAATTTAAATTTACTCTAAGCTAACCTGGAATAACTTTTGAAGGAATGAATTTTTCGAAAAATGAAGCAAAACCTTGTCGAAGAACTAATTTTTTATGAAAATAAGTATCGCTCATCCTGGCACTTTGCTTCTAGACGAAAATATAAAATTCCAAAATTTAAATGTTTTTTTTTTTTCATACAATTTGTATCATACAATTTGTATGGAAAATGGAAATCTGCGATGAGCGACCTCTAAATATTAATATTTCGAGCTCAAATTTAAACAGGCTTGTTTTTAAACCTCCTCGAAGGTGAAAATCGAATTGTTTCGAGAAAAAAAAATCACTTTTTTGAACCGCCCTAATATATATACAAATATGATTGATTATACAATTTTCAGTTGAAAGGTAATCATTGAAAATATGAATTTTTTTTTCTTCATGTTCGAGCAGCCAGCTGACGTATATTCCACCATCTTATGGTTAGCTGACTTTATTTTTCTTTCATAATACAGTCGACTCCCTACAAGTCGAACTTTCACGGGATAACATAATAAGTTCGAGTTAGATTTAGTTTTAAAAGAATTCGAGTTAGAGGGATTACAAGTTTTTTTTTATTGAATACAGGAAAGATAATAATCAATAAATAAATGAATTAAATAAATAAACAAAAGCATTTTACTTCTATTGGTCGTTGATTCAATACTGTAATTCATAATTGTCTCAACAAAATTATTAAAAAAAAATTTGTTATTTTTGATTGATATACATATCGTATTGGCTGCATTATTCACTTGTTTTAAAAAGTAGATACTCTATTTAAAAAAGGCTATGTTGAACCTCATCTGGTACATCTTCTGTCAATATTTGCAATATTTCAATTGCATTTTCAATTACATTCCTTTCTGTGCATTTCGATGTTTATTATTTTGGCTTCTTCATCAGCTTCACTGTCGTCATCGTAAGCATCATCATGAACTATTTCATCCAAATTTTTTTTGCTATCCAGTATTTCTGTAGCTAAAATACCGTCATCGACTTAAACATAATCCCTCCAATTAACACGCGCAATAGGGCTCTAGATCCTCTTGATTTTATTGGTGTTGTCGCTTGTCGGTGTCAGTTTCACATATCAGTTGGCAAAGGGTTAAGCGGAATAGCACCTTCATCGTCCCAAGTCTCAACCCGGCCTTTTTAAAACAATTTTTATATTGTCAAAGGAGTTACATCCTGTTTGAAACCTGGTGTACACAGTTTAGAAGTGCTATCTAATAGTCTTCATTTTTGGTTTCCCACACACTTAAGTTCTTGGTTAGTATACGGCATTTGTAATGAAATTTTAAATTTCCCATGCCCATGTTCATCGGTTGAGCTATTGAGATCATATTGGGAGGAAAAGAATAATACCTTGCGCTTTGATCGTCCAAACTTTGCTTCGTAAAAAGTAAAAGTAAAAAGACCTGCTGTCATCCAAGAACGTTGGTTGGTAACGTAATCAACTGGCAAAGATTTTATTTTATTAAAACAACGAGGATTTTTCCTTTTCCCAATGAATAAGATCACAAGCTTTTCTGGGACAGTCATGTTGGACCCCACAAGGAATGTTACTTTTTCTCAACTGTGCTTCCCTCCAAAGCATTTTTCCTTTTTTAAAGTGTTTGGTACTTACCCGTGGCGTATGGTTAGCATGTCCACCTGCTAACCCAGAGGTTCGAGGTTCGAATCCCAGCAGTGGCAAAAATGTTTTTCCACGGGTATCGCCTTTCGCTAGGAATTGGCAAGTCCTCCGTTAGTAGATTCATTGCCATGAAAAGAGCTTTCTCAATTAGCCGTTCGGAACCGGCAGAAAATTGAAGGTCCCCTCCATTCCCTCACAAGGCATGGTTGTGACAAATGCGCTAGGCCCAGGGGCTCCTTGCTCTGTTGCGCCACCTTATTTATTTATTTAATTTATTTAAAGTATTTAGTAAACCATTATATGACAAATTTTTAATTGGGAGGAAATGGCGAAAAAAAAATTATTTTTCTTCATCCGCCGAAGGCTGCTGCTCCCCACCTCACCCACGGAGTCGCAGATGACGGTCATGTGTACTCCTGTTATAAGTTCTTAATGTATTTTACGAAGTTTCAGTCGTGAAGAAATATCCGACCAAATTTGTACCTGGCTCCCGGACTAATACGCTCGCATCTCCAATAAAACACGAATTACCAATGCTGTTGGAGAAACAACCAAGAACTGGGAACTTTACACCTGCAATCATTTGTTCCCCTAAGAAAGTTCTCTCAATAAATTCCAAGTTTGATATTGAATAAATAAATATTCTAACTTCCTATGTATGGCTATGCACATAAATAGCTTTTGATCATTTGTGTTAAATATTATTAATTGATGAAAATGATGTTGCTTGAGGAAGTGTGAGTTTAAACTCTCAAGGGGAAAGAAGTTTATTGAACTAATTCCTGTCTGGGTAGTATGTGTTTGTGTTAGCATTATTTTATTGTTTATTGATATCGTTATCCTGTCTAGTGAGCCTTTTCTCTAAGCATAGGATAATCTGTTTATGGAATACATAAGGAAATCAGTTTATCCAAATCATGACGATGTTTCCTTGACAAAGAAGAAAGAGAACGAGAACGTAGTTGAAGTTTATTTGATATGGTTGAAGGCGTAGGTATAGGTAGCTTGTGCTCTGTTATAGTTGCTTTGCATATTTGGTATTCAACATTCAACAAAAGCAAGCAAAGCATATTCTAATGTTTAATTAAGATAATTTCTACTCAACGACATGAAATATAAATTCAGCAAAACAGAATTTGTTGGAAATGGTACACTGAGAAAAATTTCAAACGCATTCATATTTAAACCAAACTCAAACACATATGATTTGGCATGGAAGCGGTTTCTTTTTAATTTTAATAGAAACCTATTAACTAATTGTTGAAATAAGTTGAACATGATTTAGTTTAAATTATCTTTGCTTTCTATTTAATCTAAACGTGTTTCTATTTGTTTTAATTGACTTCATCTAATGTTCTTTCAAATAGAATTATCTTCGTTTCATTTGAATATGTCCGTGTTTGAAACAAATACGTTTTCTGTTTAGAACAAATTGTTTCAGTGTTAGCTTTTTTAAACAGATTCATAGTTATTTCAAGCATAAATCTATTCGTTTATATCAGACTCGTTCGATTTTAAATTAAAAAGTTTTTTAATTGAAATGATGGTAATAGTTTAAGACCCGAGTGTGAATTTGGAGTAAGCATGCATATACCACAAAATCCTAGTGTACTAAATACTAGTATACTAAGTTTTTGATTGTGTGTACTTTTGTACTCAACAATTACCATCATTTCAAATAAAAAACTTATTAATTTAAAATCGACCAAATTGTATATATAAATGAAAAGACATACATACATATATGTTAGGAATAACTATGGGATCTGCTTAAGAAAGCTAACGCTTGAACAATTTGTTCATAACAAATAAAAACAACTTGATTTAAAATTGAACGCAAATTATTTTATCACAATATATATATGTCATATAGCAAAAGAATATGACTTGGATAATAAAACTGCAAAAAGTTTTAAGACGTCAAAAGCTTCAAAGAAACCGTGTGAAGAAAAAAAACACTTGAGCTTATTTTTTTAGCAAAAATTTATTTCTAAAATTACATTTTCCATAATTTATGGTATTTACATGTAAAGGAGGGCTAGTAAAATAAGAAATATTCTTGATATACCAAAATTTGTCAAGCTTTTTAACAATTTCGAATGATTTCTAGTGTAACGTTTATTACAACATACATACATACCTTAATTTCATTTGGAAATATTGTTAAAATTTTTGTGGAAATTTCTTCGAAATCACATTGATGTAGTGTGCTTAAAACTCTTTCTTATATTATATTAATAATGTCTTGACGATGTTTTTCTAACAGGCTACCGTTTTCTTCGCGAAAAGAAATGACTGCTTTGCCTTTGTCCTTTTTTTTTGGAGTATATCGAATAAATTCTAAAATGAATAATGGCACAGTGTTAGGTAGGCTCGTAAAACTTAACTTTTCTTTACTTACATCTGCCAAACTGAAGGAACTTGTTGATGTTTCTGGAAATTTAACATTTAACATCTAATCAGATACTTTAGTGCCGACAGAAACTGCAAACGTTATTTAAAATTTTTTAAACAACCAACTTTTGGAATAAGATCCTTAAAATCTTCTGTATAAAGATATTTTAGTCTCTCTAGCGTAACTTCGCTTTTTTAAAAAAATGTTAAAATGAATGAACTGAAAGTTGATATTGATATCAGATGCTGCCGGTTCCTAGATATTCAAGAAAAAAATATAAAGAAAACAAAAAAATTGTATGACAAATTGTAGGCGTAAAGATAATCAAACGGGTAAACGAAAATAATGCTTTATCACAAAAATTTAATATGTTCAACATAATTGTAAGAACTTGTACTTACCATGGAGAAGAGCAAACAACGAAATTAAGTTCCACTCCTCAAGTTAATCCCTCAATCCTTTTTAGTCCGGATGCACAGAATCTGGTTCAATTACAAACACAGTATTTAAACACTCTGCGTCCAATGTATAGGAATTGATTATTTCCGCATATGACTTATTTTGTTAGCACGCCCGAAAATCACCTTTTAAATATGACTTGAAATCAACTTTAACAGAATAATCACTTAGATTTAACTTGGCGGAAAAAAGACCTGCGCGCACGACAATCCTTATTCATTTGACTTTTTCAATGGTAACGCCAAGCAGCTTTAGACAACTACAGTTATCTTTCTACTTCGTTTGAGTTCAATTCAAATAGATTCGAGTTCGAACGTAACATTTTCTATAAAATTTTTTTCTTTTGTAAATATTTTGACTTCGTTCGTATTTGAGCCAAACTCATTCGCGTTTGTGTTATGTTTAATTATTTACGTTCTTACTTCGTTTGAGTTCAACTCAAATAGATTCAAATTTGAATGTTACTTTGCTTAGTTTGTTTCTTTTGCAAATATTTCAACTTCGTTTATGTTTGAATCAAACTAGTTCATTTTTGTTTTAAATTAAATTTTGGGGGTCCCCTCTTTGTTTGAGTTTAATTCAAATAGATTTAGGTTTGAGTTATAATATTGCTTATTTTTTTCTCTTATGTTAATATTTAAACTGCGTTCATGTTGAAAACAAACTCGTTCATATTTGAATACTTTTAAATAAGTAAAATAAATAACAGGCTTTCCAAAAATCAAACAGGGATTATTTTGATTTAAACTGACTTTACTTTAAAAAATAGTTTTTTTCGGATCTAAATAGATTTCAATTCGGTTTAAACAGAATTCTATTTATACTGATTTAAACATATAGTTAAACATGCTTATATTTAAAAAAGTCATGGTTCAATTTTCTCAGTGTAGGCAAATAATTTGAGAGTTCTCCTTTTAAACCCATTCAAGGAATCCACATGCGGTGGTTCGGGTTTCGTTTAACTGTTCGGTGTATTTCAGCCGTTAAAAAGCAGAAAACCATGATGGAGTCACTCCGAAACATTTGATTAAACGGCCTTTCAGGTCTTCTACACTAGGACTTTGTATTAAAATAGAGATTGTGGAAGATCAGCTCCTGGCAAACTCACATCATCTCTCTAATTCTTTCATCAAGCTACTGACACCGGACTATCAGGACGTTTGTGTCCAAGCGGCACAGTGCCTATATGCACTCAGCATTAAGGCCCTTAGGCCTTATTTTCACAATAAGTCTGAAAGGACTCGCGCCCCACAGAAGATATAGACGATAACTCCAATAATTGCCTCAAAAAGATCCTCGAAGAAACGTATGAGCAGCGCCTTGTAAAAATGAAGATTTTAACACAAAACTGGGGAAAGAGGGCATCTTTGGAAATACTTAGCATAGCCTGCATGACAAAACCTCCGAAAACGCAGTAAGGCTGGTCGAATTTGCTGCATATTTAAATTTTGTTGTGTTATGCCATGGATAGTTTTGGCATCGGAATACAATGACAAGAGATAATTTTTTAGATCAAGTGTAACTCCAACTATCCTTGAATCTATGTCAGTAGCATCTTCTTCTTCTTCTTTTTTATTTTTGGCGTTACGAGTAGTGATCTTGAAGCGATCACAACTCTCCCACTTTTCTGCTTCACACTAGTGATCCGCCTGTGGGGCACGACCTCAGAAATCGTCGGCAAGCCTCCCGGTTTTGGATTGTTCCATGTCTGAGGCCAACCAAATGCTGCTGTTTTTGCATTTGCTTGTACCAGGAGTGTTTTGGCCTGCCTTTTCTTTTTCGTCGCGAATTTGTTGAAACGTTGTACGATATTGCCTTTTTGACGGGGTTTTGCGGATCTCTCCTTTGAACATGACAATACCAACTGAGCCGGTCGTGCTGAATTTTGTCCAAGATGGTACTTTTGACATGAAGTCTTCCACGGATCTTAGTACTTCTAATTCGATCAAGCTTTGTTACTCCTGCTGTCATCCGAAGCATCTTCATTTCGGCTGCCGTCAATTTGCTCTCATACTTTTTGTACATTGTCCAACATTGTGAACCGTATGTCAGAGCTGGACGGACAACTGCTGTGAAGAGTCTTCCCTTCAGCTTATAGGGGGCATTTTTCGATCACAGAAGATAGCGGAGTTTTCTCGCCACTTCATCCACCCTACGCTTACTCGATGATTGATGTCGTCATCACAAGATGCTTCACTATTGATCATAGATCCCAGATATTTAAACTTTTCACACTTGGGAAGCACATTTCCATTCAAATAAATGTCTGGAATAGGCTTGTCTGGATCAGAAAAAGGGCAGCACAGGTATTCAGTCTTTTTAGCGCTAATACGGTACCCATTTCCTTCCAGAACATCAATCCAAACGTAAAGTGCATGTTGCAGGGATGTAGGATCCTCGCTTATGATGGCTCCATCGTCAGCAAAGAATAATTGTTGTACTTTATTGTCCGTTACTTTTCTTTCGAGCAAATAATCCAGAACAGCAATAAAGAGCGGTGGACTCAAGACACTTCCCTGATGTACACCTACTGTTATTTGGAATTCTTCGGTGACTCCAGCTGGGCATCTCACTTTTGTAACTGCTCCTTCGTACATGTCCATAATTATTCGCAAATAGGCTTTAGGAACTCCTCGGTGTCTGAGGGCCACCCATATCAGATCTCGTGGTTGTCGATCGAATGCCTTTTCGAAGTCAACCAACACAATATGCAAATCCTCTAAGGCATCTCGGTGTTTTTCCATAATGATCCTTATACTTTGGATTGCGTCTGTAGTTGACTTACCCGCGACAAACCCGCAGTGGTCATCAGACAGCCTTATTAGTTTCCGCAGTCGGCTATCCAAAACCCGCTCAACGACCTTCATAGTGTGGGACATCAACTTGATCGAACGATAGTTGTCACAGCTTCTGGTATCTCCCTTTCCCTTGTACATTGGAAGAAGAAAACTTTCCCTCCATTGATTGGCAAACTGTCACCTCTTATAAGTTTGGAGATGAGAATCGTGAGCCCGATGTCTCCCATATCTTTCCAAAACTCATATGGTACCTCGTCTGGCCCAATCGCTTTGCCTTTTTTGAAGTTCTTAACTGCCTCCCTAACTTCTTCGGCTGTGACGTCGGATACTTCCGTAAAGTTAGGTGCAGCTGTTGGAAAGTGGCGCCGAGGAAACTGTTCATTCAAAAGATCATCACAATACTGTCGCCACCTGTGAAGAATTTTGTCGTCATCCACAAGTAGCACTCCTTGAGCATCATTGATGAACTTCGGCGAACGAATCTCCTGCGCATTTCTCCTTCTCTGAGCGGCTATTTTGAAAATGGTTGCTCAGTTATGTCAGTAGCACCAGTGGTATCAATGCCAAGAAGCCACAATCTGTAAGGTTCTGGGTTTCACTTAGACTCCAAAACGAAACCCGTCGTATAATAAAGAATGCGGACAAGCAGATACAAGAGATCTACTTTTCATCAGAACAAAGTATTTTCTATGAGAAAAAAGAAGTGAACAAAGAATTCTTAAAAAGCAGCATGAGAAGCGCTCGTTTGACGAACTTTAGAGATGCCATCATAGGAACGAGATTAGAAAGTATTACGAAAAGGTAAAATAAGTATTGTTTGGGTTGAAAACCGCTAACTCAAGAGAAACACGAAATCGCTACTGAGGATTTGGAAAGACCATTTCTAAACTTTGTTTAGTTGATGACGACGTAAATCATGCTGTCAGGTAGTGTATCGTGCTTTTGAAAATCCGGTGAAAACTTAGCGCTTGCTTAATCATGAGTGCAGTATTCAAGTTCGAAAATGATCATGAATGCCATCCTTCCCTACCAAAAAGACGTTAAGTTTTCCATATCTGAACTTAAATTTAATATAGAGTAAGAAGCGGATGGCTTCAACACTGAACTTTTCAAGACAAGCTGAGATCGATCGGAAGGGAACATGCACCAGCTGATCTGCGTGAGAAGTTCGTAAAAAAGCTTAATCGATGAATTTAACCCCAATACCGCTTGTGGAATTCTTTACAAAGGAATAACATAACAATTATTGATAAGTGGGCCTCCTTAACATTGCGTATTAAATTTTGTGTGCTGTAATATGTGAACGTCTGAAACCCCTCATCAATATTTTAATAGGTCCTTATCAATATGATTTAAGACCAGAAAAGCCCGCAGTCAATCAAATTTTCATATAACGTCAGATGTTGGAAAAAATTGTTGAAAATCGATTATTTACAAAAACTGCTATTTATGTCCAGCTTCGGCATCCCTGCGAAGCTCCAAAGAACTATGCAAGACAACGTGCGGAATTCACACGGCTCCTTCAATTTCGACAACGAACTTCCAAAAGGCCTTTGATATCGAGAAAGGCTACATCATGCTATTTCCTTCAAATACTCGAAAAGATCGTATAAAACTTTACCTAACGGGAAGGGGCGCGCGATGTCTTAAGAGCTTTTGCGAGCATTACCACCCTGGCCCTCCGCTCGAAATAAATGATTGCAAAAAATGTGTCATGCAGACAATAATTTCAGTAGAAGCCCTTTGTAGCCTTTCTTTAGATCTCTGCATTCATTTCTTGACACGTCGGGAGAAATAAAACGAGATACGAACTTTGACATTGCGTGGAATAGATCAATTTTTCTTTGCGCTTTTTAAATTTTGCTAGTGCTGTTGCCATTAACAACTAAGGTAAGTAGTTTTATAATTATTATAATAATTTAATTTGCAATGACAGAATATTTTTAACTAGGAAAAATTGGAAGAGTGCCGAATCTTGCGGGAGTCTGAAACTAGGCCAACTGCCGCTTCTCTGGGTAAAGAAGCCAATTGAGCAATAAAATCCTCTGTAAAAAAAACCAAAGTGACCCTATATACAACCTTGATCATCCCAGTCCTTTTATACGGCACGCAGAAGCATGAATCATAACTAAATTGGTTGCAGGAAGCTTTGAAAGAAGAATATTCCGAATGATTTTTGTATCCGTATGTGAAGACAGCATGTGTATTGTGGAGAAGAAGTTACAACAATTATACCGTGCCATTGGCACAGCTAGACGAGTACGCATTGCGCGACTACGATGGCTGGAATATGTTGAGCGGATAGAAACCAAAGCTTCTGGTGTACGGGTTTTCGACAACACATTTGTGGGAAGATGTGGAACCGACTTAGAGTGCAAAACTGGATTAAGTTTGCCCGAAATCGAAAAATGTTGGTTGAGGCCCAGGTTTAGTGCAGAACTTCATTTGGTAGGGTTTTAAAACTCATGACAAGCGTCAACTCTTTTGGAGAGGAAAAAGAACTCTCTTTAAAGTCTTCCAAAATGATAGGGTGAGACGTTGAGAGTTCCCATTTTGTTTCATAAATCTAGCCTTAAGCTCCGAACATGCTTCTCGAACTGAACCGAACTTTCATTTTACTGCATGAGTTGTTTTTTCGTTTTTCAATGTCTTTCGTGATGACGAACAACCTCATGGTGAACCCCCAAGCAGAGGCGTCCTGATCACTGTCCATAACAAATTTGAGTCTTCCTTTGTTTCAGTCTCCTCTTCCATATAACTAGACTTCATTTCTATTAAACTTAAATTCCCTAATCAATCACTCTTCCTTATGTGCTTCTACATCCTCCCCGGCCAGGCCAACCAACAGACTCGTAACGAGTGTTTTTTTTAGATGTATAGAACTTTAAGCTGGCAACACTTTTTTACCTCGCTGCCATTTTGTCATCTGTCAAGTGATTTATGTTTAGTTTGGTTTGGCATTTCAGCATGAATAGACTGACGCTTGAACAACGCTTCTAAATTGTGCAAATTTATTTTGAAAATCATAGCCGTCGATCCCGATTTTCAAAAGCGAATTTTGTTAAACGATAAAGCTCACCTTTGGTAGCATGGAAACGTGAAAAAACAAAACTGCCGAACTTGGAGTAATCCTAATCCTCAAGTGTATGTTGAGACAGCGTTACATCTGCGTGGTGTGCTTTATGGGCTGGTGGAATAATTGGTCCGTACTTCTTTAAGAACTATGCTGCCCAGAACGTTACAGTCAATTATGAACGCTATAGAGCGATGATTACTGACTTTTTCGTTCATCAATTGAACAACCATGATGTGCAGGAATTGTGGTTTCAATTTCAACAAGACGGCGCAACATATCACACAGCTCGTACCAAAATTGATTTATTGAAGGAAACGTTTGGTGACCGCATAGTTTCAAGTTTCGGACCCGTGAATTGGCCTCCAAAACCGTGCGATTTAACGTCGCTTGACTATTTTCTGTGAGGATATGTGAAGTCGTTAGTCTACGCTTAGAGGGAGGACAATATTCGGCGCGTTATTGCCGATATATGGCCACAAATGTTGTAGAAAGTCTTCGAAAATAAGACCTCCACATTAGACTACGCCTGAGCCAGCCGTGGCGGTCATATGCCAGAAATCATATTTAAATTATAATGCCAGAAGATTGTCTTAACTGATTCTGGCTTTCCCAAACGAGTGGCATTAAAAATTACATATGAAGGCCGGCAGCTTGATCTTATCTCCACTTCTGACCCTATTAACACATCTGTCTCAGAAAGCTCATTCCCTTTATCTACTATTGACAATTTTCACCCACCTTTCATTCTCTCTTTTTTTATCACCTTACTTTTTCTTCTACCAAGCCCAAGTAAGTTTTCATTCAACTTTCGTAAAGCTAACTTCAAGAAAATCAATGAAATCCTTTCTAATACCTCATTCGACTTTAAAAATCTTTCAAGGAATGATGCAAGTCGTCTGTTTTACGAGAAATTGTGGCACTGCATAAATCTTTACGTTTCCCTTTCGCGTGATTAGTCCTACTCAACATCTCCTCCGTGCTACAATCATCAACTACGCAAGCTGCAAAACAAGAGAAATAAGCTCTGGAATAAATTTCTACGCTCCCGTTCAGTTTTCGATTACTCTGATTGCCTTAGAACATTTTATAAGTTTTCCAACCTCAATGAAACTCTTTACAATGACTTTATATCCACCACCCAACCAAATCTAATTTCGGAGACAAAATTGTTTTATAATTTTATAAACTATAAAAAGAAAAATGATGGTTTTCCTCCCTCTCTTCACTACGAAAGCTAATCTTCCAAAGAACCAACAATCGCAAATTTTTTCGCTTGTTATCTTAAATTATATTTTGATCAAAGAACCCCAGATCTAGACCTGACATACTTTTCCTATCTTCCCCATTTCTCTACAGGCCCTTCTAATCTAAGCTTCAATGAAACAACTGTTCTTATTGGACTCCTCAAACTCAAAGACGAGTTTAATCCGGGTCCAGATGGCATTCCTGCCATTTTGCTTAAGAAATGTTGCTCCAGTTTATCCTTCCCATCACTAACCTGTTCAAATTATTCCTTTCAAGTGGAGTTTTTCCGGACTTATGGAAAATATCTGTTATTTCACCTATCCATAAAAAAGGTAAAAAAAAAACTAGTTTCCAACTAAAGACCCATAGCTGAACTCTCTCATATCCCAAAGCTTTTCGAAAGCATTTTGTATGAAATACTTTTTTTCCTGTGCAAATCAATGATATCCTCCAAGCAGCATGGTTTCTGCAAAAGAAGGTCTACAACCACTAATCTAGTTGAGTTTGTTTCCTTCTCTTTCTCTGCGATAAAAAAAACGAAATAGACGTCATCACCAAAGATTTCAGCAAAGCTTTTAACAAAATCTCTCACTCTCTAATCCTCTTTAAACTTTCTTTCCTCGGATTCAGCCCTATCCTACTAAAATGGGTCCCTTCATATCTTGACAACCGCCAATATAGAGTTCGTTTCCCCTCTACTCTTTCAGTTCCTGTGGCTACCTCCGGTGTACGCCAAGGTAGCCATCTTGGACTCCTCTTCTTCATCCTTGTCTTTAATGATGTCGAAAAGATCATCCAATATTCTTCCATCTCACTTTATGCAGATGATGCTAAATTTTTCAAAGTTATCTCCTCTGATCGGGATTCTCTCCTGCTGCAATACGACCTCGATTCATTCGTCACTTGAAGTAGTAAAAATTTCCTTGAATTAAACATTGCCAAATGCGAGTCAGTAACTTTTTCTCGAAAAAGTAAAAAAACCTACTCCCAGATCCTATCATCTTCTGATCCTTCCCATAAACCGTGTGCCGCTTATTCGTGACTTAGGTGTTCCCTGTGTAGTCGAATTAAATTTTCGATCTCATACTGACGAAGAGCTAATTCTGCCCTTGGGTTTATCAAGAGATGGTCCAAGGAGTTCCGCAACCCCCTTGTCACCAAATCCCTCTATATTGCTTATGTTCGTTCTCTCCTGGAGTATGCATCACAGGTGTGGGCTCCATATCAAGCGGTTTACATCTCAAGGATCAAAAACGTTCAACGTCGTTTTCTACTCTTTGCCATACGGGATCTCTACGACGCTAGAAATTTTCTCGCCCTGTCTACTTATCGCGTTCGTCTTTCAATTATTAATCACCACTCCCTAGAAGTCTGAAGGGATCTGTTTGATATTATCTTCATTCACCGTCTTCTCACTGGTAGCACTGACTGCTCCTAACTTTTAGACCTTATTTGCTTCAAAACTAATCCTCGAAATGTAAGATCGTTCTGAATTTTTGTCCTTCCTGCTCATCGTACATCCTATGGTCTCAACGAACCTTTAACCCGCATGCTAAGTTAGAATAATTCTGTCCCTTTTCTTTTCGACCTCAATCTTCCAAGTCTCTATCTAAAAGTCCTCCTTTAAAACAGACTGTGATCCACGTAGTTTTATTTAGTTTAATTTAGTTTTAATATCGTTTAAGTACTTTTAAGCTTGTAGTAAGCTAATAAATGGGGCGTAAGACCCATCAAAATTCAAATTCAAATTCAAATTCAATGTTGACAGCCTTCACTGCGATCGGTAACAATAAATGAAATAAATATCTCACTGTCTCAATTTCTACAAATCTTTAATTTTTTTTTTTTTTTTGTTTTCGGTAGACAAGAGCTTCCTTTAAAAGTTCTTATAATCGATTTGCATTAACAAGACCCAATACATAAAAGCCACTTGCATCATTTTGAATCCTGTGTTCCAGTCTAAATCGAATAAGCCACACAATTGCAAATTAAGTTGCTCCTGAATAAGCTGGAACATTAGAGTCCCTATCTAAATCATAGAACAGAAATAGCTAGGGTTAGTAAAGTAATCAGTAGTTTAGAAACCGATTCCACACTTACACGTCTTTCTAGCTGTTTGTTGAACACACATATTGGAGATAATTCTTCAAAGACCTTACGAGTATTATTGCATGCCTCAACAATATTGCCACTGCCATAAACCAATAACCAAAAGTTCAAGTTTATGGTTATTATTGCTCCAACATTGAAAAAGACCTTTAGTTCAATGTTATCAAATTGCCCATTTACCAAAACTGCGAACAAAAAATGAAAGTAAGTTTGCATAACAAAAGTTGACAGCAGAACAGCAATTATTTGCACTTGATACAAATCTTTGACACTAATTGTTAACTTAAATAATTGTTCGTGTATTTTTCCGATTTTTTGTAGCTCATCGCACAACATTTTTGTCTTCCTTTTTGTCGAAATTTTCGATCCACTGCTTATTCCCAAAATGTTAATCTGATGAACAATAACCAAAGAGTGATCATTTAACTCGCCGAAGAGATAATACGCAAACATTATTCCGAAATAAAACATATTCTCAACAGCAAGGAGCTTGTTAAAAAACAGTAAAAAGTAAACAGCTTCCAAGATTGCATATAAGGAGATTGTCGGTTTATCAAATAAAATCGTGAGAACAGCTCCACCACTTAATAAAGCAGCAAAAACGATTTTTAATGATGCTATCAATTTTGTTTCTCGTCTAATAGTGGTTCCTTTGTTGAAAGTAACCATGTGTTGTTTTCTGATAACATTAAAGGAGTTAAAAATATGCTTCGTTCGACTGCTGTCTATCCACTTTGTCACACGGCTCATTGACACAATAAGGACATTGAGAAGCAAAATGCCGTTTTCGATGTAAACAGTAATTGGTCGTTTCAGAAGTATATCTGATTGGTGTCTATTTTTGATATAAAAATATAAGAATACCGGCGTTGCCAATGCAAAAACAACGTCCCAAACAGCACAATAGATAGAAGCCAAAGTTGATGTGGTAATTTCACCCTTTTTTCCATCGTAGTAGAAAGTTGATGTTCCAAAGAAATTCAAATATCTGATAATGAATATCATGAAGGCATCCGCAGACAATTCTTTTGAGGTTTTCATTGAATTGAATGAATTGAAACTGTTTAATTCTGGTTGGGTTTTGTCAAAAAATCGTCATTTAGACACTCATAGCTGACAGCTTACTTGTGCACAGGTATGTTTTATGAAAGTGGGTGCATTAACAAAAGCTTTATATTTAATTAACGAAAGTGTTATGAATCAATAAAGCTATTAGTGTTGAATGATCACTATTTGGATACTAAATGAATTACATAATATGTTCAAGAGAGTAAGGAACTAATGACTAGAATTTTATATTATAACTTATTCGTCGATTAAGTAAAAGCAGAGGTGGTTCTTTTTAAAAATAAAATCAGATAGTTTTTGATAATGGGGCATTTTAAATTTCATTTCAAATTAGTAATGTAACCAACAACTTAGGTAGACAACACGACCATATCTTCTCTTCGGATCCCTGTAACTCCGTAGTTACCGAAAGTTTCCATCTTCTCTCGACCCTTGACCAATTTCACCCTCCTCTTTCTCTTGTTTTTACTTTAGAACAACAAATCTCCACCGTTGATTCAGAAGTTCCCTTGTTTTCAACTTTCGTAAAGTAAATTTTTATCATCTTAATATCTTACTTAATCAGGTTGACTTCAATTCTTTCACTAAAGCTCCCACCCTTATCGGCATTGCTCTCACATTTTTCTGTACGTCTATTTTCGAAAGCTTCATCCAGTGTTGTCCCACATTTGAAACTAAAAAATTGCACAGCGTCTCCCCCATGGTATACTAAAGAACTACGAACGCTTCGTAATCTCAGAAATAAATTTTGGAAAATTTTCTTAAAATCTTAATATCCCTCTGATAACATAAATTATCAGCATGGTTTCTCCAATTTCTCATCCTTATGTCAAGTTCTTTATCATGATTACCTCAGTAAAATGCAGACTTGTCTCATTTCTGAGCCTAAGCGTTCCTACCAATTTACTAATATTAAGAGAAATTTGATGGACTTCCTTCAACGTTCAATTTTCAGAACACTTCTACTTCAGATTCTCAAGTCATTGCTATCCAATTTGCAAATTTTTTTAGTCAATCTTACAGTGTCGATACTTTCGAACCAAACCCTGTTTACTAATTACCTGACAAACAGTCCACATACCTCTCTCGTTTCTCTTGGTGTAGATCCTGATACTGTTTGTATTAAAATCAAATTACTCAAAGATGACTTTCCTCCTTTACCTAACGGCATCCCTGCTTTTTACTAAAAAAATGCATTAACGTACTATGCAAGCTTCTTACTAATTTATTTCAACTCTCTCTCACAAGCAGTCTTTCCTGTTTTATGGAAAGATTCATTTATTTTTCCAATCCACAAAAAAGGTATGAAAAACGATATTTCTAATTATAATATAGCCAAACTCTCTTCTATTCCCAAGCTATTTGAAAGCATTTATGTACACTGCAAGTCAATTTTTTCTTCACTACAGCATGGGTTCTTGAAAGATAGATCAACCACTACGATTCTAACTCAATTTGTGTCAAGAACGCTATGTTCGCTAGAACAACGCTTTGAAGTTAACGTAGTTACCACGGACTTCTCTAAGGCTTTTGACAAAATTTCTCACCATATAGTTTTTCGTAAGCTAAGAATATTTTTCTTCCGCTATTTATTCAATGGGTGAGTTCGTACTTGAAGCAACGCTTCTATAGGGTATTGGCTAAATATCAATTCCTATTTCTGCCACACCCAGTGTTCCCCAAGGCAGCCATATTGGCCCACTCTTATTCGTTCTTGCTATAAATGATGTTAATAAGATTATTTCCCACTCTGATTCGTCCATCTACGCAGATGACATAAATATTATAAAGATTATATCCAAACCTTCTGATTCCTCTGTCCTTCAGCAAGATTTAAATTCCTTTTAAACGTCGTGTCAGAAAAATTTTCTAGGACTGAATGTCAGTTAGTGTCAATTCATGACTTTTTCACACAAAACGCCTCCCCTCGAAATTATGTCTTTTGTGACACACCTGTTCCAGTAGTGTCTTCAATTCGTGATCTTGGTATTTATTGTGATAAAGAGCTCAATTTCCGATTCCAAATCGATCAAAATATTTCGTAAGCAAACTCCTCCCTTGGCTTTATAAAACGCTGGTCCAAACTTCAAAGAATTCTCCAACCCTTACACCACCAAATAACTTTACATAACATTCGTCAGACCTATCATTGAGTATGCTTCTCAGGTTTGGTTTCCCTTCCAAATTACCCATTATCTTACAATCGAAGCCGTTCTACGAAGATTTCTCAGTTTCGCTTTACGCCACCCTCCTTGGAATAATGCTCTAATCTTACATTCCTACGAAAATCGGTTACTTTTAATTAATTTACATACCCTGGCGAAGCGTCGTGTAGTTGCTGATATTATCTTTTTGCACCAAATAATAACTGGTGTCATAGACTGTCCCGTACTTCTAGAAAATATCTTCCTCAATACCAATCCCCGCAATCTTAGATCCATCCCTCTCTATAACCTTTCCACTCACCGTACAAACTATGGCCATTTCAATCCTATCACTCGAATGCTACGCTTAGCAAACAGTGTACATTGTACAACATACTCTTGATTATAATATAAGCTGATTTTCCCTTAGAAGTAACTTAATTGCGGAAATAAAATAATATGTATATAGTAATATCTTCGCTTTTAAGATAGGAAAAGTTAATTAGTTTTAAATTTTTGTATAGTGTATATTAAATTGTAGCTTATGGTTGATCTAATAGTATTAAGCTTGAACTAAGCCAATCGAATAGATTAAACTTAATAACACATTTCAAAATTTTGCAGGAACTACTAAAGGTCTTAAATTGGTAGTAGTAGCTGCTCCAAAAATGCGTTAGGGCTTGGGCTATGGGAAGTAGGAAAAAATCATAAAAATGTTCAGTTTTTGCTTTTCTTTTTGATTTAATAATATTTGATTCTCTACACATTGTCTTCGCAAACGTTACCAAAGATCAGTTGGAGTATTTTTCTTTCGAAACGACCAACGGTTTCCTCATCCACTTTCTACAGGGTTCACGCTTCGGCGCAAAAAGCAGAACAGGGTTAAAGGGTTACCTTGGTTTTTCTAGAGTTTTTCTCAATTGCCCTTTTAACCTAAAGAAGCAATGGTTGGCAAGAGTTATTCTCCGTCTGATCTCTGCATTATTATTGTTTTCCACGTCTGTAACTGATCTTAAATAGAGGAAGTCCTGTTGTAGGCACTACCTCAAAATAATGTCTATCTTTTGTGACGTTTTGTCCAATACGTCGTTGTTTGCTTACAGCATATATAATACATACTCCGTTTTGTCCTCATTTGCTGGTTCTGTTTCAGTGCTTGCATAAGCACCTTTGACATCACGCTTTCTTCTTCCAATTACGTCAATATTTTCAGCGTATAAGCGAGTAATTGTACAGACTTTTGAAAGATTGTTCCTCTGACTATTGATTTTTTTTTTTCAATCTTTCCAAGCATAATGTCAAAGGAATCACATGACAGTTTGTTCGCCTAAAGACTTTTTCGACATCAAAGGTCATAGTGACTTCCTTACCGACCTTGGCGGAGCAGCGTGATTTCTTTAAAGTCACGAGTCTTGCCGGGATGCCGAAACTAGACATGGCCCTGTACATAAAATAAACAATAGCAAAAAAACTAACGATTATAGTTTTTTTTTATAAAAAATATGATCGTATATTTATTCATCTAAAAAATAAAAATAAAAATTGAAAAAAATCTTAGGAGCTCCTTAGGAGGTTCAAAATTTTCTAAGTCTGCCACAAAGTCTCTTACTTACATATAACAAGGAAGAAGCAGTACTTATGTCCAATTTTTTTCTCTTTTTAGTTTTCACGTTGTTGAAATCTGAAAATTTTCTTTCTACAGCTGCACTACTATGTGGTAGACTGGCCAACGTTAACATGTACCCAGGCAAAAATAAAAATATTAAAAATATTTTCCTCCAAAACATTTCTCTGCAAGTTCAATGGAGACCAAAATTCAACTACATCTTCATCGTTTTTCATTTTAATATCTATTGTTAACTTAAGTTCTCTAAACTCTGTATTAAGTCTTTCGATTTTTGTCAAATTAACAAAAGGAAAAGCATTGACAAGTGGAAGAATATGTCGGACATTTTTCTGCTTGAATTACTTCAGGATTCAAAAGCTCTAGCAATTCCATCTTTTTGTCATTAAAATCAAATCTAAGCTTTGATTGATGGTTACATCTTCTTCTTCTTCTTCTTCATTTTCGGCGTTACGAGTAGTGATCTTGAAGCGATCACAACTCTCCCACTTTGCTGCTTCACACTAGTGATCCGCCTGTGGGGTACGCCGCGTTGACCTCAGAAATCGTCGGCAAGCCTCCCGGTTTTGGATTGTTCCATGTCTGAGGCCAACCAAATGCTGCTGTTTTTGCATTTGCTTGTACCAGGAGTGTTTTGGCCTGCCTTTTCTTTTTCGTCGCGAATTTGTTGAAACGTTGTACGATATTGCCTTTTTGACGGGGTTCTGCGGATCTCTCCTTTGAACATGACAATACCAACTGAGCCGGTCGTGCTGAATTTTGTCCAAGATGGTACTTTTGACATGAAGGCTTCCACGGATCTTAGTACTTCTAATTCGATCAAGCTTTGTTACTCCTGCTGTCATCCGAAGCATCTTCATTTCGGCTGCCGTCAATTTGCTCTCATACTTTTTGTACATTGTCCAACATTGTGAACCGTATGTCAGATGGTTACATAATTCAACATAAAACGAACCCAAACATATTTTTGATTCAGATAAATCTGTTTTATTACTTTGATTCGGATTTAATTCTTCCTCATATTGAGCTGACTTAAGTCCAAAAAACATATTCTTTGGGTCTAAATAATTTGATTTTTCTTTATAATCTACTGTTACTGAGTCAGTAACTACATCTGACATAACAAAATTTAATAAAATGATTTTAAAAACATTTAGCAAACGTTTTCACTATCAGAACAGCTTATTTCAAGCTTGTGAAACAATGTATCTTTTCTTCAAGAGTTTTTTCACCCTTAAGTACTCAGAAATATGTATCACTGTCATCATTTAGCGAGGTGTTAGTAGTTAGTAAGCAAAAATTAAGTCTAACACACTCAAGACAACAGAGCTAAAAAATATTACAAAATTATTGATAAACATATACAAAAACAAATTAGATAGCTACATATAAACGTAAAATTAATTATTAAATATGACAATTATAAAGATATAAGAAACATAAAAAAAAACATAGTCAAGAGAGTGGAGCTCTGGTTCGAATTAAGGACTTTAACGTAGTTTTGCTAATATGAAAATCTATTAAATTTGAGTTTAGGTTTAAAACTTTTATCATGCGAGTAATAGGCTCATTCAATCCATAATTAGTTCTAGGTAAGGACAGTGAAGTAACTCCAAGTTGCGCAGTTGGTAAGAGCCTCCCCGGTAGTTAAAACTTATGCATGCAAGTCAGGAGCATCAATTTGTCCTGTTATGAGCTGGTGAATAAAGACTAAATCATTATTTATTCGCCGATGCGAAAGCAGTTGCATATGCAAAAGTTGAATACGATGCTCATACGGTGGAAGGTCATAAGGATCAGTCCAAGGAAGTCCCTTGAGAGCAAATCTAATAAATCTTCGCTGTATACTTTCTATTCTTGAATTGTGAACTGCATAATAAGGAGACCATACTTGAGAAGCATATTCTAGATGGGGTCGAACATGACAGTTATACAGCGAAAGAGTGACGTAGGGGTCCGTAAACTCCTTAGCCCATCTTTTAATAAAGCCTAGCATTGAGTTTCCTTTACTAGCAATGTAATTGATAT
This sequence comes from Melanostoma mellinum, assembly GCA_914767635.1. Lineage (NCBI taxonomy): Eukaryota > Metazoa > Arthropoda > Insecta > Diptera > Syrphidae > Melanostoma > Melanostoma mellinum. The sequence goes on from OU612060.1 coordinate 152,269,651, forward strand.
GTGAAATGCGATGTAAATTCTAAATTGGAACTAAAGTAAACACCGAGGTCCTTAATACTGGACACCTTGCATAATATTTGATGAGAAATCGAGTAATTATGCAAAGCCGGTGTACGTTTCTTCGAAAAAGTTATACTTCGACATTTGCTTGGATTGAGAATCAATCCATTTTTATCGCACCATGTGGCAAAATTTTCAACATCAGATTGTAAAATAAGACGATCGGCTGCGCAGTCTATTTTCTTGAAAATTTTCATATCATCCGCGAAGATCAAAATTTCACTCGATGACAAGCTAAAAGTAACATCATTAATGGCTAGAATAAAGAGGATAGGGCCAAGGTGACTACCTTGTGGTACTCCTGAACGCGCCTTAAAGGAGTCTGAAAGAATGCTTCTAAATTTTACCACATATGATCTATCAGTTAGGTACGACCTGATCCAATCGACGAAGGTCGAAGGGAATCCATATGCATTTAGTTTAAGAAATATAATATCGTAAGATAGTTTATCGAAAGCCTTTGAAAAGTCAGTATATATACAATCTTACTCTTGCCCGCTTTCAAGCGCGTTTGAACATTTATGAAGGAAGTATACAAGGTTTTTTACTCTTGATCTTTTCTGTACAAAACCATGCTGCTGTTTGCAAATTATATTTTTAATATCGAAAGTTAAGCTTTCACAAACAAGCTGTTCGAATAATTTGGGGATACACAAAAGCTTAGATATGGGTCTGTAGTTAAGGATATCTGATTTAACACCTTTTTATATAGGTGTAATAAAAGATCTTTTCCACAGTAAAGGGAATCGACCAGAATCTAACGATAATGAAAACAAGTAATGAAGGGGAAATGCAATTTGGGACTTACACTTTTTTAAAATTATTGGAGGGATGCCATCAGGGCCAGCAGAGTAATCATCGTTCAAAGATGAAATATTGTGAAGGACTCTTTCTAGGTTAATTGGAACATTATTAAAATTAACTTGAGGACATTTACGTAGAAACTCGAAATAATTACGATCTATATCAACAATAGAATCAGAGAAGGAATTACAAAAATGGTGAGCAAAAGCGTTGCAAATGTCGGATGTTTTTGTCAAAGTGACATTACCATATGTAAAGTTATCTGGGTATCCATCCGAATCTTTCTTTGAATTTACAAAGTTCCAGAAACTTTTTGGATCATCCCTTAATGAGTTGCCCATTCTATGAACATAACTTGAGTACAGAGTTTTTGATAGTGATTTAAATTCATCAAAAAAATAGATGTAAGAAAGGTGATCAGATTCAGAACGCGTCTTAATGTAGGTCCGCCAAGCACTATTTCTTTTGTTGCGAAGCTTTTTTAGTTCCTTAGTGTACCATGGGTGATTAGAGCTCACATTCTTTGAAATTTTGAGGGGTATAACTTTGTTCATACAGTCGTTAAGAATAAAATAAAAGTAACTAACTGCTTCGTCAATATTGGTGTAAGCTGATATATTATTAATATTAGATCTACTTAGTTCATCAGAAAGCATTTGAAAGTTAGTCTTTCGATAGTCGAATATATGCGAGCAATCATATGAATTACTATAACTATGAATATGACCGCTTAGGTCAAGGAAAATGTCAAGAAGAGGGTGATAGTCATCTACATAAGTAATGCCGGAATTAGATTTAAGAACGACAGTACTAACAGCGTCAGAGGTAAAGACTAAATCGAGATTTCGATTTAAAAAGTTTTTAATACAGCTCACTTGTTGTAAGTCTGTAGAAATTAGATAATCCAATAAGATAAGCTCTTGTTGAGAGGATGTCAAGGAAGCTTTCTGAAATGAACAGTCAATTGAAGGAGACCAATCTATATAAGATAGATTAAAGTCACCCAGCAGTAAAATATTTATATCTAAAGAAGAAAGATTGTTTAAATAATCTTACACTAAAGCCACTTCATTGTAGGCAGGGGCAGAACTTTTTGGGGGAATGTATGTGCCAATTACATAGACTGTCTTAGACTCAAAAGTAACTTCAATGCAAATTAAATCTATTGTTAAAATAAACGCAAAAGTGATACTAGACGACAAAAAACTATTGCGACAAGCTATGAGAACACCCCCTCCTACGTCTGCGTCTACATGAGAATGGCGGTCCTTTCTAAATACTTGAAATTCTGAGTTAAAAAGTTCTGTATCCAGAATGCCTGAATGAAGCCAGGTTTCTGTAAGAACAAAAATATCATGGGCAAAAGCTTGAGAATTAATGAAAAAATCAGTAGTTTTACTACGAAGCCCCCTTACATTCTGGTAAAATAGGGAGAGTCTTATTAGTTTTTTGAAACATTATTGACGGTACTATTTTCAACACGTTTCTTCTTGGAAGAACCAACAAATTCTTTTAAAAGAGTGCCTGAAGGCCAGAAATTCGGGCTGCAAAGATAATCAAATTGTGACGGAGGGACAAAAATTTTAAAGGACGAAACAAAACTGTTAGGTTTACTTATTTTCGTACATCTTATAATTAGGTCATTAGATATGTTGTGGTTCAAAGTTAGATGGGATATAATATCATTGGCTGTTAAATCAGGCTTTAGGCGGGATACAAAAATTTGTTTAGGCTTGGGAACTGATTCTACTTGTTTGGGAATTGGAAATGGTTCAATAGGAGGATAATTCACATTAATGGTTTCGGGAACTGATTCGACTTGTTTGGAGATATGAGGTAGTTCGGTAATTTGATTATCAACATAAGAAGGCCTACTAGAAACAACAGCTAAATCGACAATTGTCGTTTCATTGTTATTATTTGTAGGACCAACACAGCTCCTAAGACATAAACGTTTTTCGGAAGAGTGAATATCTTGCTTTTTCTTTTTAGACTTATTAGGTTTAGAAATATCTGAAGTAGACTGCACTAATAGGTCGATTGTTTTTGATGAGACATTAGGCAGAGGAGTATGCGGCTGTTCCAAATCATCAGTTGAGGTTGATATGTCAACCGAAAACTTGGGGGCTGAAAAGTTATTAAGGTTTGAAACCGCATCATTAAAATAATTACAGAGCTCATCTAATCCTTTCTTGATTTTGGTAATATCAGTCTTGAATGACGACATTTTAAATGCAAGTTGGGATAGAGAGATTTTCCTGCAATCAGGACAGAAACATACTGCAATTTTTGATGCGTCAACCTTTTCTATTAATAAGGTGGTTGACCAAACGCATTTAGCATGGTAAAACTTCCCACAAGGGGCGTAACATGCAAAAAGGCATGCATTAGGGGAAGAGTCCAGACATTTCACCGCTGAGCATTCCATTTTAATTAAAGAATTTGAAAAAAAAGTAAAAAAGAAATATAAAAACGGAGAGATTGAGAATAAAAGTTCAGTTTTAATTAAATAAAAAAAATATAAAAAAAAATAGAAAAAAAAGTTTACTTGGATAGTACGAGATTTGAACCTGAGATGCTTGACACAACTACATATCTTCGCTCTAACCAATTACGCCGTGGAGCAATTTAAAAATTACACTACAGAAATAATAATTTAAAACACAAAAACTATGATTGTAAAACACAAAAAAAAGCTTTCATGCAGTAATTATGACAATTCAAGCAACGTAAATTGCTCAAGAGACTTGCACATCAATTATCACTCAATTAAGGTTACGGTTTTTTTTTTTTTTTTGAACGAGAGAACTTCACCGCTTACCAAAGCTAAACACAATTAATTGGCAAAAATTTAGATATTTAACACAATTTCACTGTATACACTGTTGTCAACTAAGAATATGGAGATGGACTTAAAAGCACGCAAATAAACTATGAGACACAAATAAATCACAGTAGAAATTGTAAAAAATAGAGAAAATTTAAGGAGTATTATGAGTTTATGACACACAACCAACACTATGGTAACCAGAGCTGCCACTGAATATGTATCTGCGTTTTCTCGGATTGAAATGATTTATTCAAATTATTAATAATTTCTAATATGTAAGACAAAAACAAAAGCGAAAATTTCATTTCTGGATTATTTAAATAGGGCTTTTCGCGATAGTGTCACTGTCAAAAGAGAGAGAAAAAAAAAATTGACAGCTGAACTCACTTGTATGATAGAATTTTTGGCGGTACTAGGCAAAAACGTAAATTAGTTTGAGAATTATTGTTTAGTGAAGTGAATTTGTAATAAAAAGGAAGAAATAGTGTGCAAATTGAAACTTTAAACTCCTAAGAGTAAAAATATATAAAAGTGTTGTGAAAATGCCGGTGAATTGTTGCGTAAAACAGTGTTCAAACCACTCATTGAACACAGAAAACTGTAGTTTCTACCGTTTTCCTCAACTTAGGAATAGAACTCCTAAGTCGAAAAATCTGTCGGAAGAAAGGCGCAGGCTGTGGTTAGCTGCTATCAACAGGAAACACCTGAACACTAAAGTGGCTCGTGTGTGTTCAAAGCATTTCATTACAGGTATGTAGAAATGGGTTATGAAGTAGGTACGTTACTAATGAGGAGTTATTAGGCAAGAACGCTAAATTTTGGGATAATCTAAATCCTGATTGGGTACCAAGCCTACATATGGGTTATAAAACATCGAAGAAACCAGAACTCGAAGCTAGAAGATTTGCACGTCAAAGGAGGCGCGATGCAAATAAAGTAATTCAAGGATTACAAGAGAGTAAGTTTTTATTTGATGCTTAGATTGTTTCTGATAATTTTTTTTGTTTACTAGCTGAATGTACTGTTCCTGTCCGTGTTGAAAATGTCCAAGTCGAGGTTCAAGTAATCTCGGAAGAGGAAGCATTTTCAGAAATCGAATATTTAGATGAATATTTAGAAGAGATAAATGAGGTCGAAAACCCTACTCATTGTTCAATAGGTAAAGTATTTCCATTAAGCAAATATGATTTTAATGTGCTAACGTTGCTTATGTTTTGTTTTAAGGGACTCAAACGGATCTGACAATGATGGATATTGCTATGCTACAGTCCGAAAAACAAAAACGGGATCTACTCTTGGCGCAAAAGCATTCCAAAATTGTGGATCTGGAAAAAGAAATCGAGAAATCGAAAATGGGTGTGCAGTTTTTTGAAGAAAATGATGACAAGTGTCGTTATTTTACAGGACTGTCACATTACAAGACTTTGATGACAATTTATGAGGCCATATTAGAAAACATCCCAAACTGTTTTCGAAAAGGCTTAAATAAATTTCAAGTTTTGATTTTAACCCTCATAAAACTGCGTTTGGATCTTCCTTTCACGCTGCTGGGTTACATGTTTGGAATATCTACTTCCACAGCATCCAAAAAATTTCACGATTGTGTAATTGTTTTGGGCTTGGAACTCAGCGCATTTATTTCTTGGCCCAGTAAAGATGTGAGACTGCATTACACACCGGAGTACTACAAACATATTTTTGGAAACAAATTAGCAGTGATTATAGACTGCTACGAAATTCGAATTGAAAAATCAGGTATGGTACAAATAACTTGAATATACCTACATATATCTTAAAATTATAAATCAATTCTCTTTAAGGTCAACCTATTGCAAGAGCTGCTACATATTCATCATATAAACACACCGAAACTGTTAAATATTTGATAGGTATAGCTCCAAGTGGAGCGATAGTATATACCTCAAATGGATACGGTGGAAGGTGTAGCGACAAATTCATTGCGGAGAACTCGGATTTTTTAAATTACTTAGAGCCACAAGATATTGTTCTGTCCGATAGAGGCTTCCTAATACATGAAGCAGTAAGGTCAAAAGGAGCTGAATTAAAAATGCCCGCGTTTATGGAAGGTAATTTAAAATTATTATTGTTAGGAAATTGTATCTCACTAGAATTATACTTACTTTAGGCAAACTACAACTTGATCCATTTGCTGTGGAGGATTCCAAAAATTTGGCCCATTTGAGAATCCACATCGAGAGAGTTATCGGAACACTGCGGCAAAAATATTTGATTTTGTCAAATACTCAGCCCTTGACGGCAATTTCAAAAAAAAATAGCACAGGTGACATGTATATGGATGCCATTGTTCGCACCTGCTGTGCTTTGGTAAATTTAAGCCCGTCGGTTGTTCCTTCAACCATCACTTCTGTAGATTTAGATTTAGATTTAGATTTAGATTTAGATTAGAAATTAAGAAAAACAGTCATTTAAATTTTTCATTTATTCTATTGTATTTTGCTTTGTAATTTTATTCTTTTTCTTAACTTAACTTAACTTAACTTAACTTAACTTAACCTAACTTAACTTAACTTAACTTAACTTAACTTAACCTAACTTAACTTAATTTAAGATTCGTTTATGGACATATATTTACATTCAACTAAATTCATTTGAATAATAAAACGAAAAAAAAAAAATTAAATCATGCAAAAAAACTATTCTTATTTTTATTTTATAAAATGTGCTCCTAAGAGTTGTGGAATAACAATTTTAAAAAAGTAAGTTTCACATTTTGAAATATTTTCTTCAATGAAAACTAAATTGAGAGCAACTTTTATCACAATTTTGCGAACCGGTGAATATATACAAAAATATCCAAAATTTGATTTTGAAATGAAAATTTGAAGCTGTATTTGATAATAATACGAGTGACTTCCATTCATTTGGTATGTATTATTATTTATTTTAGAGATACAACAGTTTGTATCACTTAGTTTCGAATCAATATCCTCCCCATTTTTTAAACTAAATGGACACTTCACTTCTACAGGTGCGAGCCCACAACAATCGCATTCGAAAATTGCGTCAGGAGTAGCAGCATAAAAACAATGATTTGTATCAACAAAAATTCCACAAGCTCTCATTTGTGACTTCAAATGTTTAGCGGCCAAAAAAGTTTCAACATACTTTACTGCTTGTTTTTCATTTTTTTGGCCGTAAACAGTTGCTGCAGTTGTAAATGTTGTTGGCTTGCAAATTTTTTTCAATAAGCTCATTGACGGCTTGTCTTTTTTCGGTCGCGACACTTCCTTGAAAATAGAAGCAGTGATTCGCCCAATACGAATTTTTTGCCATATGCTGTTGGGTGTCAATGACTGCAATCTCGTAACCGACTCTATTTTTTTAGCAATTTCTGTTGGTATTGAAAAATTCAAGCTTCTTCCAACTATTTCCAAATCTGTTTTGGAATAAGTGGAATATTCTACCTTAAATAAGTTCTCGAAGTAATAATCTTCGAGAAATTGAAAATTTGGAGATTCGTCAACTACAAAGTTTTTCACCAATGTTATGGCAGCTGGGAAAACATCTTTTTGAAGTATTTTCAGAATTTCAATTTTTTTTTCTTCGTCGATCTTTAAAGCGATGCCTAAGCTTGAACTTGCTGAAGATTTTTTCTTGAAATCAATTTTTTCAATTGACGAATTAATTTGATTTTTGATTGGAGCTCTACGCCAATAACAGGCTACATCGGTAACCGAAACCTAAGATGTTGATACCCTCGAAGTTAAACAATTCATATTTATATTTAAAATAAAGATCTCATAGTATTCGTGGAATTGTGTGTATGTTTTGCGTGTATGTTTTTATGTATAAGGTGTTATTTTGATTGTTATTTGCAATATTATTATTTTGGCATACTCACGGGATTTGCGTTGCATCCTCGATAAATACTCTCCAGTCCAAACATAACAATAGCCGCGTTTTATTATCACAATGATCCAATCCGGATCAGATCTTGATAATAAAACAGCTTTGGATCATCATATTTCCAGTTGGAAGTTGTGAGAGACTCGCTCTTTCAACTGACATTTCAAAAGAGCTGCAAAGTTGCCCTACGAACTTTTTTTTCAATAGTTAATTTTTTGTTCTTTTTTTTTAGGGAAAAATGATACTCATGCACTTTGTCAAATATATATTTATTTTCACTGATTCTTATTAATTTCACGAATATAAGTTTTGTTTTGTAAAACTTTTTCATTATGTCATGTATTATACAAAAATGAATAAATGTGAAGTTTCTCGCTATCTATCTAAAACATATTTCATTTCACACAGATAAAAATGTTCATGTGGCAATACTGTTGTTATTGGAAATATTGGAAATGATACCAACGTTTCAATGGAAAGTCTCCTCTTGTGTGAAATAGAAGAACTAATTTTTAGATCACAAAAATAGATCCAAATAAAAAGCAGGATTTCGCTTTGTTGTTGTAACGCTAATAAACCCATGATCTGATCCGGATCAGATCAATAATAAAACGCGGCTAATACCAACATGCGAGCATGTTTCATACAGGCCCGCCTTGCATTGGCAGTGGGCACTTTCAATTTCTCCATCCATATCCACCAACACCCAAGCTTGCAGTGGTTTTTCATTTAAACGCTGGGAATGAAGTACCTTAAAGTAAAAGTTGGTAAGGAATAATTTAACTTAGAGTTTATGAGATGTAAATACTTTGATACATACCTTTCCCAAGACAACATAACGTTGAGGCAAACGAGTGCCAACAATGTCACGCAACCACCCTGCTTCAAAAAGATCTTGGCTATTGTCGCACTCATTTCCAGTGTATGCAGATCTCATTTTGACTAAATAGTTGAAAATGGATGCCACTTTAACATTTTTTGGTAACTCTTTTGAGTGTACCATTGAATATGGATCCTTTCCAACTGTTTCAATTTTTGTTTAATACCGCAGTTTTATAACTGGGTCTAATGTTTTCGCGTAAGAAGAAAGCTCCATGTCCACAAAACTCTCTGAAAAACAAACTATTAAAGTACTTAAGAACACGAAAACAATTTCATCTGAACAAGTTAACCAGCAGCAATAAAATGTCCCAGATGGCAAGAATATCAAATAACAGATTAGATATGTACGTTTTAATAACATTTACATTTCATAAAAGGTAAAAATATCTATTTTTCAATTATTTTAATAACCTGAATAAACTTTGCAAAACAGGTTGCATTTGGAATACATTTCTGAAGCCATTGGTTAGTAGTTCACAGATATTCAATTGTTCTTTAATATATAAATATGTTAAAACTCTCACACTATTGTTTTTCACTGATTTTCACTGATTTTTTTCAATAAAAACACTTTTTAATAACAATTTTACTCAAATTAAATGCCACTACCGAAGAAATTTTGTTTTGCTATCATACAAGTGAGAATTTGACGTTTAAGAAATACGAGGTATAATTAGAAAGAGATAGCTTCGCGAAAAGCCCTATTAACCAATATTTTGTCAATCGCAGCCGACTGTGGTTTACTTCTGTTTTCGTAACTTTGCAAAGTGAAATAATGAAATGGTCAGGGCTTAGACCACTGTTTTAAAACGCGATTTACTGCCGCATGAAATTCTAGCCATATAGTTTTACTTAGGCGTAATATTATTTTGTGAATTTCAAGATCAGAGACTTTTTGGAATTCGCAAAACTCAGTTTGCCTTTTGTAGCTGTGAGTTTGAAAGTACACCGAAAGAAAAAACCTTGGTTGATTTAAACATGTTTCATTGTTAATCAACAATTATTCATCTAAAGTTGTGAAATTAACCAAGTTTCGTGATGAATTCAAATAAGAACGCATGTTCAAATCAAGTATGCTGCCGTGATCAATTTTTTTTCAGGTAAGTATCATAAAAATGTTTAAATTAAGTATGTTCGTAGTTGATTTGAATATGTTATAATTTTTTACCAACAACGTGATTGTTGATTTCATACTTGATCAACAACAAACATATTTAACTAACAATTAAGGCTGAAATTACAAAAACCATCACGTTTGTGATTGAAATACCAAATACACTGTTGAACTATCACCAATATGTTTGATCAACAATGTTCATACTTCTTTAATCAATAAAGAACAGTTAAAGTATCAGTAACATTTTGAATTCCAATATTTTTCATACTTAAGCCCACAGAAAACGTGAAGTCGCATAACGGAATTTCAATTCAATATGATAAGTTTTGTGACCATTTTATTTTAAGGGATAATTAGTTATTCTTTATTGTTGATCAAGTATGTTCGTGAGAATTCAGCCACGTTTTTATTTGCTCAACAGTTTTAATGTAAAATTTCTATGATAAATGCCTGAATTGAAGTTTGACCTATCAAATGTATAGGTTTATATTTTTTTACAAAAATTAAGTCTAAAATTAGGTCTCTATCACCAGTATTGACAGAGATATCGAATTTAACACAGGTCAGGGTACACCAAAGTTAGGCTTTTTTTAAATTGTCAAAAAGTGATGCCAAAGTTGAGAAACGACCTTTATGGTAAACTGGGGCACATTCATTATCGGGGCACATTCGTCAAAGCTATTTTCGACTGGATGCTTGCTGAATTAAGAAATAAAAATTGCGTTGAATGCATCTATTACTGAACTCACGAACACATTCCTAGTTTGACATTAGTAGTCTCGCATTCAAGAAAGTTGTGTGCAGTTTTGTGTTTTCCAACTCTCCGTTGCTATTTTGGATATGTGGTAAGTAGTGATTTTCTAAGTGAAAAAATTGCCATATGGAATGCAGATTTCATTCATTACCAAGTATTATACGTTAGGAAGTCAAATATAATAAAGGCAAAAGTCTGTTTCTAAAACTGCTAAGCAAATGTGAAAAATTAAGCAATTTTGTGACGTCGGGGAAGATTCGGCATATGGCTTTGGGGCAATTTGAGCAGGTGCCGAATGTACCCCGAAATTAAGTTTTGATTTTAGTCTTTCTAGTTTTAGTGTAAATTTGGTTTGAAATTATAAATGGAAAATCAATTGAAACTCCATTAACGAAAATTTCATGAACAAGACAGTTGCGGATGTCTTAATGCAAAATGAAACTATTTCGTCTGCATTTGCAATCAAGGCTTGAAACGGGATCCTTGGAAAGGGCCATCGGACTACGAAAGTGCAGTGAAATTTCAATCGAAGTATACCTTCAAACAAGTCTTCACTAGAGTTCAAGAGGAAGAACTCGTTTCTTATGTTAAGAAGTCGGCTTTTCATTACTTTGGGTTGACTTACAGTTCGTTTCGAAAGCTGGCGTATGAATATGCGCTGAAGAACATATCTATATGGATATATCTAAGGATGCTTCGGAAGATTGGCTATATTGTTTTTTGAAGAGAAATGAAACCAGAAAACATAAGTATTGCTCGTGTAAAGGCAATTTTAGTTTTAAAACAAGTCACACTAAATGTTTTTCTTTTCTTCTAAATGAGTTATATATTAATATCAATATGGAAGTCATTTTGGATATTAAAAAATATTGTATGGAGCAATGACAAGTTGGAAATTTTTTTTTTAATATTGAACAAAAAAACAGTGGACATTGACCAAAATAGATGAACAAAAATGACACCCAAAAGAGTTAGAAATGTGTCATATTGAACAAAGCTGTTTTCCATAACTTGAAAAACTAGAAGAGATATGTTGAACAAAATAGTTTGCGCCAATCTGCAAAACCGAACTGAATTTTGTGAAAAATGGCCAATTGAACAAGATAGTACTCAGCCGACGATATGTATATGACATGGACAGTTAACTCTTCATGTTTTCTTTGACGTTTTTAGGATGCTGAATGATCCCCGTTGAATGACGAAGCTGCCCCGTGCCGGGGCACTTTCATCAAACAGAGGTAAGTTTTTAAAATGGTTAGAGTTCCAGTACGGTGAATAATATGAAGAATATTTCTTCCAATAATTAATTACCACTATTAAAACTACCTGGAGAACAAAAAACAAGTTCTGTTGAAGGTTTTAAAAACGGCAGAATGGGCCTATGAAAAAAAAGTAACGAATGTGCCCCAGTTTACCATACTGTAAAACAATTTTTTTCTAAGAATATGACCAAGAATCACACCCCAAAAAATACATTTACTATATCCCAAACCCATTTAAATAATCAATTGTAAATATGTAGACAAGCAGGAAACTTCTCGCTCGTGCAGAGCGAAAATGATTTGGTTTAGCTTGAGCTAATTGATGGAGAATTAAATGTAACGCCAACACCAACGACACCAACTATATCATCTAAATAGTTCAGGGAAGCGGCAGCGACAAAACTTCGATTTTGATAGTTTTTTGGGGGCTATTAAAAAAACGGTAATGGAAATTGCTACTCCGTCTGCAACGAACCCGAACGAAAAATAATGTTAGATATTGACGAGGAAATTATGCTGAACATGGCGAAAAGAATGCGGCCTTTGGATGTAGCTGCAAAAATATGGCTTCATAATAAAATATTAGACGAAATAAATAAAGTGCTACTCGCCAATACGAAATAATTCAAAAAAAAAAATTCTTTTTTTTTATTGGTGTGTACCGGACATTCGGTCGGTTTTTTCGGGTTGTAGGATGAGGAGATGATATATATGTATGTATGTACTGATGAATGTATTTTGAGATCCCAAATAAAAATCAATAAGATTATACCGAATACTTTTTTTTGTAATTTTATTCCAATTGAAGTATTGTATGAAGTATTATATTCTTTTGAGTATTTATACTTTAGTATTCTTTTAAATTTTATTTGCATTTAAATAATTTTTTAGTTCATCCTCCAAGGCAAAAGCTTCAGGAATTGTGTGAGCCTATGGTTCTGCTCCTTGGAAGTGGTGTTGCTTCACTCCTCCAAAGGCATGGAGTAATAATGTCTCCCTAATTGTCCCAAACATCGACCGTGGACAATATACTGAATCATTCAGCTTTATAAAGTTTTGCAACACAACGGTTGCTTTTACAATTTTTTCGGCATTAGTAGAAAGCATATTCAGGGCAGTTTCAAGAATTCTCCACCTTGCGATAAGAATTTCAAACGCATTCTCGATATAACCCGGCGGGCTCTTGATAATCTCTTGTTGAAGTATAGTTTATCTGCTTCGAGCAACCTTCCGGGGTATGGACGCAATAGATATGGCTTTAATGGAAAAGCTACGTCACCCTCCATAAATTATATTATTATATTATATTATATTATGTATATATGTATATTATATTATAATGGTTTCATACGAGATCTGAACTTGGAAGCTTTTTCGGTGGTGGAAAATTCATAATTCCGGATAAAACTTTGGAGCAAAGTGATGACTCAGCGAATATTCCGCCATCACTTTGGCTACCATGTGCTCCTATATCGATTGCAAGAAAAGTGTAATTTGCATCGCAAGCTGCTAGGAGTACTATTGAATGGTGTTCCTTGTAGTTATAGAATTCGGATCTGGCCAACGCAACGGTGGGCAACGAATATTAACACGTTTGCCATCAATAGCTGCCACGCAATTAGGCATATTCCACAAATGCCCAAAGTTTGTTGAGATCGTTTTCCAGTCGTCTTCATTTGGTGGTGCTAAATATAGCGGCATAAGAATGTTCCAAAGTATGTTACAAGTTTCGTAAATGATTTTGGCAACTGTGGAATAACCCATTTTGAACATCCAAGCCAACACCTGCTTGGGAACGCCTTGAGATAAGTATACCTATTTATAGTAAGAAATGTTATTAAAGGGCAATTTTGAAACTATGACGCACTCACAATAATGTCATGAACAGTCGAGCTTCGGGCTCAATCGGCTTTCGCCAAGAGGTTTTTTCACAACAGGGTTCAATTAGAGCTTGAAGGACTTCAAAAGACGACTGGGACATTCTCGTTACTTTGAAAAATTGTTCGGGATCGAGCGTTCATATTTTGAAAATTCATGGCATAGAATCCATGAACATCTCTGGTAAGATTCAACTCACGAACCCACCACCTTCGCACCGAATGTTTTTCATTTTCATTATATTTTTCATATGACAAATAAGCCAAGTATGTAATGTCGTAATTTTTGTTATTTTAATAATTTTTTCTATTTTATCCATTTTTAATCACAAATAATCACAAAAACACTTCTTTTACCACGACAAATAATTGCAAATAAAGTCAGCTGTAAGTCTAAATGACAGAACGGTGCGGCAGTGCGCTTTGAGGTTTTAGCTACGTAACGTTGAGGTTGACGCGAGGCGACGCGTGATTGTGTTTTGGCTTTGAAAGCGAAGACTGCGAAGCTGTTGGTCGCATATGCATCAATAATATTTTAACTAAATAATCTACAAGCTCAAAATATAAGTTTTCTTTCAGAGAAGTGAAATAGGTAGGAAGATATTTATTGTCAGTGTAGAAAATATTAAATTTCTTTGGTTCGCATAATGCTCTAGATCTATTTGAAAAATGTCAAAGAGAATACAAGTGAAAACATTGCTTAGTTTAGTTTAGTAGTAGTACTGTTCCTGATGCACGAAAAAAATCGGACATCCCTGAATCCACAGATATTTCTGAAGAAATTATTGAAAAAGATGATTTTCAAGATAATATTCAAGAAGATTTATTAAATTTGGGTAAGTTTTTGTGTCCCAAAAATAAAATTGACGATGCCTTGAAGTATAAATTGTTAACTTCACCTTTTGGAAACCTGATAAAACATTTACTTTTCCTATAAGGAAGGCAAATAAAATTTCAAATGCACTGGTTTGATAAATTTTCATGGCTAGACAAAGCAGGGGCGAGGTGTCTTATGTAAATATTGTGTAATGTGTTATGTGTACTTTCTCCAAAGAATGCGCTGGTAAAGGCTGTCATCAAAATCTTAAATCCCTGGTTACAAACTCTTATAACGAGTATAAGAATGTAATAGAGGCTTTCAAACATCACAGATCACAGTGGATGTCAATACCATAAAAATTGCATGTTATGCTAGGTTTCCAATTGGCATTTTTTTAATGATGAATGACCTAATTTTCTATCATCGAAAAAAATTACAAGTGGAAATTGCAAAAATTGAGAGTCATTGGACTGACGAACTGCGTCGGTCATTTTTTGGCAGTAAATTTGAATGATAAAAATAAAAAATAAATAGGGTGGCGCAACAGAGCGAGGAGCCCCTGGGCCTAGCGCATTTCTCACAACCATGCCTTGTGAGGGAATGGAGGGGACCTACAATTTTGGGCCGGTTCCGAACGTCTAATTGAGAATGCGCTTTTCATGGCAATGAATTTACTAACGGAGGACTTGCCAATTCCTCGCGAAAGGCGATACCCGTGGAAAAACATTTTTGCATTTTGCCTCTGCTGGGATTCGAACCTCGAACCTCTGGGTTAGCAGGTGGACATGCTAACCATTACGCCACGGGTACCACAGTAAATTTGAATGACGAGTGGAAATTTGCTGATTGACAAACGAAATGCCACTCCATCACTGACATCGATATTTTTTTGGCATCGTGTTGAATCTTTTGCCAATGAATAATAACAGGAGATCTTAATAAACTTAATAATAATTATTTTTTGCCTCCTTGCTTGATTGATTTTTTGTTTTGTGTTGCAAGGTTTTCATTTATTTTATTAATCAATTAAATAATGTCGAAGAGGAAGCAAATAGCTCTCGTTCGTTCGAAGTGATGGTGGGAGCTGGCCGAACGAGAGGAGAAAATGAAAAAAAAGAAAAGACCTGACTGTTGGGCTCAAAATTTGTTCCTCGACAGAGAGCAGTCATGCGGGTTTTACTCAAAGCTCTGTAATATGGAGCCAAAATTAAAAAAAAAAAAAAAATGAGAGTGTCGAAACTTGATTTTGATTTTGTTCTCGAGAATGTGAAACCACTCATTACAATAAAGACACTTTTATGTGAGTAGCCATCGGGATAGCCGAAACACTGGCAGTTACCATTCGGTATTTAGCGACGGGTGCTAGTATGCAGGTGATGTCTGATGTGTTTCTCCTTTCTCCAACAACAATCTTCAGGATTATTCATGAAACCTGCCCAGTCATTTATTCAACCTTAAAAGACGAATTCCTCAAGGTAAAACATTTTATTTAACATAAAGAATTAAAAATAACTTATAGATAGTATACCTACAGTCAATAGAAGTCAATAGCGCGAATCTATAATCATTTAACATCAGCTTAAAATTAACCTGAACAAAGGCATTTCAAGTCAAGCATTTTAAGTAACTTTAGATTTGCGCTATTAGTTTTTATCTTCTATCAAATACTCCACATTGTAATAGTTTGCTACCTCCTGCTCATACTGCGCAATGATGCCGCTAGTATCAGCCTTAAATCTTCGTGCCATCCCGAAGTTCTCTGCAGCCCAAGAGCTACCAGACTTTCTATGGCATCCCACTCATCGTTGTTGGTATTCTTAAGAAGCATGTCGCAAGAACTTGCCATCATATTTTCCATTTCAGTTTTCTGATTGTTTGGCTGCGAGGATGTTCTTTGTCGCTTTGGCGTTGAGCTAGGTGGTAAACCGAGTTCAATACTGTAATTTTCGTTGGCCTCGTCATTTGGACTTGTTGCGTTTTCCTGTGAATGAAAAATAAAAATCCATTTTAAAACAATTCTTTATCCATTAAAAGATATTTTTTTTTGTTTCCGCAGTTTCCTAACACCGTTCAGGAATGTCGTTATATCGCAAAAGTATTTGAAGACGGGCAGAATTTCCCTAACTGTATAGGAGCACTTGACGGAAAGCATTTCAATATTCAAGCTCCATCAAACTGTGGATCAGAGTACTTTAATTATAAAAAAACGAACAGTATCGTTCTGATGGCAATGGCCGATGTGGGTACCAATTTAAGTACGTTGATGTGGGTGCATACGGGCGTGATTCAGATGGCGGTGTATTTGCAAGGTATAATGTTAATATGAATAAAGTTAATACAAATATTGTGACTTTTCCATTAAAGCCATATTTAATGAAGCCATAATGCTTATCGGTACCAACTTATACCTAATAGGTTTTTTAATTATAGGCTTTCAAGAGCTCGAAGAATCACCGAAAAGGTTTTTGGCATTGTCGCTTGTCACTGCTCGCATACGGATTCTTCGTCGACCTATAAAAATTGTGCTCTCGATCTGTGTACTGCACAATTTTTTAATAAAAAGAAATAAATTATCAAACATAGAAGTTGACCAAGAAGTCTAAGCTCTAAGGCGGTGACGGCGAGATAGTAGAAGGAAGCTGGGCGTTCTGTTCTTCGGGAACAAAGTAATTTTACAGAGCTTCACAACCACGGCATTCGGCACAGCGCTTCGTTAGGTTCGGGAAATCCTAAAAAAACTACTTTTCCTTGCCTGAAGGTGAGCAAGAATGGCAATATAGAGCTGTAATGCATGGCACCCAGCCAACATAAAAAAAATTAAAAAGATTATTCATATAAAAATGTTGAAAATAATAATTTTTTGAACCTTGTCTTTCAATGCATTCTTTACAGTCTTCGAAGATAACCGGCAAAAGTTTTTCCAGAGACGGAAGCTAAAATGATGGGTGCTGTTATTTCCACTTTGCTAATCATGATGCTATTATCATATTACTTTTGCGCATACTCCTGTCTTAAATATAGGGTCCAAAAATTTCAATTCTCTGAAAAAGGAGTTTTCTTTTTTTGGCCTTATTGCACCCTGCCCACTTTTTGTGTCGCTTATCTTCCTCAGATGAGCCTGTAGAAGAAAAAAAATTAATTTATGTCAATAGTTTGAAAGATTGTTTACTTACCAAACAGTTCGAACGAAGAGAGTTCCATTTCAAGATGGCTTCAGCCTCTGGAACTCCAACAGCCAGAGAAATGCTTTCCCATAAATTGTTATTCATGTCCCGGTTCCTATAGGACTTGCTGTTGGAGTTCCAAAGGTTATGAAACACCTCCACATTACTTATAAGTTTTATGGAGGATTCAAGACTCCAGTCCATCGTTAATTTCCTCTGTCTTCGATTTTTGTCTTCTTGATTTTTGTCCATAACTTAAAAGCCAACACACAATGGCGCGTCGGCTCCGGCGGAGCGTCGACCTCATTTGACAGAAAAATCAAAAGTTCTACCATAGAAAATCTGCAGAGTTCACACAATCACGCTTTGTCCTCGAACGCGTCATTTGACGTAAGCAAACGTACGAAGCGACCAACCTTCAAAAAAAGTTCAGCTATGTTGAACTTTTGCTCGCTTTCTGACATATCCCTTCTTTTCAGTTTTACAATAGGGAAGAGTAATAAAATCGATGTAAGCAAAACATCGATTTACGAAACAAATTAGCGATATGTCGGTATCGATGTTGAAATATGTTTCAGCTGAAATTTATCGATGTAAATACTAAACAAATATTTAAGTTCTCGTTGTTACAGCTGTATCAAATTTAATTTTGTTGGATTATTCAATGTAGGGGTGTGGTTGAAGCATTTAAAGTACTATGATGATGTTTTGAAAAATCGACTTATACTTCATGTAATATTTTTCAAATCGAGGAGTTCGATGAATTTTCGATATATGAGTGAGTATAAAGTTGATTATAAATTTTTATGGCTAACAAATCAATCAAATTGTACTTCATATTTGTGCATAAAGTGTGCTTAAGCTGAATTTAAAAGTGTTTTAGCAGAACTTTATCGATATAACTGGTAAATAGATATTTCAATTCTTGTTTTTAAACCTGTATTAAACTTGACTTTTGCCAGATTGTTCAACGAAGGTGATGTTTAAAGCAAAAACTAAATAACGAGAATGTCCCAGTCGTCTTTTGAAGTCTTTCAAGCTCTAATAGAACCCTGTTGTGAAATAACCTCTTGGCAAAAGTCGAATGAGCCCGAAGCTCAACTGTTCTTGACTTTATTGTGAGTATGTCATAGTTCAAAAATTTCCCTTTGATAACATTTCTTACTATAACTTATCTCAAGGCGTTCCCAAGCAGGTGTTGGCTTGTATGTTCAAAATGGGTTATTCCACAGTTGCCAATATAATTTTCGAAACTTGTGACATACTTTGGACCATTCTTATGCCGCTATATTTAGCACCACCAAATGAAGACGACTGGAAAACGATATCAACAAACTTTGAGCATTTGTGGAATATGCCTTATTGCGTGGCAGATATTGATGGCAAACATGTTAATATTCGTTGCCCACTGTTGCGTTGGCCAGATCCGAATTCTATAACTACAAGGGACACCATTCAATAGTACTCCTAGCAGCTTGCGATGCAAATTACACCTTTCTTGCAATCGATATAGGAGCACATGGTAGCCAATGTGATGGCGGAATATTTGCTGAGTCATCACTTGGCTCCAAAGTTTTATCCGGAATTATGAATTTTCCACCACCGAAAAAGCTTCCAAACTCAGATCTCGTATGAAACCATTGTATGGTGGGTGACGCAGCTTTTCCACTAAAGCCATATCTATTGCGTCCATACCCCGGAAGGTTGCTCGAAGCAGATAAACTATACTTCAACAAGAGATTATCAAGAGCCCGCCGCGCCAGGTTATAGAGAATGCGTTTGAAATTCTTATCGCAAGGTGGAGAATTCTTGAAACTGCCCTGAATATGCTTTCTACTAATGCCGAAAAAATTGTAAAAGCAACCGTTGTGTTGCAAAACTTTATAAAGCTGAATGATTCAGTATATAGTCCACGAGAATCGGTCGATGTTTGGGACAATTAGGGAGACATTATTACTCCTGGCCTTTGGAGGAGTGAAGCAACACCACTTCCAAGGAGCAGAACTATAGGCTCACACAATTCCTGAAGCTTTTGCCTCGCGGGACGAATTAAAAAATTTTTTAAATGCTAATAAAATTTAAAATAATACTTATGTATGATTACTAAAAATAATATATCTGTGTACATTTACATACTTCAATAATTGGAATAAAATTAAAAAAAAAACATTCGGTATAATCTAATTGGTTTTTATATTGGGTCTAAATTCAGTCTTTCATACAGGCATGTCATATTACAAAATACATTCATCAGTACATACATATCTCATCTCCTCTTGGAGCTAAATACATCATAAATACATACTTCTACATCATCGTCTGTTCGGACAGGAGCGTGTCATGCAAATTGACCAAGAACAATATCACAGCCGCCACCCGCCACCCTCTCTGGTTATATGTTCTCTTTTTCATGTACTTAGCTTGTGCTCTATTTCATAGTTCATATACTTACCTATTCTCCATACATTTGCTTTTGTTAACAGGCCTATTTCAAAAATCATACACCACATACATTTCATTGAACATTTAGTGCATGTGATGTAAGGTCGGTATAGTGCATTTGTTGAAACGGATAAATGTACACAAATGAAGTATGCAATTTCTGAATCCCAATCTTATTGGCAGGAAGATCCCATCATTACATTTCCAATATAAGACATATTTCAAAAAATCCTAGTACAAAAGCTATTCCACCATCAGCTTCCACTATTGCTTTTTGTTAAAATCGATAGAAACGGCTTTTGGCTCGGATTTTTTAATTTTTTTTTTCTTTTCAAAATCTAATGATGCAAGTTTGTTGTCAATACAATAACTGATCAGGAAATATATATTTCGTAGCTGTATGTCTATTTTTGTAGTAGTGACACCAATAAATGTGATAAGAATTTCTTACAAAATCAGAAATTGACAAATTCTTGGTGTGTTTGTTTTCGTCTCTTCTATATGAATAGACACACATAAGTTATAAATTTCCTGATTAGTTATTGGATTTACTATAAGGCTGCATCATTAGATTTTCAATCAAAAAAAAATTTTAAAGTATTCCATATCAAAAGTGGTTTTCAAGTAAAAAGGAAAGTAAAAGTAAGTAAATTTGGCATGTGGCCCCATCCTAGTGGAGCACCTTTTTATATCTATTCTCAGTAGTTCATTAATTGATCTTGGGAAATTCCAACGGTCGTTTCGAATAAACTCTTTAATTTTATGAATTTGTTATGGGAAAAAAAGTACCTATAGACTGGTGATAAACTTTTCCGGGTATAAAAAGCGAAAATCGATTGCAAAATTTGTGGCCTCATCCTAGTGGTTGGCAGTGTACTTACTATCAAAACCGCGTTTGTTTTTCTTATTCTAAGGGCACAGTAGCCGTAGCGGTAACGGTACTATTTTCATTCTACTTGAGCTTCTGAATGACTTTTATGTGGAAGTAAAAATAAGAAAAAAATCAGAAGTGAGTTGCTTGTTGCTTTATGGTTTTTAACCTATTGATGTTGCGAGAGAACAGAAGCGCATGGAATGAACCTGGTAAAATGCTGCAACTAATTGAAGTGAACGGCGTTGAAAACTCAAGCATACAAAGAAACCATTTGTTTATTTGGAAATAAAATAAAAATACACCAAACTATACAAATACCTATCTAAGTACTAAATTAAAATTTCCTTGAGTTTTCAGATGTATGACATAGGGTAAACGCACTAGTATCCGGACACTTAACGTTTTTCTAAATTTTGACTGCGACCCATTTTGTAACCCTAAATGCTACCGCGGACACTTATATTGATTGTAAGAATATAGACATTTCTCAATAAATTAGCATTCAAGTAAATTGAAATTGTGTCCGTAAGTTTTTGTTTTAGTATCCGGACACAACCGTTTTAAGAAACAAGCCGTGCTCGGATACTAAAAATACATGTCAATCGCACATTTTTAGTATCCAGACAGCATGACTTAAAAATATAGCCAATGCAAGCAAAATACAAATCAAACAAACAAACAAAGCAGTAGAAAATGATCAAAAAGGGAAAGATATATGCATGAAAATCAAACATTCTCCAATAGAAACTCAACTTTGGGACTAGCAGTACGTGTTTCAACCTAATTTAACTTTGGTTGTGTTTATTTGCGCGGTAATATTATAGTTCATTATCATCAACTTATTTTCTTTCTTAACCTGTCGAAAAGACTGGTCAACAGTATAAATTGCTTTACCACAGGTTTGGATAAAAAGTAAATTGATTCTGTTTGCCAATGAAAAATCTCATCAAAGAATGTCTTTTTACTCAACAAAATCAAAAATAATGATATTTAATATCGTTTTTCATTGACGAAAAGAGTTACTCCTTTTGTGAAAAGATCTACTCTTTTTCCATTTTTAGAGTTTCATTGGAAAAAAGAGTAGTTCTGGAGTAACTCTAAACGCCAAAGATCTACTCCCAATCGGTTGGGAGATCTACTCTGAACATTACACACACATGCAAAAACAGCTGTTGTATCAAACGTCAAATGGAAAAAAATTTTTGTGAAATTTATTTGGTGATTATTAAAATTGAAAAGAAAAAAGAAAGTAATTGAATATGAGTACAGAAATATGTAAATAATTTAGAATTTGTTAGTTCGCTGCATTCTTTTTTGTCATCTTCTTCGTCGTCATCCCTTTCCATCCATCACCTACATGGAATGTAAAAAAAAAAATTGAAAAGATGCAAGTGGGCGCTTTCACTGCTTTAGTAACTACGTATCCAGTCATTAGAAACAACTGCGAAATGAGTTGAAAATTTTTCACCCCAAGTAATGTAAAAATTTCAGATACAAAGTTAATTTAGAATCATTTCGAAGTTTCACAATCGGCTTTTCGGAATAAAATACTAAAGATTACAAACAAAAAAGATTTATTGGGATTGTAGTTCAATTTTGCATTCACAAAACTAATTGAATTTTGACTACATAGTGACTACAAAAGTGAATGCACCCAATGCTATTCATGCCAATTGCCACCAATACTACGACAAAACTGTTAAAAAATGTTTCATTGAAAAGAGTAGTTCTGCATTTGAGAGTAGTTCTTTCGGATTTCAATGAAAAACGCTATAAGAATCATGCTCGTTCTGCAAGAATTATAAGGACCTGGACATTAGATGGTACTAGTATCGAAGTCGTTAAAAAGCTTAAATATCTTGGTTTTGTAATCTCAAATAACTTGAGTTTCAGTGCTCATATTAAAGTAAAACAATCTTTAGCCAAGTTAGCAAATAATTCAATAGGGTCACAATTTTTTTCGAAGTCATTTGTAGACGAAGCGTCAAAATTCAAAGTTTTCAATGCAACAGTTAATATTTGTTTCTGCTACGGCAATGAAATCTACGGTTACCTAAGGATGGATGGTATTGAAAAACTATATTTTTTCAAGAGAATATTCAAATTACCGTCGAATAGTCCTAACTATGCTATTTTTGTTGAGTCCGGTTTACCGCACATATTCATTCGAAACTTGAAGGCTAGTGCAGATTATTTAACCAAAGTTATGAAGAGACCCGATAACAACTTACACAAAAGAATGATGATTGTTTCTCTCCGGTTTGGGTATTCTCCTTTTAAGAACTGGCAAGAACTCGCTTTTGAACATGGTACTTCTTTAAATTTAAATCCAAACAATGTAGTACAATGGCGAAATACTTTCTACGATTGCATTGCGAAAGTTGATGAGCGTAGTTATCTAATGCATACTGACAGGGCCAGGGAGTCTACCTGAAAGGCTAGTTATAAAACTCTTAATCTCTACCTATGTAGGTGAAAACAATTACTTTAGAAAGGAGCTTTCTGTCTACGATATAAGCCTTATATTTAAAGTAAGAACGGACATTTTTGAATTGAATTTAAGACCATATCGAAGAGATATCAACCCTATCTGTAGCTTATGTAATTTAAATCAGAACGAGGATATTTTTCATTTCCTAGCCGAGTGTCCCATTCTTCAACAAATTCGCAGACTTTATTTTATTAAAAGTTATCTTACATATGACGAATTCGTCAGTGTTTTGAATGGACAGTGTGGATAGAAGTTGCTAGTAGGATATGTTTCTCACGCGAACTCTTATAGAAACACGTATTTGAATCTGTCACGAGTAATACACACCATATTTAATTTTGTTTTAGCTAAACTAAAAGCCCGATCTTAAAGTAACCCAATGATTTCTCTCATGTTTTGTTTTAGCTAAACTAAAAGCCCTGTTTATTGAAGATTTTGCACTTTTTTTTGCTTATACATATGTACATATAAAACTTAAAATGATCTCTCTATTAATTTTCATCTGATTGATATTTGTGTTAGTTTTTTCTTTTTAAAATTATTCTTACTTTTTTGTTTTAGAATGTTGAAATAAACCCAATTTTCTAAATAAATTTAATGAGTTATTTAAACTTTGTAAATTATAATCTCAGAAAGTAAAACTTTGAGAACATGGCAGACGGCTAAACAGCCATGCTCTATTTATCTTTTGTTTGTTATAAATTTCTGTACATTTAAATAGAATAATTTTTTTTCAACAGAACAGTTGTTTTTGGCAAGGAGATTTCTTCACTGCTGAACGATACCTCCAAAAATAGTAAAAATGATCTGTAGGAGAGAGTCTGATGTATGGAAAATAAGAAAAAATACAAATTCAGACCAGTGCCCCTGTTCTGTAACTATCGCCTCGATAAAAGCAGGCGATAAACGGTGGAAAATGGAACGAAATTCTATGAATTTAGTAGGATTTCGTTCCATTTCCACTGTTTATCGCCTGCTTTTATCGAGGCGATAGTTACATAACAGGGGCACTGGCTTTCTATCGCTATTCATTTCATAGAACAAATAAGGAAACAAACCTGTGCCCCTGTTCTGTAACTATCGCCTCGATAAAAGCAGGCGATAAACGGTGGAAAATGGAACGAAATCCTACTAAATTCATAGAATTTCGTTCCATTTTCCACCGTTTATCGCCAAGGCGATAGTTACAGAACAGGGGCACTGGAATGAATTTTATTTTGTTTCATCTTCAATTTCACAGAGAGCTTTGAAAAGTGACAACAAGCTTTGACGTTGTGCAGTTGATGAAAATATGACTGAAAATACTGTGGGTAAATCGTTTTTTTTTTTTAACTCAAATGCTGAACTATATACTAGCATAAAACAAACGCGCCTAATAAAATGACGTGTAGTTCTTAATATACGCATTTCGAGTACCTGAAACCTTGCATATATGTAGGACACATTGAAGGACCCATGTGTGCTGACGTTTGTGAATTTTTTGTGTGATTTATCTATTAATCACAAAAAAGGTTAATGTGTCCGGATACTAACACTGTCCGGATACTAGTACGTTTACCCTATATCATGTGGAATCGAAGCTAAAGTTATTTGGCATCCTGGCCCTGGGACTGTGTTTCGTTTCGGGTTGTAATTAAAAATTGTCAGAGTTATGTACCTTACTAAATTCATCGACAATTATGTCGTATCCACTACTTCGGCTATTAGTCTATTGATTATGTCATTTCTTGGAACTCGACATTGCATGGACTCTTATTGCATGAATCGATTGATGGGTTAATTTTATGTCGATTTCCTTTGCAAAAACAAAAGCACTCTAAAAAAGTGCTTTTTTTTCGTGCTCACTGGAACAGAAAAG
This sequence comes from Melanostoma mellinum, assembly GCA_914767635.1. NCBI lineage: Eukaryota > Metazoa > Arthropoda > Insecta > Diptera > Syrphidae > Melanostoma > Melanostoma mellinum. Next base: position 152,294,774 of record OU612060.1, read on the forward strand.
AAAATTTTTTTTTTTTATTACTGTATGTGTGCTATTTTTGACAGCTGTCTTCCCGTTTGTTTTGTTCTACAATTTTCGGCAAAAGTTTTGGTTTTCCAAGTCCTGTTTTAATTTTGTGGTAACAAAACTTTAATTATTCTTTTTGTGAAAGAAAGATTTATATCAAATTATTATTTTCATTTCATTTTAGCTTTGTAGCTTTGTTTTATGCGAAATATGGAGATAGATTTGGATGAATTCCTTTACATTGAGAACTCCAATGGGCCCATAATGATTGGAGAAGATTTACTTCTCCGAAATATTATAAGTAAGTATACTTTGGTAAAATTCAAGTAGATAACCTAATGATTTTAATATTTTGCAGCTGGTATGATTGTGCAGATGCCTTACGATCAAGTACATTTATATTTTGGACTACCTGGAAGACATTTAGATGTCCCAGTTGCAGGTAAGAAATATTTTGCTACAGCTATAAATTTTTATTTCGTGCATCACCATATAAAGCCCACAACCACAAAAGAAAACAGAAACGTATGGTTGGAAATTTTCTAGTCATATCCATTAGCCTCTACGCATTGGGATTCTGCATTGTCTATTTTGTTTTCTTTCCACCAACATGGCCAGAACGTATAACCTATTCAGTGCCATTACTACTATTTCTCTTGTTGATATTTCTACTACGAAAAATGCTGGCCTGGTTTTTCCAACAAAAACTCAACAAAACTGGTAAAACTGAGAGCTGAACAGAAGAAAATCCTGGAGCAGGTCATAGAAAAGGAAACTTATAATGTTGCGTCAAAACTTCTCAGCAAGTAAGGAGGGGACAGATCCGTTGCATTGAAATGGGCGTTATTAGCCTCTCCAACACTGAAGCCAAGTAAACCATTACCGGACAACCGTAATTTCAATCTCAACACCAGCATAGCTTCACTATCAACTTGCCCAATCGGCAATTAATTACAACCCTCAACAGCACTTAATCAATCACTACTCTCTGCTGCAATTAATGGACTATCTTTTTGGCGTTCAAGTAGGATCAAAGCTTTTGGCTAGACGAATGTGACTGTAAAATTGTTGAAATAATGCATTCTGATTTTTAAATTTTGTTCCTTCGATTGTGTTTTTAAAAGACACCTCTTCTACTCTCTTGTAAACTTATTTTTTTTTTTTTTTTTTTTTAATTAACACGCACATCAAGGGGTTCTGAATACCCTTATGATGTTGTAAAACACAGTGCGAGTATTTAGGACAAATGGAGGGGATTTAAAAGGAGACACCGATGCGCGTTGCTTTTAAACCTGTGAATCGTAATGCAGGGGAAGCATTCCACAATCGGGCGGAGCCCTGTTTGTAGAAAAAGCGATACTGAGATATGTGACGTTTCGACGATGTTCAAGAGAATAAATCGATTCTGCTATTGAACTATCATCTATCGATCTTTGCGCTCTGTTTTGTACCCTATCAAGTAGGCGCAAAGATGTTAGTGAAGCACCTGACAGAGCTGTAAAAGAATGTATTCTTTTTTATATTGCAGTCAAATGATGAAAAAGACTTATCTTTTGAATATTTTTACTTCATGTTAGTACTTAACTTAAAAAAAAATTCGCAGTCAATTGTGAGGTCTTTTGTGAACCAATCATCTAGAGCAGTCAAAAGACTTCGAGTAAAAAGAATCCAATACTTTTTGACTGGTCGCAATCTTTTACATTCTTTGCAATCATGAAATCTTTTGATTGTATTGAAAGTAATGCAGTCATTTGGCTGCTTTGGAGTCTTTTGACTGCTTGAAAAATATTTTTTTACTGCTTGAAGTCTTCTATCTGCTTGACTTCTTTTTTTATTGCTTGGAGTCTTTTAGCAGTGACATATTTATGTAGACCGATAATAAATTATGAGAGTGGATCCATGAAAATGTCAGAACGATAGCAAATCGTTTGCCAAAAGCAATCATAAATAACAGCGAGTATCGTACGACGTATTCGCAAAGTAACGATGTTGCGGGTGTTTTTTGCAGGTATCGTTATTTGTAATACGGGTCCTGGATGCAAAACTGAGATTACTGCTGTTCAGGAAGTGATATGATATAAAAGATGATAAAAGATGATAAGAAACTTTTTACTGCTTGAATATCACTTTGTAATAAAATCATCATCATAAAATATCAAATTTGTAATAAAGTGTGCTCGGCTGCGGACTGTTGAATTCTTTTTTAAATAAAATTATAAAATTTGATTAAAAAAAACTTTAATTTGAAAACAATTATTTCATAAATAAAAATGTCTTCACTCTAGGTACATCTTCAACTCTGACTTTGGGTGACAGTTTTGAATTTCCGTCCGAGGCATTGGAAACATCGGATACAACACCAGTCGCATCGTGCAGCAATTCAGTAACGCAGTCCCATGTGAGCCATAAGTGGACTGAATCGGAGACGAAATTCATGCTGAACCTGTATGCAGAAATGCAAAATTCTGTGGGACCCATGAAGCGGTTCCGAACGAAGAAACTAATGTGGGCCCACCTGGCAACACAGTTGGAGCTCAAATTTAAAATTAAATTGAAACCGATTCAAGTTGAACCCCGTTATAAGTGCATCGTAAAACGAACAAAGAAGGTGTCGGAAAATAATTCGACCAGCGGGGCCACTCGGGAAGACACACCTTACGACGATGACATGTACGACATCGTACGGAACGACGATTCGTTATGTGTCGATACGGGTATGTCCCCAGGTCAAACTTTTCGGAAAGACCACATTTTTCCGGAACGGCCTTCAACGTCTTCTTCGCCCAATCCCGAAAGGGCCTTAGCTTTACCAAATGCTGCAAATTTTGAATTGGATGATGGGGCCCGATCTAATAGTACGCCGATTCGTAGGGCTCGCAAAACCAAACAACAATTAATGTTTGCAAGTTTTCTTGCTCAAAAACAGGAACATTTCGAGCGTCGCGAAGAAAGTAGGAGGAAAAGAGATGAAAAGAACTCTGCGGTACTGGACCAAATTTTAAAAATACTAACCAAAAAGGAGGAAGAGAAAGAGGACTAGTGTAAAAAAACCAAAAAAAAAAACAAATATGTTGAAAAGTTAGACTGTATTTTAAATAAATGTATGTGATGTGTAGCTCTACAAGGCTGTAACAAATGTAATTGAAAATTGTACCTATTTAAAAATAATGTATTTATTAAAAAATGTTTAAAATATGTATGAAACTAAAAGACTGTATTTAACAATGTACCATTAAGAAAACAATATTTATTGAAAAAACAAACTTAAAAAGTAATAAAGTCATTTGTAAAGAACTATTGTTTTAAATTTCTAAATGTTTTCACAAATGCTGTTTCGCTTTACTTGCCCCCTATGAAGCAGAATAGAGTCATCCAAATTTTCGTGTTGACTGTTTGGGTCTGGGTAAGTCCGTTCTCTACTCTGTTGACTTTGATTACCATCGTTTGTGTCTTCCCACAAATCGCCTTCATCGATGCATAAGTTATGCAAAACACAACATGCTAAAACAAACTGTGACATTCTAAAAACTGTATGGTAATCTAACCGAACCAGTTGCCTAAATCTTTGTTTCAACAATCCAAACGAGTTTTCAATTTTAACTCTCGTTTGGCAATGCTTCTTGTTATACTTCCTTTGCTTTTCGGTTAGATCACCATAGTCCCGATAAGGCGTCAGCAAAAACTCCCTTAGCGGATAAGCTGCATCCCCCAAGAGGTGGTATTTGTTCTCACAAATTCTTGGTATGTCTGTCGACACATGTGAAAGATTATAAATCCTGGAGTCGTGGATTTTGCTGGGAGGTCCAACAAACACATCTAAGAATTTTTTGTTAGCATCACATATGCCTTGCAATGTGATGGATATTAATCCGTGGTGATTCACATAAGTCGAGCGAATTTTATGTGCTGGGCTTCGGATATATATATATGATCCGTCAATGCACCCCAAGACGTTGTCCAGCCCTGCAAGCTAAAAAGTATTTAGTAACTTCTTGGATATGTTCGTAAAATTCATTATTTACCATTTTAAATTGTCTGCTAGTTTCTTCTTTCTCCGCACTGGTATTTGGCATTTTGATGTATGCACTTGATATGCTATACAAAAACTTTAAGAAGGCGGTCTGGCTTCTGTAGGAGCTCGATACCGAGAAATTAAACAAATTGGAAACTTCTCGATAAGTACTTTTATTTCCAGCGAACCTGCAAAAATGAAATTATTATTTTCATGTTTGTTGAAATACTTTTTGATTATGAACCATAAAAATGCAAGCGTTTCAGTTTCCGCACTGATAGCATTTCTTCCTCCAGTATTGGTTTATTTTATTATAATAAACGGAGTTGGCATACTTTTGCGCTATCACATCAGCAGTTCCCCGAGAAACTCGAAAATGTTGACGAAACTATATAGAAAGAATGTTTTCGTAACTTTATTAATAAGTGCACTAGGAACAAACCTCCTCATCCGAATAATTGTACACAACACTTTCAACAAAATTATTCACAGAATGCCTTTCGTTTTGTGCAAGCAATTTCAGAACATCAAACACTTCTTCGTCAGAATCGGAACTAGATGACGACTCTTGATTTATAATTTGAATAATTGCAGCTTAAATTGAGCGATTCATTTTCACAAAATATTTTTTAGTTTATTTTCTTTTTTCTCTTTTACAGTCCTTACACAAAAAATGCAAAATATTCAAACTTCAAACTGGTAAACGTCAAATGTTTTGCGTTGGTGTACGTGAAAGTGCGTGTAAATCTTGCCTCTGAATCGAGATTCGTAAAAGTGCTTTTTCGGGGCAAAAAAAAAAGTGATCTGGTGTCTACATGTAACGTATTTCGAGCAAAAAAGCACTTTTTAAAGTGCTTTTGTGTACCACTGGAAATCGACATTAGAGAAAAAACCGAAAGTGCTATTAAATTAGAGGGTGCGGTTCGGAGATATACAGGGTTTTCCATTAAGAGCTATCCATTTTATTTTTTAAATAAAAACGCCAGCCATTTGAGATATCAAAACAACATTTATTTCATATTAAAGTACACCCAATACCATTACGAATGGAACTCTATTTCGTTCATATGTCCTCCACGGGTGCGCTTGCAGCGATCGATACGTTGAACCCAATTTTCGACCACTCTCTCGCACATATCGACCGGTATTGCGGCAATTTCGCGTTCAATATTGGCTTGAAGCTCCTCCAAAGTCTCTGGCCTGTTGGCGTAGACCAACGACTTGACATAGCTCCAAAGAAAGAAATCCAAAGGTGTTAAATCACACGAGTGCGGCGGCCAATTGATCGGTCCATTTCTTGAGATAACACGTTGACCAAATTTCCTCTTTAAAATGTTGATGGTTGCATGAGCTGTATGGGCTGTAGCTCCATCCTGCTGGAACCACATGTCATTAATATCCATTCCACGCAACTGACGCCAAAAAAACGCCACAATGTGGTTTGTGCGATGCCCAATTCCTGTGAACAACGTGGAATTGACTGATTTGGGTCGTTCTGAACGGATGCACTTACGGCCGCGATATTTTCAGCACTCCGTCCTAATCTTTGTCTCACTGGCATGGGAACATTGTGCAGCGAAAACGTGGATTCAAATTTGTGCACTGAACTAAGAATTGCGGCACGGATGACGGTAGGGACGATTATAACGACCAAAAATCGGAGTTAGCGCTCTTAGAGAGTTGCAGCGGCTGACTCAAAATTTTGATAGTACGCTTTAATAATTTGGGAACGTTGTTGATTAGTGTAACTCACCATGATGAAATGGTAGACCTAAATGAGCAATCTGACGTTTACAGAATGTCAAAAGACCTTAAGGGCGCGTTTACATTAAAGAAACAAAATGGATAGTCCCCAATCGAAAGCCCTTTAGGTTCTAAACCATCTTCATTCGTATATAATATATATTCATATATAATATATCTCGAGAACGAAGCAAAATTTTGATGCAATTCCAAGGATGTTTTTTGTAGAAATCAAATTTTTCCATCGAAATGTATCTTTTAAAAAATTATAAAAAAATATTTTTTATCCAAAATCATAAAATTACCGACAGAAAAAAAGTCAATTTTTTCCAATTTTTGAGTTTTGTCAGTTTTTTTAATGGCATTTCTTTCTGGTTGCAGATAGGTATAAAGAATGCTCCATAAAAAAGAAAGTAAATAAAATTTTCTTTAAAATGATATATCAGAGAACTTTCTGTGTTTGAAATTCACCGAAATATTGTCACTTGAACATAGACATATATCGTTGATTTTCATCATTTTTATACTGACTGCATTTATTTTTATATTGTTGAAAAAAAAAACGTTTTTACTCAATGGACATCAACATCTAAACATCTTTAAAAATGTCCTCTTCTGCAATATCGGCTACTTGCACACTATCGCAATGAACACCCATACATTCCTTACAACATACATATTGAGCAAGCGATTTGTAGTTTTATTTACTTTCTTCTTTATGGAGCATTCTTTATACCTATCTGCAATCAGAAAGAGCCATTAAAAAAACTGACAAAAATCAAAAATTGGAAAAAATTTACTTTTTTTCTGTCGGGAATTTTATTATTTTGAATAAAAAATATTTCTTTATAATTTTTTAAAAGATACATTTCGATGGGATAATCTGATTTCTACAAAAAACGTCCGGAATTGCATCAAAATTTTGCTTTGTTCTCGAGATATGTTGAAAAAACGAATGAAGATGGTTTAGAACCCATATCTTCGAACCGGACCCTCCAATTTAATAGCACTTTCGGTTTTTTCTCTAAAATTAACTCATCAATCGATTCATGCAATAAAAGTCCATTCAATGTCGAGTTCCTTTATATGCCTTTTTTTACGACATAATCAATAGACTATATAACCAAAATCAGAAATTATGAAAATAATCAATAACTAAACTGTGCTACAAAATCAAATTGCAACTAGTTTTGGTGTGACTTAGTTTAGGTTATTGGTATGGTTGAGTACATCATATAAATGCACTATACCAATAGCTTTCTTCATTAATATGATGTTCCTACTCAATCATACCAACCACATCTAGTACCATCAAAAATTATTTTTCACTGTAGCACAGTGTGAGTAAAAATTTCATACTGAAGCGGAAAAGTATGATTTACAAAAGAATTTTGAAAAAATCTCGGGGGGAGGTTCAAACCCGTGTGAACAACCCCCCCCCCCCCCCCCCCACCGCTTGCTACGACCTTGGAGCCTTTAAAATCATTTTTAAACAATAATGGCAAACCCTTATCTTTATAATGACATTAACAATTACCTACAATATATTATATGCTCTTTTAAATAATTCTTGAAAAGCATACGTTTGAAAAAACTTAATTTTGTTGGGCCGTAGGGCTCAGAAAGCGCTCAGTTTGACTTTCAGTGTTGAGTTTTTTAAAAAATGGGCTTTGTGGTGGCCACAGGAAAAATTAAGGACTTCAACGAACAAACCTACTATTACGAGTACCCCTAATATTCTGGTGATTTTCTTATCCCATTATTGTAGCTTCATTAAATAGTCTAATACAATACAAATCACCAAAATAATAGAAACAATAACATACCATCCCCCAAATCGAACTTTGTTAATTTATTCATTCGAAATTGAAACACTTACACTTATGAGTAGTACAGTTGTGTCTAGTATTATTTTAGTTGGTGGAAATAACTGGGATGTGTTAGACATCCTCGAATTTGAAAATAAAAAAATTCACTCAAAAGATTCAATGGATAGGTTTGTTTCCTTCCACTATTGGAACTTAATTGTTTTTGGAATGTCATCTTGTTATTACGATGTCAAAACACAGGACCTCGTTATCTGGCAAAAAGGAGCTATCTACTGTCGATCTTTTGACTTTCTTCTTATCATAACCGGTCCATTTATGTGTAAACAATATTTGCATGGTTTGAATACAGAGAAGTTTTTTACTATTCGACCCATAATGGCTCAGCTGAATTTTTGCGTAGTTATGCTTTATGTTGGAAGTGTAATCATCAGTCGAATTTCGAATTGGACAAACCACAATCATAAAAGAAAGACTTTCACTGCCTTGAACAGAATAAGACTAGCGCAAGAGGCTTCTTTAGGCGATCATACCGAGATTCAGCAGAAAGCCAAAACTATAATCATTTCAAAGCTGATATGCTGGTTCTTTTTGCTTGTGCTGCCTGGTGCGATTTTTTTTATGCAAAGAACTAGCTACTCATTGCTAAATGTTCTTCTGTGCTGCTATACTGCATTGTATATGAATTTGTTGGTTTTGACGGAGAATCAATTTCACTTTGGATTGATACTCGCGGCTCACCTGTTCAAAGTATTCAACAGCAATCTTACCAATATTGTAAATGAAATTAATATTTCATGTGAAAATAGTGCATTCCATCATCGAAGACAAAATAAACTTTGTAATGAACTGAAAAAGATTGGACAAATTCACACACATTTGCTGGAGCTTGTTATTGGCATCAGGGATTTGTTTCAGATACAAATTCTTTGGAATGTGTTGACAATTCTTTTAACTTTGATATACGTACTATTTAATGTTTTTCGCCTGCTGAGCTCATCTGGATTTGTATTTGACTGGCATCTTTTATTCACACTCGGAGCTGTAGCTGTGACAATAGCTTATATATTGATATTGTCTGTGGTTTGTGGGGAAGTTATTCATTCATGCAATGTATCAGGAGAAATACTATCCACCATTGAACCAGCACCAGTAAACATCATCAGTAAACGTCTTGAGTATAGAGTAAGTCGGCCAGTTATGTTTTTTATTTATTTAATTTATCTCAAACCGGATGGGTTTAATCTCAGGGTATGGCGAGCCATGAAAACATGAATACCTATACAATTTGAGTTATCGAGGAGACGATTTTCACTAGCTTATCATATCAATATCAATATCAATGCTCCCATCAGCAATCATTTTTGCTGAGATTAGATTGCATTAGTTTGGGGTTACCTTTTCATGTTATACTTTTAACAAATTTTCGTTTCTTTTCAGATTCAAGTTTTGTCAATGCAGCTCGTCCGGGAGAAACTGACTTTGACCATATGCGGAATGCTTAATTTGAACTGGGACACAGGATACACTATTATGAAAGCAGCAGTGATGAAGTGGCTCTTGCTGATGCAAATTGATTTCAAAAATATTTAATTTCGTGGGAGAAAGTGGCCTCAGATGGCTCAGTTTTTGGCTTTCAGATATGGAATCTAAAAGTTGATCGCTTTATAATAATAACAAAATCTAGGTCGTTGATGTATTTATCAGATGATAAGAGAAAATGTACTTTGAATCGACTCTTTCAACATTATAAATGCTTTTATTATAATCAGCACACACATCAAGGGGTTATGAATACCCTTAAATAGGAAAATAGGAGAGGACATAATGAGAGAAACCAATGCACCTTGTTTTTGAACTTTGGGAATCGTAATGCAGGGGAAATATAGAGCCAGGTAAAGCATTCCACATACGGGTAGTGCGACTAAAATAGGAATCTCTATAATTGATCTCTTACTTGGGCTCAAGGTAAAACTGATGAGCATTGCTAGCGAGGCGGGTGTTGCGGATTAGTTGCATTCCTCCCCTTAAATTTCAGTGGAGGAATGCAACTGGCTATTCCACTAGAGCACTGTTTATAAAAAAGCGATAAAAGAGAGTTAGATAGTTGACATTTCATTGATATGAGAACTATACTCTATTTTTAGGCGGATGTAGGCTTAATAAATTATTGCCAGATGTCAGATCAGAAGGGTAGAAAAATTTCATGCACCACCGTCTTAAGCCTTAGCATTTTGCAGCATTTTTGGCGACTTCAAATATGTATGTGGTCATTTCAACGAAGATCATCGTTCACTCACACACCAAGTACCTACAGACAGCTTTTCAGTTTCATGGAAGCAGGTACCTTTAGCCTTAACGACAAATGACAACATTTAGTTTTTGAAGCATTGAATTCTCATCGGTTTATGAAGGGTTTTCCAATAAGAGTGATATGATTTCTTTTCTGAACATAACACACTTTTTGTAAGGGAAATTCAAGTATTTTTTATTTAATGTGCAGTTCAATCAATACAGGTAAGTTTTAAATAAAACGTCATTCAAATGGCCAGCACGACTTCTTCTGCAGCAACAAATTCGATGAACCCAATTTTCGAGCACTTTTGCCACTAAATCAAGTCGCATATCATGAATGGCACCTTCAATATTAACTTGTAAGGCTTGAGAATCTGGTTTTTTTTTTTTTTGAAAGTCCAATGACTTGAAATAACCCTACCATAAATAGTCTAATGGTGTTAAATCACTTCTTCTTGGAGGCCATTCAATATCACCATTTCTTGAAATAATCAAATCGCTAAATTCTTCTCATAGCAATTCAATTGTTGCATTTTTTGTGTGGCACGTAACCCCATTTTGTTGAAACCAAATGTTGTCAAAATCAATATCTTCCAATTTCACCCATAAAAAGCTGGTTATCATCGATCTATACCGCTCTCCATTGACAGTAATGGTTTTACCAGCTTCATTTTGAAAGAAATACGAACCGATGATTCCACCAGCCCAAAAACCACACCAAACTGTCAATCTAGGTAACTTTAATGATTTTTCATGAATATTTTGTGGATTTTCATTGCCAGTTTTGTTAATTTACCGCACCAGTCAAATGGAAGTAAGACTCATCGGAAAAGATGATTTTTTTTTTTAAATCGTTATCGATTTCAAGTTGTTCCAAAGCAAAATCAGAAAGTTCACGACGTAAACGGTTGTCCAATGGTGAAATTGTAAACACTTCTGAATGCAATAAAAAACAAATGAAAGATCATGACATACTCTTCCTCCCCTTGATACCTACATCATTGGGTGTATTCACAAGACCATTTCTCGTTTAAAGAGATGTGGTCTCTGGCACAATTCGCACTGGAGCTTTGAGGAGCTCGCAAGCAGCATACGATGATCCCAAGGCTCAAACTGCGTCAAAATTACTCAGTCAACTTTCCTTCGGTTCAGGACTGGTTCAGGCTAGAATCTGAGCCTGGAAAGAGCTGTTATCGTATCTTCACAGATGGCTCCAAAACCGACGAGGGTTCTGGTGCTGGTGCCTTTGTTGAGAACGACGACATACGACTGCACTCATCTTTGGGATCATACGCATCAAGCGGAGGCTTATGCTATCCTAATTGCCTTGAGACACTTTACGAACAATGGATGGACGGGGAGAAGTATCTTTGTTTGCAGCGACAGCCAAGCTGTGCTTAAGGCCCTTCTCAACCCTCTTACCACGTCGAAAGTGATCCAGGAATGCAAGAGCTCTCTGAATGCGCGATCGGAAGATTAAATTCGGGTTCCGGGCCATCACGGCATAACTGGAAATGAGATCGCCGATCAGGACCTGAACCGTCGCTAGGTCTGCCAGCGTCCTCAGTGAGGGCTTCAATCAAAGATTGCATCTGTGAAGAACACAACCGTAGATGGCATGCCTCCATTCTCCATTGGATGCAGACAAATAAGAAAACTACATTTTTGCTATAGCTCGTAGCAGAAAAGACTGTAGAAAACTTATTGGCGTTGCCAGCGGGCACTTCTCTTTTTCCAAGCATTTAAAAGTATTAGGCTTAAGTGATACCACACTCTGTGAGTCTTGTGGAGAAGATGAGGACACCGCAGAGCACTTCCTCTGTGAATGTCCTGCTTTTTCTCGCATGAGGTTACAGATACTCGGCGCAGACATGGTGAGAGCTGGTAACTTAGGCTCCTTTTCATGGCAGATAGAAGGTTGCTATCTGGTAAAACAATGGACCGGTATTTAGGTCTGAGTGCTCCAGCTGGTATTTTAAAAACCTCCAACAGAGGAAAAATGACCTGCTGCAAATGGCCAAAACGCCACTACAAAATATTATCATACCCTTTGGAAAATATTATTTCATTTGTAGAAACATAATCTTCCGAAAAATGAGCTCGAGTGTAAGAGATTAGTCAAAAGTGGTGTCGACATTTCAACACTTAATTTTATTAATTTCAAACTTGGAATTCCAGAATATGCATTTGATAAAGTATTGAACGCTTCTGTTTGGCCATTGGGGGTACGGATTAAAAGTTTTATTCAACGCTGTAAGCAAAAAAACGGGATTACTGCAACTCTAGATCCAACAATTGGACATGTGATGATGTTACTGTATCGTCTTCGCTACATCCGTCTGAACTACGGGTCTATTATCAAAATGCTGGTGGCCTGCGAACAAAAACAAACGATTGTTTTATCAATTCAAGTGCACATGACTATGACGTAATAATATTGACGGAGACTTCATTTGCTCGTAGAACGTCACGTTTTCTGACAATATAGGTACCGTCTAATATCTGTTCGAACCTTCTTTCAACTTTGCCTCCGAGAGGCCAGGAAACTTTAATATCATATTTGAAGCAATTTCCATCTCTTAGAAGTGACTTCACAAATTGCTTCATCAATCCCAGCTTTATGTGAAGCGGCGGTAAAAGAATTTTATAACGAGACACCCCAAAGTTACATGCAGGGCGTTCTTTTCGACACCCTTAACCCCCCTCGAAGGCCAACACTTTTTGGTCCAGTATCTACTATCCCATAGACACAAAAAGTAATAATAATAATAACAAAATAAAAATGTACTTATTTATTTATTACTTCAAGTTAGGCACGGGTCACACAGCGAATTGACAATTGAGTAGCCGCTACTGCCAGCTGCTGATCAGCTTTGTGTGACCACAAAATTCGCAACCAGCCCTGGCAGCCGGCGGCGGCGAGTGTTTAGCAGCGGCTGGCGAAGTTGAACATGTTCAACTTTTGGTAGCAAGCAGCGGCGGCTGGCAGCTAGTAGCGCACATCGGCTGGTAAGTAGCAGCGAGTAGATTTGACATTTGATTTTTATTTATTTCAAATCATAAATTGATAGTAACCGCGCGCGTAGATTCAAGATTTTAAATTATTTTAAATTAATATAAATTAATCAATATGAACGACCTGAGGTGGACTTCAAAAGAAGTGTTGAGGTTTTAAAATTTTTTTTTTAAAGTATAATAGTTTATGGGACGTCACTTCTAAACATAACCTACCGATGTTATTTCATATGGCTAACCTATTAGTGGGTTCTTGCCACAACGAAGACTTATGACATCCCGGATGAGATGCTTCTGCCCATTGTAGGTTGTGAGAATAGATATTTTCATTTCATTTCATTTCATTTAAATCTTTATTCAAAAAATGTACATTAGTTTGAACTTATGTAGGAGACGCTTTTGGAGACGCTCAAATTGCATTTCGACTATGTAAATAAAGTTATGGGAATGGATGAGAGAAGACTACCGAAAATCGTACTCTCCTACATACTTACAAGGAAAAGTAATTGCGTCAAGGAATGGGAATCCATTGCAAGAAATTGTGGGTTGGTTACAAATTTCGAAAACTTCGAGCAAGTAACAGTTCTTAAAAATACGTTCTGTAAAATTATCGAAAAAACAGGTAGTCTACTCTACGACTCATTTGTTACCGAAGCTCAGTCATCACAATATCGCATGTACTACAGCAAACTCAAGTACTATCTGCAGGAAAAAACTTATTTTGTGAATGCAAATTCCATTGATAAAATAAATGTGCTATTTAAAATACGAGGAGAGCTCACTAACCTGAATTTCATACCACATCGAACTGACCTGCCTATTGAATGTAGCCTTTGCAATCTTAAAGAAAGAGAAGATGTGTTCCATTGCGAAATGTCCAATTTTTTGTGAGCTAAGAAGGATATACTTTGGAGCAAATACTCTGGAGATGGAAGTGGCGTTGAATATTTTGAATGGTGACCGTGGATGGGATCTGCTTTACAATTTCATCGTAAGCTCATTGCGCTACAGAACCCGTATAATTGAAGGCAATTTAAAAAAGAAAAAAAATTTACTCGTATTTTGTTTAAATTTAACTTGAAGCTAAATGAATTAACGTCAATCTGGTAGACGGCATAACGCCAAACCATTTAGGCTATAAGATATTTCATAAATGTAAATAATTGTTAGAACGAATATTTGGTCAATAAAAATAAAAAAAAATAAAAATTGTAGGTATAAAGCTAAAGTTACATTTAAGAATAAGTAGTGATAAACATTTCCATATTTATATGTAAAAGTGTAGAATATCACTTCAGTGAATTTATACAAAACTTAAATTATAACAAAATAATAATGCAATGTAATTCAAATAATTTTTTTTTGCAAAATTTATTAATGTGGGGTGAACATTATTATATATTATGTTTATATTTATTTTTTATTTTTTACTAAGTTAAGTTATCTCTATTAAGGAATACAAAAAAAAAATGCAGAGGATAACAAGCAATCTATAAATCAAAACAAGATATGAACATTGTTTGAGAAAATGTTAAAGATTATGACACATATGTAAGTACATTTCTTATTGCGGTGTGATCAAAACTAAAAAGCCAAAGCTTAACTTGCTTCAAAAAAGAAGATAAACTTCTAATGTGTATTAAATTAGTAGGCAAACTATTGAATAGCTTACAGGCAGTAAGTGTAAAAAAGTTTCTGAAGTGAGTAGTACGAAAAGAAGGGATATTTACTTGTGCTAAAGAATTGCTTCGCAAACTACGTGCATGAGTCAAATGACTTTGAAAGTAACCACTTTTTATGAAAAATATTTTTAAAACCTTAAAGTAATATAAATGTTTTACTGGAAGGACATTCAAACTTCAAAATATCAATATTGAAGAGCTTCTACGATTTGCAGCTGATAGTAAACGAATAACTTTTTTTTGTAACACAACAAGGCATTGAAGATTGGTAGCAAAGGTCCCTCCCCAACAAGAGATACCATATTGTAGTCTAGAACGAAAAAGTGCATAATAAACCGTTTTTAAGGAATTACTACTCAAGAACTTCTTAAGATGGTAGATGTAACGAAGAGATATTCGAAAATGTTGTTTCAGATAAGAGATGTGATCTAACCAATTTAAATTTTGATCGGGATAGCCAAGAAGCCGCCTGTACATAAAGACAGCCAGTATGTATTCTGCTTCTGCAGGTTCTATAAAGGCATTCTTAAATGAATGACGAAGCAAAAAATTTACACAAACAAGCAATAGTCTTACCTGATAGAAAAATGGGTTAGGCTCTGATTCAACAACCCCATTGAAGTGCTCAACATTAACCAACTGATAGTCATATACAAAGCCCGCATTTGCTTTTTTGTATTCTTGCCTTTTAAAAATACGCTCGAGATCGTCTAATTTCTTATATCGCAACTCATACAACGGGCATATATACCCGACCTAGCACGACCCTTATTAGGCATTAAGATCGACTGTTGGTACACCCAGTCGAACAAGTCATGTAAACAAACTCTGTTTCATGTTCGAGTACTTTTGGAAAGCCATATTTTTAATAATCGGAGGTAACTGGTGGTGATCCCATATCATAATCCAACGCTTCAAGCGATTTAAACCTTCCATTGGATTTTGCAACAGCAGTGGAATGAATGTTTCAATTTCTAGAAATTGTGCTGATTCTTAAATCCAAGATTTACCAGTTCTTTACGTTTGAGAGCAGCATGTGTACAAGTCATGGCTATAATCTTGGTTTCCTTCACTAACAAGTATTTGTATTTCTGCTTTATCGTTGCATAGAAGAGATTCACTAACTGCTGTTTTACAGTTTTTCTTTTCCTTTTCTGCTTCAATAATTGTTCGATGGTTTTTTGAAGAAATCCACTTGAAAAGTTAAAAAAGTCTTCTAAACAGCAAATTGAAATAGAAGTATGGCAGCTGCTGTCAATCGGTTAGCTGTCAGTCTGTGTTTTGACGAGTGGCTAGCAGGTAGCAGCTAATGTCGATTTTCATTGGTAATCCGAAAAAAATCTCCGATCCGAGATGCCAAAAGCCCAGTTCACACTGTACAATTAGTTGGACAAACTTCGTTTGATGGAAGTTGGATGGTCTGATGTAGTTTTCGTTCACACTTATCAAGCTTGTCGTCCAACTTTATGTCACATAGCCTTCCACTCCATCCAACTTCTAGATTTTCAAAAATTTTTGAAAACCGTCCAACAAATTGGACAAGCGGTCGTATGAAGAGTTCACACTATCAAACATTGGTTTGTCAAACCTAGGTTTGTCCAACTAATTGTACAGTGTGAACGGGGCTAAAGTAACACTTTTATATGTTTTGATGTTTCGTTGCTTGTATTGTGTATCAGTGTGAAACGTCGAACGTTTTTTTTTTTTTTCATTCACTTTTACCATTTTTTCATAATTCACTTAAAACCTCAGGAATATGTCTTAAAATGTTTTTAGAACTCATCTCACAAAATTAACATTGTTTTCAGGTCACTTTTTTTTAAATTTGAAGAGGTGCCAAATGATATTTGTCAGTTTTTACGTCTACAGTGTTTCAGTGTGTGAGTGCTTCTGTGTTCGCTTCCTTCTTCAAATCAAGAATCAAATTTCTCTTTTTTTGAGAAGAGGAACTGTCATTTGGTGCCAATGGAATGGTTTGAGAAGCGTTCAGAAGGCTTCGGAACGACCAATGGAAATCGACATAAGTGTGACCGTACTGCCAGCCGCTGCTTGCTACTGCTACTGCCAGCCGCTGGTAATAAGCGGCTGGCAGCAGCCGTGTGTGACCCGTGCTTTAGCTTAAAAAAAAAAAAAAACAATTTCTTGAGATAATTTTGGGCTTAGCAAAATAATCTGACGTTCTAAAAGTTTCTGAGTATTTTTTTAGTTTTCAGAACACCAAAATACATAGAAATCAGTTGAAAGCATCCAGACAGCTTTTTCTTTGCAGACCTGTGAATCCACTCGAGTATTGTTTCATAGTTAATTACATATATAAGACCAAAGAGAATTATGTGTTGAACAATATTCAACATTTAGTCAATGGCTTATCGCTTGATCAATTTCCTTGTATCTTTGGTGATTTTAATCTTGGTGACATTGATTGGCATTATCAAAGGTGATGATGAAATTCTAGTTCCGTTTCTAGTGATGTAGAAATTGAATTAGTGGATAGTTTTCTCTCGTTAGGGTTAACTCAAATCAATCACATACCTAATAGCCTAAATAGGTTTTTTCGATCTAGTTTTTATTCTTAAGTATTTTAAGTTTATGGTTTCCAAAGCGGACTTTCCATTAGTTAGTAATTTATCACACAGCCATTTTCGTTGTACCTATTTGAAATTTATAATTTTCATCCTAAAAGTGCAGACAAATGTAATTCATTTAATTTTCAGAAGGCTGACTTCATTTTTTTTTAAATATTATAACTCTATTGATTTTGAAAATCTTATTGAAACCAAATCTTTTGATCAGATGCATACCGTCTTTAAAACACTTTTGCTTGAGGGTGTTCAGAAGTTCGTTCCTGTTTTTAGAAAGAAACCGTCCTTTATATCTCCATGGTTCAATAAAAGGCTTAAGAACTTGGAAAATGTCAAAAATAAATAAAGCTTTAAAGAAATGTAAAGCTACGGGTAAACCTGAAGATAAAGTTCATTTCAAGCACCTAAGAAGAGTTTGATTTCTTAAGTAGGTTTCTTTATTCACAATATATTAGCTGTGCTGAAAGAAATAATAAGCATAACTGTAAATTTTTTGGGTTTTCTTAAATTCGAGACCGCAAAGCACTGTCTTTCCTAGTTCGATGGAGTTTGATGGTGTGAGTTCTCAGGATACTTAAACCACTTACAATCTTTTTGCACATTTCTTCCAATCAAACTTTAATATAGATAATTTTTCAAGTAGAAAAAATCTTTATAGTAATATAATTTCACAAATGAACTTCGATTGTTTTTCATTCACTGAGCAAGAAGTAATCGAAGGTTTAACGAACTTAGATATAAATTTTAAGGCTGGAGTAGTTTCAATTCCTCCTCTTTTGCTATTAATAAAATGTGCTACTTCACTTTTTTGGGGCTTTAACAGTAGTTTTTAATGAATCCCTTCTCTTTTAGAGAGTGGAAAATATCCTCAATAAGCCCTATCTATAAAAGTGGCCTCAAGCACTAATACACTATTTTGCAAGATCTTTCGACAGGGTGCACCATAAACTTCTTTTAATAAAGTTATAAAAAATGGGTTTCAAATCTGATTTTCTCAATTGGTTGGAATCGTATTTATCTAATCGAAAATCGATTGTCAGAATCGAAGGTGAACATTCGTTTTTTATCGTTGTTTTATCGGGTCTACCTCAAGGAAGTCATTTAGGACCACTTCTATTCAATTTATTTGTCAATGACATTCCAGAATGCCTGAAGTTTGCAAGTTGTTTAATGTTTGCTAATGATTTAAAATTTATTTTCAGATATCTCTAATTGATGTTTGTGCTAAATTTCAAAAGGATATAGATTATTCTTTTCCATGGTGTGAATATAATCATCTCGAACTAGATATAATGTAGCTAAGAGTAAGATATTAAGAGCTTTTCGTTCTTCACCTAGGGTACTGTTTAATTACAATCTAGGTAGCAAAAGCCTCCGTTCGTCAGTGAAATAAGGGATTTTGGTGTTATTTTTGATACCAGGTTGCAGGTTGTCTTTTTCAGCACATGTTAATTATATAACATCTATGTTCCTGAGAGAAATCTGAGAAGCAGGGATGTTCTCTTTTTAAAACCTAGTCACAAGACGAACTATGGACGAAATGAACCCTTAACCCGTTCTCTATCACTTTTTAATTTAATTCACCGTGAAGTCGACCTTCAAAAGAGTTAGTTTTTGATTAAGAGTATTGTTTCAAATATTTTAAATAATGTTTAAACTTTAGAGATAGCTTAATTTAATAATTTAGTGTAATTGTAGTCAACAGATTATGTATCCATTGATGTTATAAGTAAATGAATAATCAAATGAATAAATGAATTATTAATGCTGTCAAGCTCAGAATTCAATGAGCTAATCATACGCAACCGTTCTAGTTTCACATCCGAAGGACAGGGGCGTGAAATTGGAAACGAATATGAAAACTGAGGGTTGAGTCGTCAGCAAAAAAGTTAAGAAGATTAGAAGTTTTGGACAGGAGGTCATTTATGAAAATAAGGAAGAGAGTTGGAGACAAAACGGAGCCCTGGGGCATACCAGCGTTTGTAAGGTGAGTATCAGACTTGAAACCATCCAACACAAATTGTATTGAACGGTCGAAAAGGTAATTTCTAATCCAACAGAGAAGAGACTCATCGATACCAAAAGCAAGCGTTTTCGATAAAAGATTAAGGAGTCAGGAAAAGTCTATCTTCTCATTTGGATTAACGCAGTCAAAGCAAAATCCGGAGAAAGTTTTGGATGCACACAGCAACATCATCTTGTATAAATGAACAAGATTGTGCATATTACGAAAGACGTAGCTTTTGCCATTAGTGACTTTTTTATGTTGTTAGTAAGTCTTATTCAAACTCCCCAGCAATATCCTGCATAGAAACAGAAAAAAATTAGAAAACAGAAAAGAATGAAATATGTAATCTGGAGCATAGCGTTTCAACAGAATAATACTTGATTACATCAACAATGTTCTGAGTTCAACAATTATTATTGGTATCGCAGGATTTTCATAGCTCTGTTGTTGTTTTACTTGTCTCAGCCGACCATTTCGCATCTACATAGGAAAATAATGCCTTACTCCACGAACCACTGATCTAAAGTTCTATGTAAAAACTGCGAATATTTATCCTTATTGCCGATTGTTTTGCACTTGATATCTTACATTTCATAATGTACTCTTCAGCTTTGCTTCCTACAAAAACTTCATCAATTGGCAAATAATTATTTGTATCCTTATATTCAACATCTTCAAGAGAACTCTTTCTTATGTAGTTATTGTCACGGTTGCCACTTGACAAAAAACTTTGTGTCCAAAATTGAAAATAAAAATGACCAATCACATCTTAAAGTGACCAACATAATTACATAATGGTTGATTCGATGAAGAAAGAGAAAGGGAGGAAAGAACACCAAGTTCTCAAACGGAAAAGCGCTTGAATGAAGAAAGACGATGATCAAGAATGCCATGCACTCGGCCTTCAAGAATTTATTGCCAAACTCGTATGTTGGTTGACAACGCCTTGCTACTTGAAAGGATCCGTTCCCTTTAAAACACCCCAAATAAATCGAGTTGAGCCGTTGTTAGTGGTTAGATGGGGAGCGTCTATACGCACAACTGCTTGCTTTTGTCATTTGTTAATTGTTCTGTTGTGTCTTTTGTCTTTTGGGTGTATCAGCCGACGCGACGTTCTTTGTAACCAATGCTGCAAAATTTAGTGTTTTGTTTTGTTCGTTACTTTCTTCAAAACCAAAACTAGATATTGAAATCGAAAGAAGTATACAAAATTGGGGGCGGAGAATTATTCTCATTTTACTACTCCGCAAATTAGCCCACGATATAGTTGGTTAAATTCCTCAAAAAACTTGTACGATAGCTTAATTCAAATGCAGTATTAGCATTTGCACACGGCCTCGACGCCTAAAATTTCAATGCAGCTAGACACTAGCTTCAAAAAAGAGTAATCCAGCTGCATGATTTAGTCGAGAAAAAGCATGTTCAATGAATGCAGATTGGAGAACCTTATCTATGTAGGTAAACGTCTGAGAACTCCCCACTTCAACAAATTTGAAGATCATGGAAAAACCCCGCACACAGCAGTATTGACAGAAACATGTTGTACAGCGTCATGTTTAGTTGCCATAAAAAATTTAGGTTCTCGGTTCTTTAAAAAAAAAATGTGTGACAAAGCCACCACACGTGCTGGTCATTTGAAGAAATGTCAATTGACTTCACTGTTTGTTACCTCTCCTCAGCAAAAACCTTGTTTTACTTGAGGGCAAACTCAGAAAACACCCAGCTTTATATTTACGGTAAGTTGAGGTTTTCCAAATGAAGGCATTATGGCTACCTAAGAGCAATTACTGGGCTAGAAGTTTGAATGAGCGAACTTATGAATGCACTTCTTACAACATACTGCTTTTTTATAAATTTCATTTTTGAGAACCTAAAAACTGAAGTGTTTTTCTTGTTTCATTAAGTTGAAAAAATGACCAAATGAAATAATAAATGACCATGTGACCAAGTACAAAAATAATGACCAGATTTGGTCATAAATGACCAAACTGGCAACCGTGGTTATTGTTAGTAAAATTGATTCAAGGTGTTCATAAAGATTACCTCCTTATTTAAATCATTCATGATTTTGAGAACATATGACAGAAACAACAAGTAAACTTTCGCGTCGGGACAATCCATTAAATAAGCTAATTCGTTAGTGTTGATTCCATAAACATCTAAATATGATGAAATAAAATACAGTTTGAGGGCTTCCCTTTGTTCAACTATACGATTACCAACAGCCTCTAAAGCAAGCCACCTAGTTAACGAGATTCCAAGTCTCTTATGAGGCTTGACGCTGCAATAATCTTGAAATTCATTTAACTCATTGATTCTCTTCGGACTGCATGCAAAAACTTGTATATTTTTCAAAGTTTTTTAATTTCCATCGGAAGTTTTTTCCATGCATAAGACGAACACAAATGCAGTGAATGGCAGGTACACTTCATGTAAAAAAAGCCAACATCTTTTTTTAATTTTGCTTGCACTCCATTTATTTCCCCCGTCCATAACACTTTCTCCGTCTGTGGCAAGTCCTATAAAATTTTTGTTTTCGATACATTTCTAGATGTTATCCACATACCTTGCTACCAGACCTGAAGACTTTTTGTTACCAAATAATATGTTGTTTCGTCATCTATCAACGAGAATTTTGATCTTTAGAGATCCGTCACTATTTTTTGTTTTGCTCTGTTGCCCAACACGTTCGTCAGTTCAGTTGGTTTTCTTCTGCAACGCTTTATAGACTGCGCTATTTTTGAGTCTTGGCAGCATTTTTTTTTAGCAGATTTGGTAAAAAATCCATCAAAACAAAAGGCAAGTTGTGTTGAATCAAAAAAAAGAAAAAAAAATCAGAGTTAGCTCGAAAATCACCATGAATGAGTTAATGCATGTTTGGTTCTTTTTCTTACCTACCTATGTTTCGAATATGCGACTCGGTTTTTTTTAATGATTTTTGATGTGGCTTAAATGCTTGATAAGAATTTTGTGACAAGCTTTAGGCATCCATTCATTCCGAAAATTTGTATCCTTTTTCACATTTTGCGTTTTTTCTTTGTCATCAAAGACCCAACAATAAAGTTTCTTTATAAGAAATATGTATTTGAACTCAGTTAGTTACCTACAAATGTACATAGTTTTGTACACACAAAAATTGCATACGATAAAATATATGTATGTACCTTCTAGAAAGAAAATTCCAATGGTTTTGACGTGCTGGTTCTTCCAGAGACGCTCGCTTTAGCTTCATCATCTATTGGTTTTTCTCGTTTACTTTCAACAAAAAAATCGACTGCAGTCGACTGCAGTCAATTTTTTTTTCAATGGAATTCATTTAGGAGGGAAAAAAAATCGACTGCAGTCGATCTCTTTTTTGAGACGGATTTGCACACAGATTTTCACACACACAACAATTTTGACAGATCGAAAACGGCAAACAAAAACATCAGTATATGAAAAAAAATAAAGGAAGCAGGATTGTTAAGTATTTAGTTGTGAATTTGGAAAACATTTGGTGAAAAAAATATAAAAATTGTGTGCTTAACAATATGAATGTAATTGTTTTGTTCCATGGTACTTGTTTTTCTTCATTAGTCAGTTGGACACACATACATTCATAAAAAAGAAAATTGCTACTTTTTTAATTTCCTAAATACCCAAAAAAGAATCGAATTTAGTAGCGACTGCAGTCGACTGCAAATTGGTGAAAGCAAATCGACATAAGAAAATTAAGAACTGAATTTCAAAGATTTATTGTTAGTGTTTCAAAGTGCAATGTTGACGTGCTTGGTTTTCCCGAATCTGCTTCGATTTCACTATCAGGCATACGTTTTTTTCTTACTTCAAATCTTTAGAAGAATTTTCACTTCATATTCAACGCAAATCATTTAATTATTTTGATAAAGTACTTACCTATCCATGTTTGGAAGTCCCAACAAATAACTTAAAGCGTCGACACTCGAATGTAATAAAATTGTTTTGATCTGTAATCTCAAATGTCAATTCGAAAAATATATGAGTGAATTCAGTCAAAAATGTTTGAACGAATTCAGTCAAACAAAATAAGATACATATCAGGGCTGTTTTTTTGGGAGGCTGTCCGGTACCTTGTATGGTAAGTCCAAAAAAACGGTTCGCGTTTTTATGTTTGATGGTTGGTATCCGTGACGAGTTGTCAATTGTCATAACAATCTAATAATCCATCCGTCTGCTCTTTTGTCCAACTTATTCGCTGCTTTCTGCAAATAAGTAATGCATTAGAACATAATTAATATAAAAATATCTTTTCTTACCTCTTTCTTTCTTGAGCCATGTTTGTTTACAAATATACTTTTTTTCAATCAACTGGGAAATGTCAAAAATAGCCGTGTTCACAAAAGTATGCAAGTATTTTCTTGTGGTTTTTTTTTCTCTGTTTACACGCTTGGGTTCAGTTCACTTGAGAGTGAATGAGAACAAGTGCGAAAAACTTTTAAATGTCGGTAATCCGCTAAAGTACATTACTTAGAAGCTTAAAAGTTCAATACTTATATTTTAAAAGTGTCTTACCCGGGGGCTACACGATCAAGATATGGTAAGCCATTTACAGTACATTTAAACTTTCTAACATATACAATCAAATTTTTCGAAATTGAAACCCAACTGGTATGGAATATTGAAAGCCATCCCAGAAGCAGTTTCAGCAGCCATGAAATTGACAGCTTCGGCAAAGACCCTCAAAGAGAGAAAAGAGTGCCTGGAAAAAAACTTTGAATTTAAAATTTATTGTGGGTGCCATTTTGAAAATGTATAATGACATGCCGATTGAAAGCCAGTTGCCTGGCAAATTGTAAGTCGCCTACGTCACAACCGAAACACTGACAGGAATTTGACAGATTGTATATGTAGGCAGATGCTTACCATATCTTGATCGTGTAGCCGCAGGGTTAAGAAATAAGACACAAGCGGATACTTATCTGTATAAGAATCAACTTCCGCTTCATGGTATATATGTAACGAATAACGAAATCGAGTTTACTATTCCTTAATGGTTATTAATTGTAGATTAAATAAGTCTGGAACAGATGGCGCTTTTGTTGTTAGTAATCATAGATTGCATAAATCTGGAACAGATGGCGCCTTAAGCGAATTTCTTTACAGAGAACTGTAAAACATTGTCCCTTGCACCTCACAGATGGCGACCTACAGCAACGCGTGGCCGGGTCTGCTAGTAATCAATAAATAAATCTATTTTAAGATAAGACGTAGTAAATACTATTGGAAAAAAATTTTAACATTCACCGAAAAATATGTTAAGGAACTGTGCAAAAAAGAACCAAAAAATAGTTTAACAGAGCTTTTTTTGTTTCTTTTACGATATATAATAAATAAATAAATAAAATAATATAAATTTCTACAATTCAAAAATCGTTACCAAAATTCTTTTCTATTCTATTCTATTCTTGTACAAAATTCATTTCCATTCACTTGTGAACACGTCCTTTTTCTGTTGCTCGAGCCTCTAGTCGCACCAACATTTAAAAATGAAACATCGAAAAACTCATTCGAACTCGAATAATCTATCCCTTGTAAGTTTTACTCATTCTTTTATCCCCTGTATCTTTTGTTGTTGTTGCTTTACATGTATTTACCATACAAGGTACCGGACAGCCTCCCAAAAAAACGGGCCTATAATAGCCGTATTTTAATTTTTCCCGTGATCTGATCCGGATAAGACTTGCTTTGAAAAATATATGTATTTGCAAAAACAACACAAGATCCAACTTTTTTTTGGATTACAATTGTAAATCCAGTTTTTAGTTTCAAGCCTCACATCTAGGGTTACTTTTTCATCGCATAGGTTGTCACCCTTAACTGAATGTGAACGAAAAAAAACTCAAACGTCAAAACAGAAATCATTGAATTAAAAAAAGGTTGTGTATTATACATTTAGGTGCAGTTGGAAAAATGTTTTGAGGTTCAAGGAAAGAAAACAAACACGAGCAATTTTTTAACAAAGATTTGTGCATACTATTTAGTGTTTGAGAACGAAAATGAGGTTCGAACCTGAAGCATGGTAAAATAATGTTGTTTTGAGTATAACATTGGAAAGACTCAAAAGTACCAAATCTTATCACGCTGGTCTTGATAAAAACATTATGAAACTACACAAAATTCAAGACGAATTGATTAAAAAATAATGCAAGCAACTTTAGGAGCATTATTCCAAACTGAAATTCAAATCAATCACAGGTTGATATGTGATTGAACTATAATTTGGAGGAGGATGAGAACTGCGATGTATCTGAACCGAAAATAAAAAAAGAACAACGAATTTCAGTCTCTGTTGGAGTCTGTTTGTGAAAATCTCAAGCAGCACAACCAGAAAGTTACCCTAAGGTCTAATAACAATATCGAGCTAAATCAAAGAAATAAAAATAGAATTCTTGAAAGCACAGCATTGTTTATTCATCGCCTGAAGGAATGCATTGTGAAGATGGCGTCAGCATGGAAATACAAGCTACCAAAGAAGCTGTTCAGAGTCGCGTAATCAAATCACTCCATTATGCAAAAGCATTCTCAAATATACCAGATAATATGCCCACAACATAATATCTGACAGTTGTTCGTCCATTGATGACCAAAGTTCCTACTCATGCAAACGCTCCCACTTTGCTCCTTTAGCAGTAGATCTACTGCGTTTTGGCCAAAATGAAAATCTACTGCGCAGCAAAACGAATCTGCTCCTTTTTAAAGAATTTTTAATTTACATATCCAGAAATTGAAATGTGCTACTATGTTCCGATGTTCGATTAGAATCCATCCACCAAGTTTCTTAAACTGAATTAGCTTGTGGCTATCGGCTCAAACTAAACTGAAAACTTTATACACAGACACTACACAACACAGCATGCACAATTGCATATAGAGTACAGGGAAGAAAGGAGATACAACAAACAAGATCATACAACTTCTTTATTCTTTCTTTCTT
Source organism: Melanostoma mellinum (assembly GCA_914767635.1). Taxonomy (NCBI): domain Eukaryota; kingdom Metazoa; phylum Arthropoda; class Insecta; order Diptera; family Syrphidae; genus Melanostoma; species Melanostoma mellinum. Next base: position 152,320,895 of record OU612060.1, read on the forward strand.
CCTCTGAGATATAGAGTTTATTGCCTATGGTCGGTTTTGTCTGTCATATGCTCTATGCTCTGTATTATTCGGCGATAGAAAGAGAGTAGACTGTAGATTCTTTCTTCCTTGTACAATAACAGCCGGCTTATTCAAATTCATGCCGGCATTTCTAGTTTGTTTTCGCTGATAATTGAGTCTGTTGTTTCTTTGTGGTGTCTTAATTAATTTTTATAGTCTTAAATGGACAATTATTAGATCTAATAACACAAAGTAAAATTGCATTTTTAAAGGGTCTTCAGTTTATTTTGAAATTAATATTGAATAGCACTAGCAGAAGCAGCGAGTCGCAGTCGCACGAAAATGGAACTAGGACAACAGAAAATAATGAAGTTCGCAGCATTGTTGAGGCTGGAGCTGGACCAAGCAAAAGATTTTCGTAGGTCAATATTATTATCACCTTCACTATGCTTCTAATAATAAAAATTGATATTGTTAGTCTCAAAACGCTCGAAGAGTTTGTTGGCCCTGAACCGTCTGTATCTAGGTTCTACCATAGGTGTTCTTACGGGACACTGTCTAATAGGGAGACACGCCAAAAGACTTGGTGTGCTTTCCAATGATTTCTGCAGAAGCTGCAAGGACGAGGAGGAGGAAGAAACCGTTCAACACCTTCTTTGCTCATGCCCTGCACTACTTCATAGGAGGAAAACTCATTTCGGTGAATTCTTCTTCGATGATACTAGCGACTTAGCTTACATAGCCCCTAAAAGTCTTTCAAAATACATTAAAAGTTCTACGTGGTTCTACTAGCAGGTGATTAACCGGCTAGTCCCGTAATGGAAGATTAATAAGTGATCAACTCGTTAATCTTACATCGGGTTTATGAGATCAGTAGGTGATTAACTTGCTGATCTGTGTGGTATCACAATGGGCCCTTGCGGCCTAAGTGTGTTAGGCAATGTACTCATTGACTGACAGCCACTTCCACCTAACCTAACCTAGTCTAAGAACAAAAAGATTTTTTGGGAACGGAGTGAATACAAAAATGAAGTGTAAAAATTAGTGTTTTTGGATGGGCTTTAAAGTGTATGTATGACATTCGAAAGCCGTGCACTTTCTAATTGGGGCGTTTGGAAGTAATAATGTAATCACAATGTAGTTTCTTGCATAATAATGTTAGCAAAGCAAATTGTTGGCAACGTGATAAAGCTTCCTTACCTGATACCAAAACGTTTTGGTCGAGACAGTTCACTTGTTGCTCCTGCCCACAAGGAACATTCGAAAAGTCATATTTTCAGCCCATATTTGTAGTGGACTTTTATGAACAAACTTTTTAAAATCAAATAGAGAAGCTCTATCATGGTGACATCAATTTTTTTTTGTTGGCTTTATCTAATAATTATTAAAAAAAAACTGCATTTTTAATGCAATATAATTCCGAAAGGCCTTAAGTAAGATTGCTAGACTTTCAAATCTCATAGGTATATCCATAGAACCTATCTAGCTAGCTTATGAATTGAAAAATATTAAATTCATATGATAGCTTATGAATTATCTGGATTATGAATTGGAAAACATTCAGGTAATTCATAGGTTATAGCTAGGTTGTGAATTGATTTTTTCCAATTTATAATGAACTCATAAGCTAGCTTATGAATTGGATATTTCTCAATTCATAAGCTAGCTTATGAATTGAATTATCTCAATTCTTAATTCCCCAACTAGCTAATGAATTGAATCTTTCTCAATTCTCAATTCAACTACTAGCTTGTGAATTGAATCTTTCTCAATTCATAATTCACAAATTAGCTTATGAATTGAATGTTTATTAATTCATAATGCACAAATTAGCTTGTGAATTAAATATTTTTCAATTCTTCTGAAGCTTACTACTAGCTTATAGCTTACGGATTTTTTAATTCATAAACTCGCAACCCTGTTGAAAACTATACTGTCAACATCAATGCCGGTCAACTCTCTTTGTAGACTGAAATCAAATTAAAGTCAGCGTTTACTTTTGGTAAGATTTGTAAGTTTTTTATTCTTTTCTTTAGTATTCCGCTCAATGTTTCAGATTGAAACTTATGGTCGACTAAACTACTAAACTCATTAATAAAGGAGCTGACTTCTGGAGTACAGAGGGTTTACCATACCACACAAGGCTTTTTTTGCGTTCATTGATTGGATAAGAAACAATTAATTCGTTAGTTTAATAATGGATTTTTGTAATGACTGGTGCCATGATAAGGTAATGGTAAATGCCATCACCCTACGTGAATTAATCGCTATCACCGTCCTGATATCGAATTTGATATCAGGACAGTGATAACTATAAATCCTCGTTGTTCGTTTTCGGTAGTCACTACACTCCCAAAAAAATACTTTGGGCTCTCAGTCTATGAAGAAAATCCTTTGGAAGCCCCTCCACGGTATTGAATATGACTTATTTCTCTGTTTCAAAAAGGAATCATGATGCGGAATCATCTTCGAGTAGTGAAAATGGACCAGTATTAAGTACATCGAAACCAAAAAAGTACAAACAGAGATACAAACGGGAGTCACAGTATCAATGGTTGCAGTGCGTCAATGGAAGTGGCTTCTGTAAAATTAGTTTCAAGTCTCTCGAAAATAATAAAAAAAAATCTTAGCAAACATAATACCTTTGAGAGGCATTCGGCAAAAGCAAAGAATGCTAATGAAATGATGAGCATTCCACATTCATTTCAAAACGCAAGCGCTAAGAACTCCGAAACTTCAAAGATAATGGCGGAACTAACGTGTGTAATGTTCTGTGTGCAGCGCAATTTATCGATTTCAACCATGGATGCCCTTCCTACTCTGAATAGCACTGTCTGTCCAGATTCATCTATTGCTAAATCTATTAAATGTGGAAAAACCAAAGCAACCTCGATGATCAACGACATAATTGGACAGTTTTCCCAGTCTTTAATTGTTGCGCATTTGGTAAAGAATAAATTTTCTATTATAATTGATGAAACGACTGATGTTTCTTCCACCAAGTGCCTAGTCATCGTTACTAGACTTTTTAATATAGTGACAAACAAAATCACTGACCATTTCTTTGCACTAGTTGTGCTCCAAAACTATCGGATTCGCTAGAAATATTTTCTGTCCTTAAGAACAAATTCGAAGAAAGTAATATTCCACTTACCAATATTATCGGGTTGACCACAGACAATGCATCTGTAATGGCCGGTAACAAACATATGGATGCAGCTCTGGCCAGGGCTAGAGGAGCTTTTGCTCTTACAAGGCGACTGTTTCACAGCAGACAACTTGACAGCAGGGTGAAAGTGATTTGCTACATGGCCCTTATAAGGCCAATGATTGTTTATGGGTGCCCTGTGTGGTTCAATGTTACAGCGTCTCAAATGGAAAAGATTCGGGTGTTTGAGAGACAGTGTCTGCGTACCTGTCTTGGATTGCACAGAACACCAGAGTCGGAGTACAAAAAATATTATCCCAATGAGGTCCTTTACAACGGGGCTCAAATAAACAGGATCGACAACTTCATTATAAAACTGACTCGTGGTCACACTGCAAGAGCGATGACCTCGACCAATACCCTGATAATTGGGGCTTATTACCCCAACACTGAATATATGGAGAAAACGCGCTTCAGTGGATTTGTCCCACCGGAGGCTTTCCTCTATTTTGATATGGTAGGGCTGATTCAGGATAGATTGGCGGTTCCGCTAATCTACCACGTCTTCCGTTAGTCCGTGGAACGACGGCTCCCTTACAACCGAGACGTCACCGCAGTAGGCGGAGACGTTGAAGAGCTCCTCCGGTTCAGTAGGGCGGTTTCAGATAGCGATCGTCGCGACGTTGTTAAAACGTCGAAAGTGTTCTGGTGGTTGTCGGAGCAACAACATGAATTTGATATTGATAGCGAGTCGCCAATGGCTGGCTAACACAGGTTTAGCGTGTAAGTCTTAGGGTATGGGGGGGGGGGGGGCACAGTGGCAACCAAAAAAATTACAAAAATCAAAAAAAAAAAAAAAAAATACAAAATACAAAATACAAAAAACCCAACAAAAAAAAAATACAAAAAAAAAAATTACAAAACACAAAAAAAAATTACAAAATATAAAAAAAAAAAACCAAAAGCTACTGTGGCTGCTCTAGGTTTAAGTAGATTTAAGTAGTTTTAATTAGTTTTAATTAGTTTTAAGAAAACAAAAAAAAAAAATGATATTTTAAACTAAGTTTTTTAAAGAATTTTATTAGTTGTAACTAGCTCTAGTTTTTGATTCATAAACTATCATAAGGCCGAAAGGCAGTAGTAGTAAGATATTGAATAATTTAGAGTACCCGCCGAGGGTCAGTAAGTTAATTAAGTTATTATACAAGCTAGTTTTACACATTTTTGTTAGCATGTAAGTAGATATAAGAAAAAGTAAATAAAAATGAATTAAAAATGATGAAAATGTAATGGCCGGTAATATTGCTGGAGTAAAAGCAAAATTTTTACAGCACGTAAACAAGGACATGTTCTTTCTTGGACGTACTTGCCATTTCTTACATCTTTTTGCGTCTGCAGCAAGTAAAAAACTTCCAGAATATATTAAAAAAAAAGTAAAAGCTATATATAACTATTTCGTCCATAGTCCAAAACGCATTGGTGCATTTAAAGAGTTCCAAGATTGTTTTAATGTGAAAAGCAATAGTATTTTGGGTTTATCTTCCACACGTTGGCTTTCAATGGAAGGTGTTATCAATAGGCTTCTGGAGCAGTGGCAACGTTGCAATATTATTTCAATTTGCAATCTTTCGAAAATCAAAGTTAAACAAAGGAAATTGCCAATTTATTGATGACCCCGATAAATAAACTCTATTTTTTTTTCTTCATATGTGTGCTGAATTTGGTAAACCAGAGCAATAAGCTCTTTCAGAGCGAATCAACTAAAATTCATTTGCTTTATCAAGTAATGCTAGATTTATACCTTGCAATAATAAAAAAAACTTATAAAGCTTGATGTAGTAAGCGTGAATGTAAATTTTGAAGATTCTACTCTGTATTTGCCACTTTCAGACATGTACTTTGGCACTCATTTTGAACAGTATTTCAATTTAAATTTAATTCTTGAGGAAGATATAATCGAAATAAAAACTAATTTATTAAATTTTTACAAAGAATAGTGTACCCAAATATCAAAACGGTTTGATTTCAACAACATAAAATTAAAATTACTTAAATATTTGGATGTGAGCCAAATAGTGGAAGGTACTTGCAAATCAATTTTGCCAATATTGGAAGAATTTCCATTTTCAAATGAAAATGTTGAAAAACTGAATACTCTTGGAGATTTTTGTTAGGCAATAGAGATATTATGAATGAATACAACGATCCGTCTGATATCACAAAATTTTGGTAAAGAGTGGGTACAATTAAAAACGCGCTGGGTGAGCTAGTATTAGCAGAACTTTCAAAATGTGTTCTTTTGTTATACTCATTGCCCCACAGTAGCGCAGCTGCCGAGAGAAAATTTTCATAAGTCAATTTAGTGAAAACTGATAACAGAAATTCTTTTACCACCTTAACACTGCAAAATATTATTTTAGCCAAAGAGCTTACAAATCCAACAAAAGATTGTTGATCTCTCTCGGATTCGCCAGGGATTATTGATTTTTTCAATAAACTTAAGTTATTAGATGGCAAATATATAAAAAACTAATGAAGGTGCCAATAGCAATAAATATTTTCCAATTGTGATTTTTGTTACCTAATTTAATTTATAAAATTGGTTTTTTTTTTTGTTACTGTTGAGTTTGTTTATGAAGTTATTTTTAAGTTATAGGTATTTATGAAAATAAATAAGTGTTCATTTTAATATGTGATTTTTTGTTAGTTTAGTTGATAAGCTTTTATTTTGTTTTTGTTTTTGTTATTGTTGAGTTCCTGTTAAAGTTTGTTTTTTTTTTTTATAAAATTGTACTTAAAGCTGATTGAATTTCATTTTTATGTTTTTATGTTATTTGTTGTATTTTGTAAAATCTACTGCGCTCTTCTTGAATCTACTGCGCTTTTTTAACATATATACTGCGCTCAACCGTCTATGAAGTGGCAGCGCTGCGGTCATGCTCCATTGATGGTGCATTTAGGTTTTCGCAACATTTAGAAAAATTTCGGAAGAAATCGATTCCCAGTACGACCATCTAAAGTGTTAGATTTATGACTTCGTTAAGAAAAGTACGTTCTGGTAGGTTTATTTAGGTTTTTATATTTGATGGTTGAAGTTGAAGAGTTCAACATAGTGGTTTGTTATCAAGTTAGCTCCGTGATTTTTGGTCAATTTATGGTGTTTACAGCTTTTACAAACAAATAACCCGGCGGTAATTGCTTCGGTACGCACATTAAACACAAAAAATAAAAAATCTACAGACATTATAGTAGAAATGCAAAACAGAGATCACGTAGGAAACATTTTAAGAGCAGCATCAAAATTAAAAGGCACAGGCATTTCCTTGCATCGCGATTATCCGATAGCCGCACGCATAAGAAGAAGAAGGCTTCAGAAACTCAGAACGGAAATTTTGCATAAAAATAAAAATTTAAAAACACAAATTGTCGCACCATATCTCAAAGTAGGCGATCATGCATTTTATTATGACAACCAAAACATGCTAAAATGTGATGATAACAGGTATGGATTGACAGCAATGCAACACATCATGGGTGACGTTTGCTGGACCAGTGGCTCTCAAACCAATTCAGGGCCCCCACTTTGTTTTTAAATGTACTGCCGTCTGTCTGCCAATGTAAAGAAAATGAAATAAAAAGTAGTAAATATGAATTATGTGAAATTAGAATCTTAGCTTATAATATTCATGGCTTAGGTAATAAGAATTTATTTTCGGAATTTTATAATTTTGTCAATCAGTATGAAATCGTATTTTTATTCGAAACATTTGTAACCAAAGAAAATTGTAGCAAGTTTGGAAGAGAATTTTTAAAATATAATTTTGAATGGATTCCGGCAATTAAAACGAAGGAGAGAGGAAGGGCAAGTGGAGGTTGCTATTTGGGAGTAAAAAAGGAGCTAAAAGATAAGGACATACATTGTTGCTTTCAGATGGATAACGACATTAAGTTTTTAGAGATGCAGTTGGAGCAAGAAAAGTACCAGATATATCCATGCTACTTGAATTGTAACAAATGGGATGATGATATGAGGAAAATTACGGACCTGTTAATACAATCAACTAATCCAAACATCATGCTTATAGGAGACTTGAACGCAAGAGTTGGAGAGGAAGAGGGTATGGGAAACTTAATTGAAAGAATAGCCCGGAAATCGAAGGACGCTGTTTCAAATAGGAGAGGTAAAAAAGTACTAGACTTGTGTGACACGTTTGGGATGAGAATACTAAATGGAACGAGTGAAGGGGACAAAAATGGTGAATACACGTTTGTAGGTGATCAAGGAAATTAGGTGGTGGATTATTGCCTAGCAGGTGGAAGCTGGAACAAATGCATCAAGGACTTTGAAGTGAAACATGTACCTTACTCCGACCACTTACCTATTGTTGTTGTATTTGGACATAAAAGCGAAGTAAGAGATGGAAATCGCACTCTTCTGCCTATACCGATGCTGAAATGGAAAGATTCTATGGGTCATGTATATAGAAAAGAATTGGATAGAAGGCTGACCGGCCAAACGGAATTTGATTTTCCCACATTGGAAAAATGTATAAAATGTGCAGCTGCACGTCCCTATTACAACTCAAGGCGAACAACGCAATCTACTCCATGGTTTGATAATGATTGTAGGAAGGCAAGAGATCTCTCGTTTGAAAGGCTTACGCTTTTTAGAGAAAAAAAAAACACATCACACAGAAGCCAATCGGCAATACAAAGAAATCTGCAGAGAAAAGAAGAAAAATTACTGGGAAAGAGAAGCAAAAAAGCTGGCAACATGCAAAAACTCGAAGGATTTTTGGAGCCTAGTGAAGAAATTAAATGGAAGAGTAAATGTGATAAATCGGAATCTGAGCCCAGATATTCTTCGAAATTATTATAGTGACCTTCTAAATCCTGGTGTAGTAATACATTCCTTCCAATATGCTGTCCCAGGGATCCAAAATGTAACACTCGATGCTACTATCTCGGTACAAGAAGTGAGCCATGCACTTGAATGTTTAAAAAAGGGCAAAGCACCGGGACCAGACTCCATTCCGATAGAATTTTATAAGAGTGGTTCGAGCTTGCTGAAAATCAAGCTCTGCCACTTAATGAACAAAGTCCTTGAAAATGAAATGACACCGCAAGGATTCAAAGAAGCATTAATTTTTCCGATACACAAGAAAGGATCATTAGCTAACCCAGAAAACTATAGGGGAATCTCGTTCCTGAATGCATCATATAAAATTTTTACGGCGATCCTCAAAAAACGGCTGGATGAATGGATAAGGCAGAATAATATCCTGAAAGAATACCAGGCAGGGTTCAGGCTACTCAACAGTTGATCAACTGTTTGTCCTTACAAGCATCGCGGAATCGTTCCAGAATCAAAACAAAAAACTTCACACGTTTTTGGTGGATTTCAAAGCAGCTTTCGACTCCATTGACAGAAATGCGTTGCTTTATAAGCTGTACTTGAAAGGAGTATCACTTAAGTTTGGAACAGTCATACAAAACCTATACACAAGGAACAAAGCTGCTATTTGGAATGGTGAAGAGATGTCAGACTGGTTCGAGACAAAATCAGGTGTGAAACAGGGATGCGCCTTGAGCCCAACATTGTTTTCGTTATTCATAGATGATCTGCTGGATGGACTTCCGGGGGGTGTTCTTTATGCAAATACATGCATTAAGGGACTGATGTTTGCGGATGATGTGGTGTTGTTAGCTAGCTCCGCTGAAAGTCTTCAACTAATGATAAACCGGCTTGGAGACTACTGTAAGCTCTGGAATTTGACAATGAACCGAGAAAAATCCAAAGCAATGATTTTTAAAAAAGGAGGTGGTAGAAGAAGTCGTAAGGACATTTGGAACTACAATGGCGGAGAATTACAACTGGTGAATGAGTTCAAGTACTTAGGCATGCTTCTTTCGTCAAACCTCAATTTGAGTAAACACCTCAACGAAAAACTATCCAAGGCAAAAGCTGCAATCAATGCGACGTGGAAAGGATGTTTTTCAAATGGAGCAATTGCGCATAGCAGTAAATATAAAGTATTTGAAGCAGTGGCTGAATCAGTTTTGTTCTATGGGGCACAGGTGTGGGGATATAAAGAACATGAGGCAGTAGAGAAGCTCCTACGGTTCTATATAAAACGAATTTTTTGTATTCCTGCTAATGCTCCAAATTATCTGTTGATGATCGAAACAGGACTTTCACCCTTGTTTATAAAAACTTTGAAGTTGCAGATAGACTACATATTGAAGGTAATGAAAATGGCGGATACAAGGCTTCCAAAAATAGTGGCGTTAAAAGCGGTGGATAACAAGTCAAGCTGGTATGCGGAATGGATGGATCTGGCGCTTCAATGCAAGATGGAGGTTGATCTAAGTATTGGAAATGTAGATAACTGGGGTTCAATTTTATATCAGCTGATGGAGAAAGTTGGTCAACTGAAGCTACTGGAGTATAGAGAAGGAGCAAAAGCTTCGGTACATAGAGCAGTGTACAGTCGCTTGGACCACAATTTGGTAGGAAAAAACTATTTCCATGATAAAAACAGTGTTCAGGTTATATCAATGATGATGAGGTTGAGAGGTGAAATTATAAACCTGAATTACATACCACATAGGGAAGATCTTCCATGTCTTTGTGATCTATGCAACAGGAATGAAAGAGCAGATGTCTTACATTTCATTGGGAAATATCCAATATTAAGTGAAGTGAGGCGTCAGGTATTTGGAAAAAACTACCTTTCAGATGATGAGAGTATAACGGAGTTAAACGAGCTGGATGTGGAAAAACTTTTTAATTTTGCCAAAAATGCGCTAAATTATAGGAATAAAATAAGGAGTGGGATCTTTTGAGAACTTATTTATTGTAATTTTTTAAATGATCGGGCAGACGGCATAATGCCATGCATATATGTTTTTATATTATTTTAAAGTAGTTAAAAATGAATTTGAATAAATAAAAACTATCGAATCTAAATCTAATCTAATCTATTTAATGTGTAATGTAAACTATCAACTCTATTTTAGTTTGGAGTCGAGTAGGTATATTTGACCTCAGGAAGATAAATTAAAAAGCAGAAAAACAAAAAGTGTCGTCATAGCGAGGGTGATTATGCACATTATGAAAATAAGCAGGTAATTGTTTTTAATACTTTAACGAAAATATAATGGACTGATTGTTTGATTGCTACTGAAATAATATACTTTTACCGTGTTCTCCTTCTCACATCTCACTTGAAGTTATAAATGTATGGTACATTGGTGTCTAAATCAATATTAAATTTTTACTTGTTTGCTTTTATTGTAGACTTCCATTAACATAATAACAATCCTCAAAGCACGACACCACACAAGGTGAAAGCGACCTTCAACATCAATGCGTCGGAATAGAGCTAAGTCCGAGTCATCAGATTAAGATTCAAAATGTTGCATATTATGTAGATACATAATTTAAAGACAAAATATTGTCCCTCGTTTTCTTAAACATTGAATGTCTATATTTATAAAATGAGTGTCATAAACTTTTTATTGTTAACCAATGGTTTTATAGTTTTTAATTGCCTTGTATATAAAAATACAAATGCATACACAAAAGTGAATACATTTTTAAGTGCTCACCTTACTATACCTAATGTATTGAAGCGTTTTACTACTTAAATGCAATGCGATGTAACGTCTCACATGCAAATGCAATTATAAACGAAAAACACTGGTGGGTTTTATACAGTTAATAAATCTTACTTTAAACATAAATATGTATATTTATATATTGCATATCGTATTAACAACAAACCATTTTGGAAATATAAATAAAGTATTTTACAAGCGTTTTATAAAGTGTTCAAGACGTCAAATAGAACAAGGGAGAATTTGAATGTTAGCTACCCTAACAGATTACTGGTAAGTTTAGAGCGAACACATGGATCGCTAGATGAGGTGTTGAAATACATCCCAATAGGGTGGCCAATAATAAAGTATATGGCATTACCTATGTACAGTGGTGGACATGTCGGATGCACATTTTTAAAGCAAGTAAAAAGGCAATCAACACTCTGCATCAGGTATGTTATTGTTTAAGCATCAAGTGATCAAGTATACTCTTAACTATTTGAATTTGAATCACAGAAAGCGAAATTCAAAGCCAACAAACGCATCAAGTTTCAAATTGCACGAATAAAGTTAGAATTTCTTGTAATAAAAATGGATGCAAACAATAAACCGTAAGCATTTCTATTCATCCTTATTGCAATAGCCCACGTCTTTTGGAATACGGCCGATTCATTATTTAAAACTAAAAAGTAATCACCGAATTTCATTTCAGAAAAAAAGAATTTGGCAACACGACGAGTTCTCTGGCACTGTTTGGGGAAAGAAAAGAAGAATTTGAGAACTCGAAAAAAAAAAATTTTTCCATGCAGAACGTTCTTGAAGATTAATTTCCCAAAATGTTTTGGTAAATACTATATAAACCTATACATAAATATATATTTTAAAGTGTACACATTTTTTTTCAGACTGAACCTACATATGTACAACAACCGAAATGTGTAAAGTTTAAATAAAAAACTTACTTAGGGCCTACAAAAACAGTGAAGACAGGAGCAAGCGCACTGGCGCTGGAGCTACTAAGGCTCCATTTCAGCATGATATGGAAGACATTTTTGGAGACCGTCCGGAAATTTCGAACTCTCACACTATTGAGTTGGATGGTCAGCCTACAGCGGCATTAATGGCTACAGGTCAGTAGATTTTAATTACTACTATCAACATATCAATCAAATCATGCTATCTACCCTCTTCTCCTGGTGATTGAAGAATCGGCACTGGAAATCGAAATTTTAGAGGAAGAGTTCCTCTGTGATACCGATGAAATTGGAGTTTCCATTGATGCACCTGTACAAAATCCAACAAAAAAAAAACCCAGAAAAACAGAAGCAAATTGACCGTAAATTTGATAAAAAAAAAACGAGGAGAGCACGCAAATCTTGAAAAACTTCGCTGAGACAAAAATTTTGCTAATGAGGGAAGCTGAAGAAGCCAAAAACAGACGACATCGAATCCAAAGATTAAGAGATTGAAATGCTTTCTTTTATTAATTAACTTATTTTTTCAATGTAAATATGCAAAATATTTTAGCAAACTTAACAAAACAATAAAATGTTCATACATTCAAACACGAATTACGCTTCTGTTAATAAGTTCCTGAACAAGCTGCTGTCTTCTGTCTGTTTCTATTTCGTTACCCCCAGCAGTTCGAACTTGATTTAAAATTTGTTCGTTATAGAATTTATCATCATTATCGACACAATGACACATTTATTGTGAAGTATGCATGCACTGCACAATGCACAACATACAGTTAAATTCACAACTGTTTGAATACGGGTATTTTCCGTGAAGTGCAGAAGTCTTCGAAAGCGTGTTTTTAATAAACCAACGCATGTTCCACTATGACCCTTGCTGATGAATGCACTATTATTGAATTGAACCTGCAATTATTATTTTTAAGAAAAAAATGGATCTATTGAATAAGTTATAGTAAATAACCTGTATGTTTGATAAATTTCCATTGTTTTTTAAATGGAGGAGTTAAGGCCCCGACCCATAGAATCCGTTGCGTCCGTTCGCTGCCGGATTCAACTGACAGCAGTGATTTTTACCGGACACAACGGATTGGGGTGACCCATAGAATCCGTTGCGGTGTGAAAAGAAAACATCAAATTGATTTCGACTGCGCATGTTAAAAGTTGGACTACTTTTTCCGTTGCGTCCGTTGCATCCGATGCTTATGGGTCACCTCTCATAAGATCGTGTGTATTTAATCGAGCTGTCAGTTGAATCCGGCAGCGAAGGGACGCAACGGATTCTATGGTTTGGGGCCTTTAGCCAGTTCATTGAAGCGTAAGCAGAGTCCCCGAGCAAAAATGTGTTTTGTTTGGAAATCGTTCCAACATAGTTTTTGATGCTTTTTGAAATAGCCCAGATCTTCTCAGTACACGGGAGTCATGCAAGCTTCCTGGCTCTCCACAAAAAATGTTAATAAATTTCATATTGCATTGTATTATATTTTTTTCGATTGAAGTACGAGGGAGCGTTTTTATATTCGCGGAATAAGGGGGTTAGAGGGTGGTGACTATTAATTAAAATAATTGTAGCTCTCCTTGTTTTGAATAGAGGCCTTGATGGCGATGTGGGAACCATCATTGCATCCTAAAATCCCAGGTTTATTTGTTTTGCGCTCAAATTCTTCAGCTTTCGAATTGCTTCATCTGAATTTGGCCATTTTATCACCTCATGTCTAAATGAGATCAGACAGGATGAAACCCTTTCCACTATTCTCTAAGCCGCAGAACAGCAAATGCCAAACAAATGAGCTTCTTCACGAAAAGTTGTTTTATTGGCAATGTACCACAAAAACAAATGTACTTCTTTGGCCGCTTCAATTTTCGGAAGAATCCTTTTTGCAGTAGTACAAAAGCGCTCTGAGTTGTTGTATCGGTCTAAAATTCAGAAAAAAAAATCTTAAAATACAAAGAGAAGTGTACGGTTGGTTGTGATCGCATCACTTAAGAACGGCTCGTCCAAATGAAACCAATTTTTGTGGTAGCTGAGGAAATGTTTGAAGATGGTTTTTATAAAAAAAATCTAAAATTGGGCTCGGGGACGGGTCTCCTGAGTTATGGCAACTTTCCTGAATGTCACTTTTGTCCATATAAAATAGACTTAATACAACAAATAAATGAAACAAATCTTTAAAATCTATAATTTATATAATTATATAAAAATGAATGTATGTGCGTATGTTTGTTTGTTTGTCCGGTATAGACTCCTACACCGCCCAACGGAATTCAATGAAATAGTTTTTCAAACTACCGATTAATACTGCGGCTGTTGTCCGCTTTAGACGAAAATTTCGTTTAAAATCCTCGGAAATTGTCGCTTCAATATTCTACATCCTGGAATGTTGCTGTGGTCCTTCATCGTCGTCAGAGCTAGAAGAAGAATCCCACAAAAGCGTTTCCAACACAGAATCAGAGGATTCCTCTTAAGTCTCATCTTCTAAAAGCTTGATGAAAAAAAAAAATCGGAAATAATTGCCATGAAAAGATGCTTTTTTATGTACTTACCATCTCATCAAGCAAATGTTGTTTTGCCATGTTTTTATGTATTAATTTTCCAAATATTTGATTTTCAAAAAGTTCAGTCGTTGTTTTCTGTCAAACTCTAAATCCAGTGCTACTAACATTTAGAAATAAATTTTTTTTTTTAATATTTTTTAATTTGAAACCTACCTAGGCTGAAAAAACCTTTGGTTAGATCCTACCAAAACGGCAACCGTGTCCACAACTTATATCGTTTTTCATTGACAAAAAAAAGTTGCTCCTCTTGTGAAAAGATCTACTTTTTTCCCATTTTCCATGTTTCATTGAAAAAAGAGTAGATACGGAGTTACTCTAATCGCCAAAGATCTACTCCCATTGGGTTTGGAAATCTACTCTGATTTCATGCAAACATGCAAAAACATTTGTTCTGTCAATTTAATTGAAAATTATTTGCTTATTTTAAATTTTTTGTTCTAGCGTTGCGTTGTGCTGAAAAAATTGCTATAAATTATTAGAAAACAAGTAAACAAGTTAAAATTCAGTAATTTGCTGAAAAAATAAATTAGAAAACATGAAAATATTAATTCTTATATGTGTACATCAATTTAACCTGCAATACCAGCAAAAAACCCGAAAAAATTTTAATTAAAAGTAGTAGTTTTCGATTTGAGAGTAAATCTATGGAACTTCAATGAAAAACGCTATTAATAAGCCAATTAGTGATTCCCAAGTGAGGTGTAGCGTGGAGCGCCTTTCCAATTGGAAAATTTTCAATAATGTCGATTTTAAAACAGTGGTGTTGTTGCCTTATAGTTATAAACGTATATCCCCGCACGGAAACTTTGGTCTGTTACCAGAGGAACGTTAAGGTTAAGAAAAATTGTTGCACATGAATTATTTGATCAAGTGTGCATTTTAGACATCCTTCATTAGAATTGAAATTCACATCAGCTTAAATGAAATGTTTTTATTTTCTGTAGTTCATCGATTTTTTTTATTTTCCATAGGTCATAACATTTTAAAATTCCTTTCCGTCATTTTTCACTAAGGTTTCCTTAAAATGATGTAATATTTTTATTAATAATGCAATATTTTCAACGAACTCTGAGCTAAACCAGCTTAAGGAGGTTTTATATGAGTTCTGAAAAGTGTTCATATGAAAAACACTTGCTGAGGAATTATTCAATTTATCTTAAAGAGCTTTAGGTTACAAACATACACAGGGGGAGACGAACAACTTGTGGATTTCGGGAGCGGGTCAAAATTCTGCTTTCTAAGATTCTGGCTTTTTAGTAAGAAAGAATTCTGCTTTTTTCATATTAGTTTTTCTTTGCAGAAGAACATAAAACAAAGTTAGAAAACAATCCAAAACAAAAAGCTTAAGCATGGAAAACAAACATCATAATATAAAGCTAGACCAAAAAGAACAATATTTTTTCAAATACGCTTCAGATAGCCATTGTGACTTAAATCTTTTCTCTTTTTTATAGGTAATTCTTTTTATTTCTCTATTTTTTAGAACACTCTTTTTTCATAATCCTCTCCCCAGCTTCGCACGCTCAATTTCTGATTTAGCACTAATTAACTCCTTTCGTAGGTCTCCAATTAATTTGTAGACAGGCTATGGCCAACTATAACTTTCTGCCGACGATGCCAAGTCTCTACTTTGTTTTGCGTTCTTGGGAATGCATCTCCGGTTTTATCGTAAACAGTCTAAAATTTAGGAGGATATTTACAGCTGTCTCCTACGTAGTTGTTTTTAAACCAATCAACTAGCTATAGCACGTCTGAATAATATATATAATGTGAGACTTCAGCAGCAGGCGCAAACGCAAGGCTTTTAAGCATTCGAACAAGTGTGGTGAACTGTTCAGAGTTGCCATATTTCCTTACTAAACTGAAATAGAATTTTTAATTAAATTCAATAAAAGCTGAAATTTTATAAGTTTCTCACTGTTCTTTTTGAACCCTTCTCCAAATTATTTGGCCCTTAAGTTTAGCTGACGAAATACACAATTTTAACGCAGAAGAAATTCCTTTTGAAAATCGCATATAATACGCTTAGGTGCCAGCCGAATGCTGTAGTTGTTGGCAACTCTTAGTAGCTCTGCAAAAAAACATTCAAAGAGCGAGCGTGTTTTCTTGCTCATGAGGCAAAAAACCAAAGGCACAACTTGTTTTTCTACTGTTCCATAAATAGAAAACAGTTGTCGCATGATCATTGAAACAACGTCAAATGTTCCGTCCATCGCCCAGCAATCACTTTCTCCCAACAACTTTAAACTTGATTTTTTTTCAAGTAGGTACATATAATTAAATACCTATTCATCCTGGAACTATTTTTCAGACAATATAAATAACTCGCCTTGCAAAACATATAAGAAATAAACCTATAGGAATATCAATCTCTTCTAAGCTTTGTGGTTCTTTTCGCAAATGTATGCTTTTTCTCTGTCTTTTGATTTTAGTTTTTTTGGGTATTTTTTGATGGCAAAGCAAACCGAATATCACATGGTGTTTCGATAATAGATTGTTGCACTAATTGGCTAGCTTACATAAATGTGTTTTCTGCCAGATTTTGTACACTGTTGTTGGACTGTTGCACATGCTTTTCAACAACACGTGGATCATGGGTATGCTGCCCTGACTGTCTTACAATAATATGTAATTCACCTATTTATTTCGTCACTGCAGGTCTTTTGCACTTATCTTTTATACGATTTGCACATGCCAATTATATCTAATGCTTATATTTATTCAATTTTTCAAAGTAAATCATATATCCATCAACACATAATTTAACTTTTCCTTTATTAGATTTAACATTTGACACATTCATTTTTAAGTATGTACATACACTTTCGAACGTTAAACAAATGACACTAACAGAATTATGTTATTCTTTTAAGTATAGAAGAGCGACAAGATAGTAAGAGTTTGCAATTGTTATCAATATTCTGCCAATTATAAAGAAAAAGATGGTGTAGAGAATGTTAAGCCCGCGCTTTATACTTTTACTTTTTTCCTTCATCCTCCCCATGCTTCGTGCGCTCAATTTCTGTTTTGGCACTGATAAGCTCCTTTCGTAGGTCTCCAATTAATTTATAGACACCTGCGTGAATACGAACGGGCAAAGGCAACTATTACTAGGTACATATGTATAAGCCGACCAACGATGTTAAGCCTCTACATTGTTTTGCGTTCTTGGGAATGTGTTGAAATAATTTGTTTGCTTTGTTTTTTAAATACTTTATCCTCCTACTTTACCCTATCATGCTTTACATACATACATACATGCACACCTCTTTTACTTTGCTATTTACTTTTCCATTTATCCAAGGCATTGTTAAGGCTTACTTTACATTATTAAATCATATCATCTTGAATCACCAAGTACACCGGTTGCTTCTTTCTCTTTGAAGTTTAACAGAATGGATTTCTAGTTTTATCACAGTTTTGTCATAAACTAACTGAATTATGTAATTTTTTCGAGTAGGAGAGCGACAGTGAGGAAATAAAAATCCACTTCTCTACTTTGAAATTCTTTAGAAAGCAAGAGTTTGCAATTATTATCAATATTATATTGTATTTTCCAAACCTTCTTTTTCTTTATAATTAGCAAAATATTGATAAGCAGAATTTTGAAAAAAGAATTTTCACCCCGGCAGAATTTTGACCCCAACCCGCGAATTTCATTTGGCAAACGAAGACCTCGCAGATGTCTAATTTTTTTTTTTACTGTCACTTCATCTTGCACAAAAAAGTTTTGTTATTGTCGTGTTATGACAAAAAACCACGACAATAACAACTTTTTTGTTATTGTTTAATTTATAATAAGACATTGGGATTGAACAAGAACATTAGGAATATCATTAACAAGTAACAGAAATAATAATGGCCCCAGATGAATTCCTTGAGGAACACCGGATGTTACATTCATGGCACGCGATAAGCACTTGTCTATATGAACATATTGAGTTCGACCACTTAGATACGAACTGAGCCATTCCAACATATTTGAGTGAAAGCCATATCTTCGCAGCTTACAAATAAGAACGGCGTGATCTACTTTGTCAAAAGCCTTCGAAAAGTCTGTGTAAATTACGTCGCACTGTGAACCACTTTCAAGAGACCTTAGCACAAAATTAGAAAAAATGGCAGGATTGGTGGTAGTAGATCTACCGCTAACAAAACCGTACTGGTATGGTGAAATTAATTTTTTTAGTGAAATAGCATGTTTTTTATAAATAATTTTTTCAAACAGTTTTGGGAAAAAATCTCCGAAACCGATTTCACAAATCGGTCTATAGTTCGTTACTTCGTTCAGATCCAGCCTTGTGAATTGGGGTAACAAATGAGCACTTCCAACAATCTAAAAAGGAGCCTGCATCGAGTGAACGATTGAAAATGATAGTTAGAGGCAGGGCAATAGCCTGCGCACAATTTTTCAAAAGTATAGGAGGAAAACTATCCATGCCCGGTTGCTTAAATAAGTTCAATGCACACAACTCTTCTTACACTTCATCAATAGAATATTTAAAAAGCCGATATCCATGAAACTCGAAGAACCATTTCTATCAAGCACTGTTGCATCATTTAGGGGAACATACACTTAACTAAAAAACTGCGCAAACAGATTGCAAACTGTTGGAAGGTCGAATGAAGTTATGCCCGACAAATGCATAGTGCTAGGAATGCCCACTGATTTTTTTTTGCTGTTAATGAAATTCCAAAAACATTTTGCATTGCTTTTGAGTTTGCTTTCAATACAAAAAATGTGATGCTTGTACAAAAACTCATTAAGAAAATCAAACCTCTTTTGAACACTGCAATATTTTTCATATAATACAGAACTATTGTTAGAGTTTCGATACAATTTATATGCTCTATTTTTACGGTTGTTTAGATTAAACAATTCTCTATTGAACCACGGCGGTTTGTTAGAGACACTCTTAATAGTTTTCGGAACGAATAAATTGACTGCATCTTTAAGCTTATCTGTAAAAGTAAGGTATGCATTATTAAGATCTGAGTTGCTTAAGACAGACATCCAATCGAAAGAAACAAGAAAATATGACATTGAAACAAAATCACCTTTAGTATAATCATAAGTGTTAATGTCTCGAGCAGCAGCTTTAAAATAAATATAGTATTTGAAACTTATGTCTATCTAATGCTACATGGTGGTCTGATTTTGACAGCAAGTTAGAGAAAAGATTAACATCAGCGCAAAGTTCTTTGTCAATAAAAATCAAATCAAGAATACGATCAAGGTTATTAGGGAAGCTATTTATTTGAAGATCATACGCTGTCAATCTGTAGACAACTTCACTATCAAAATCAATCATTCCTAGCATTGAAGGGTAATAAGCAGAGATCGTCTTCATCAAAAACCCACTTAACAAATGGCAAGTTAAAATCTCCAACTATAACAATGTGTTTTCTTTCAAATTTTTTAATACTTCGCAACAGTTATCAATGTGAAGTTTGTAAATTTCAAGAGAACTCTCTGGTGGTATATAACTTACAGCAATGTACATTGTACACCTCATGAATTTCATTTAAATTTACTTTAATAATTAGCTGATCAATATCGTACTGCAAATCTGTACCTTTTGATGGCAATGGAACTTCAGTAGATGAAAACGATGATCGCACTGCAATCATAACACCTCCACCTCTGTCCTTTCCAGTTGTATCGGGACATCGATCTTTCCGAAAAACGTGGTATTGTTGGTTGTTAAACATTTCAGCTGTGCGATGGTTCTCACGAAGCCAAGTTTCTGTGAGAGCAATCACATCATATAGTAATGACGAGGAAAAAAGAAGCATTCTATGAAGTTTGGTTCTTAGACCACCAGCGTTAAGGTAATATAAATGAAAAGATTTTTCTTGCGCAGGTTGAGTCACATGAGATTGCATTTTTAATTGATTTTCTACTTTTTTTATGTTCCCAATGGCATTTTCCTGCTGTTCAGGTTTTTTGGAGTGAAAATAAATTCACGAACTTCTACTCCCATAGGCCAAACAGAGGGATTGAGAGCTTGTTTCAAGAGATTTTCCGGAATGGCTACTTTGAAGTTCAAAAATGAAAGTTCATTAGTATCAGCATCTCTTTTTAGAAGTTTTTTGCACTTTATGGAAGTTGAAGAGATCTTAAGCCTACTTGCCATATATGCAGTTATTCAGAAGTGTTGATGGTGAATCGTATGACAAGTGTAACCACTATACTATACACAATACTAACGGATGACTTGCCAATTCTTCTTCAAAGGTGATACCCATGAAAAATCATTTTTAGGTTTCTTTTGATATTCATTTCACGAACTTCACTCTTTATACAGGCAGACATGCTTAACATTACGCCACGAGATTTTGTACCTAACCTAACGGCTCGCGTACACTAAATCAGACATCGTCCGAATTATAATCGGCCGTTGTCGGCCGAACTCTGACGTTCAAACCAAACATGTGTTAAACAAAGAGAGCGCGTACACCACTTCAACCGTCAACGTCAGATGTCGTCCGTTGTCGTCCGAGTACATCCGATCAACCGACAAATCCGAACTTGTTTGGATTTATCGTACGTCGTACGTCAGTTTGCCAGTAGAAGTAAATAAAAATAAAAGCAATGGATTGTGAAAAGCTAATAAATTTTGTACTGAAAATTGGATGAAAACGATGTTCTTAAAAAAATATTTGCCGATGAATTCGCGTCTTCCAATCGGATGAAAAGTGAAAATGCAATTAGCCGAGTTCACACTGTACAATTAGTTGGACAGACTTGTTTAATGGAAGTTGGATGGTCTGATGTAGTTTTCGTTCACACTTATCAAGCTTGTCGTCCAACTTCATGTCACATACCCTTCCACTCCGTCCAACTGATTTTCAAATTTTTGAAAACCATCCAACTAATTGAACAAGCGGTCGTATGAAGAGTTCACACTATCAAACATTGGTTTGTCAAACCACGGGGCTAAAAACAGGATGTCTGTCAGTTTTCGTCAGAGAACGGCAGCAGTGTACGCAGACGAACGTCCGAGATTGACGTCCGAACAGCTCCGATCCGATATCGGCCGATAAATCGGATGCAGTGTACGCGAGCCGTAAGGCAAAAACTACTTACAAAGAGCAAAATTAGACGTTATAGATTGAATGAAGTGGTTGTTAAGAGTTATGAGGGGCAACACAACTCTGTTTTTTTTTTCGAGAAGCGGTATTCTTTGAGTATTACTTTTTAAAGGTACTAGCTGTGTTACCAAAGATTCACAGAAACATGCCTTTTTGGGCAAATCCAGAGCCCTATTTCTTTCATCAAGCTGCTACATGCAACACAACTTATATAAAGGGTTTTTCAACTGAGACACTGCAAAAGTAGAGCAACAGATACAGCAAACGACACCATATTTCTCACCGCTTTTTTAACATTTCTCTTCAGTAAGGTTTGCCATTTTATGATGAAAAGATATACGAGCCAACAACGAGTAAACATTATTAAAATTGATCGGAGTCAGTGGCCTCAACGTTAAGAGCGCTACGTCCAATTTATGGTCGTCAAAACCGTCCAACAATTGAAATTTGAATCTACAGACACAGTACAAAATGTTCCCGTGCCAGTGAGACAAAGAAGTGCCCGTAGTGTCGAGAATATTGCTGCCGCTGAGGCTTCAGTTGCAGAAAGCCTGAATGTGTCTCTCATGAGTTGGGCATCTCTGTGATGTCGTTGTAGCGAATTTGGCGAAAAGATCTTGGCCTACATCATTACAAGATTAAACTGACGAAAGAACTGAAGTCGCTTGACCACCAGAATTGTTGTATGTTCGTAAATTTGGCTGAGCAACAACTTGCAAATGATTGGTATTTTCATCGAAAAATCATCTTCAGCGATGAGACTCAATCCTGGCTGAATGCCTTCGTGAATAGACAAAATATGCGGCATTGGTCAGGCACAGGTGGCAATCCACACGTACTCTATGAGTCATCATTGCATCCCGAAAGAATAAGGGTTTGGTGTGGTTTATGGGCTGGCGGCATCATTGGGCCGTACTTTTTCCGTGATGATCAAGACCGGCACATTACTGTGAATGGGGATTGCTACCGTTCAATAATAACTGATTGTTTTTAGCCCCAATCGGATGATATAGACTTGGGGGGCATGTGGTTCCAACAGGACGGCGCGGCGCCACAAGCCACACAGGGAATGTCACAATCAATTTATTGGAAATCAAGTTTGGAGAACGGTTATCTCACGAAATAGTCCAGTCGCTTGGCTGCCTCGGTCGTGCGATTTGACGCTGTTAGACTGTTAGACTGTGTAGGGATACGTCAAGTTTATGGTCTATGCCAACAAGCCAGCGACGATTGATGGACTTCGTACGAATATCGGACGTGAAATTGCAGCAGTATTGGCCGATTTATGCTTGAAAACCGTCGAAAATTGGGTTCAGCGTCTGAAATTCTGCAAGCGTGCCCGTGTTGGCTATGCACAAGAAATTGAGTTTCATACATAAGGGCACCAACAGCACTTTCACAGAAAAATGAATTTTATTGATATCCAAAACAGTTTTTGTTCTATTTAAAAAAAACTTTTTAGCGCTTTTATTGAAAACCCTAAAGTACTTTGAAAGTTTCATCAAAAAACTTGTGCTAATCAATAGGGCTCAATTTTTGAACCATTTCCAGACCTCCATTTGTAGACCTCAAAAGATCGATATTGACTACTTTGGAAACTCCCGCTAGCCGCTAAAAACATTCATAAGTGTTGTGATTAAAACTTGTTCAGAAGCTGCTTTTTGTATCCCGCGTGTTCTCGGAAATTGTTTTCTTATTTTGGGATTGTCAAGTAAAAGCTCTAGGTCAAATTCAAGAAACGAGCCTAAAAGCTAGCTTTGTCTTTTTAGTACCTACTTTTAGCTCAACTTGTTTTATTGAAGATATAAAATCAATTACACGTCGTCATCACCTGATATATTATGAGATTATGACATAGCAATCTCATTACTTTTTTGATATTATCCTTAGATGCCTGTCGATTCCCCAAATGAGTATTTATTCATGAGTTTTCCTAATGATTACTAGCTTGCAGCCAGTTGTGTACTTCTAGTTGAATCTAGTTTGATTGAACAAGTGGTACGTGCCAGTTTTCAAATCGAGAAAAATATTAAATTAAAAATATGGACATCCCCGAAAGAGATGCCATAGACAGGATTATTTCACGCTTCTATCTACATGCAATTGTTTGTGGCATGTCAACTTATTATTACGATATCAAAAAGCAGCAACTAGTTCACTTGCCGAAAGCAGTCATCTACTGTGGAGCTTTCGACTTCTTACTAGCGGCAGTTTTTCCTGTTTTTCTATTGCATTTTTTGAGTGTGGAAAATGAGAAATTGTCTATCGAACGACCAATTATTGCTCAACTCGATGTTTTCACTACGGCACTATTTATTTTGATTTTAGTAGTCGGTCGAGTCTTAAATTGGACAAACCGCAATAAAACAAAACTGATTTTTGAGTCCTTTAACCGAATAAGATTGAGAGATTTGGCCGCTGTGAGAAAACATACCGAGGTTCGCAATAAAGCGAAAACGATTATCGTTTCTAAAATGATATGCTGGATCTTTTTGCTTCTTACTCATTTTGTTAGTTCCTTTCTTGAAAGCAGTAGTTTATCATTTACTGGCATTCTTCTGTGTTTCTACACTGCATTGGTCATAAATTTAGTGCTTTTAGTGGAGAACCAATTCCACTTTGGATTAATATTCGGAGCTTACCTCTTCAACTTACTCAACAGTCATCTTACGGATATTGTAAATGAAATTAATATTTCATGCGAAAATCATGAATTTCCTCGTGGGAGACAGAAGACACTTTGTAATGAGTTGGATAACATCGGACGAATTCACACACATTTACTGGAACTGGTCTTGGGTATCAAAAATATATTTCAGTTCCAAATTCTTTTGAACGTGCTCACAATTTTTTCGACTCAGATCTACGTACTTTTTACATTTTCTGTACTTTTAAGTGGATCTAAATTCGTAATCGATTTTCAAGTGCTAATCGCCTTCGCAGGGGTTGTAGTAACGAGTGTTTACATTGTGGTACTGACTGCTGTTTGTGGCGGAGTTATTGAATCATGCAATATGTCGAGCGAGATTTTAGGGGCAATTCTAGCACCTGGAAACATTTTAAATAAAAGTCTGGAGTATAGAGTACGTTAGATAAAATAAAGTATTAAGGTTCTCATTAAGGGGCCAGTTATAGCGATCAGGAAAACGAATCAGGAAAAATGTTCAAATGGAATAATAACTATATTTTCGTGAAAACTGAATAACAAATGTTATACCAATCAATAGTAAACAGCCCAGAGAATTTTTTTTGTCAAGAAAATGTTCAATTGAACAAATACTTTGCCGCAAAATTGTATTTTTCTATTTTCCTGATGGAATTGGAACAGGAAAATAGAAAAATACAAATTAAACACAAAATATTTGTTCTATTATATCTTTTTTGGCACAAAAAATTCTTTGAGTGATTTGCCATCGATTGGTATAACATTTGTTATTCAATTGCAACGAAAACATAGTTATTATTCCATTTGAAAATTTTTCCTGATTCGTTTTCCTGATCGCTATAACTGGCCCCTAACCGAGGAGATCTAATCATAGCGAAGGCAACAAATTTTTACCCAGAAGAGGAAATCATTTTTTTAACTCGATTGTATTTGTGAAACAAATCGCTCGGAATGGATCACCTCGTTGTTGGAGAACTTTTTTCTTTTGCATATTCAACTAACTTTTGCTTAATTTCAGCTCCAAGTATTATTAATGCAATTCGTGAGAGAGAAACTAACTTTGCGTATCTGTGGAATGTTCAATTTGAACTGGGAGTTAGGATACAAAATTATGGAAGCAGCTGCTATGAAATGGATTTTGCTGATGCAAATCGATTTTAGAAACAATTGAAATGATAATTTGAAATAAACTTTCATTCATATAAGGCTCAATTTATTTGTTATTATTTCACCAATGAGTAGGTATGTACTAAGCGCTGCCGACTGCAAAATTTCAAGTGTCTTCCAACCAGGACTCCGAACCTTATTAATTAGTGAAAATACATGTGGTGCGTGGTGCCGCACGCAATCGATACGTTCTAAGGGCCGGGGCCTTTAGTTATAGGATGCAGATGAAAAATTATAGGTGCAGATGAAGATGAACATGATCATCTGCAGTATGTATAGCAACTTCATCTGCAGCCAAAGATTTCTTCGTTCAAATGCCAATAAATCTATTGAAAATGATTAAAACTTAAGAAATAGTTGGTAAAATTGTTGAAATAGGGCAATAAAAAAAGATAACAAAAAAACATTTTGTTTGCGAATCCAGAGCTGTCAACTAGCTTTAACTAATTATAGCATCTTCAAAAGGCGATATCGAGCTTCTCTTTTTAACTTTTGTGGTCTATAATCTAAATCCGTCCCGCTTTACTTTTCTGCACTTCTGTAGATGCATGTAAGTCCAGCATAAGAGTAATGTTAACAAGAGCCGGCACTTTCTCTTTAAAACGCGTTGACTATAAATTAGCGCTAATAACTATTTCTTGTTCAATGTAAACTAAATCGTTTCATTTCATTTCATTCGATTTATAAGTAACATTAACATTTGGGATGCACACTTAAGATAAAATACCTTCTTTAGTACTTAGAAAATTGCTACTACATACATGGATTGTTTTTAAAATACTAATTGAAATTGTAAGAGAATAATATAGACATAAGTAGTTAATAGTTAAATGGGAAGGATTGACCTTTGGAAATGATCGGATTAGGTTAGGTTTGGTGTTTCAAAGTGGAGAAGACTGAACTTTTTAAAAAAAATTTTAATTTGCTATATGTACATCTAACGTTAACGGAAGAGAGTTTTATAAGCTAACTGCGTGGCAGTTCACTAAAAAAAAACATGCAAAAAAGTCTGGGTCCTAATACAGACCCCTGGGGTCCACCTTGGATTATTTCTTTTAACGAGGAACAGGAACAGCGATCAACTGAAATTACTCTCTTAGTTGAAAAACTCTTTATTAGATCAACAACCATTCTGCTAAACCAAAGCTGTTTTCAATTTTCTTACAAATACCGAGATGGTTGACTTTATGAAATGCCTTTGAGAAGTCAAGCATATAAAGAAAGGAAATGCGACCCATATCATAGTTTTCCCTAATTTTTTCGATTGAATACATAAATAAATAAATACACAAGAGATTAATGATTCAGATAATAGTCTTGTAAAACGACAGTCGAGGAAGAATGCTAGGATAGGAGAAGAAGCGTTTGTTTTCTCTGCAATCGGGAAAATTTCGATTTTCAATATTTTTGTAAAACATTGATTTCCCCTGGGTACCCGCGGTGTGATGGATAGCATGTCCGCCTGTTAATCCAGAGGTTCGTGGTTCGAATCCCAACAGAGGCAAAAATGTTTTTTCCACGGATATCGCCTTTCGCGAGGAATTGGCAAGTCCTCCGTTAGTATTCATTGCCAGTAAATGGCTTTCTCGATTAGCCGTTCGGAACCAGCCCAAAATTCTAGGTCCCCTCCATTCCCTTACAAGGCATGGTTGTGAGAAATGCGCTAGGCCCTGGGGCTCCCCGCTCTATTGCGCAACCCTATTTATTTTTTTATTTTATTTTATTGATTTTCCTATCTGAGGAAGTTTATTTGTAAGTTTTATAAGTTTATTTATTCATTTATTTATTTATTTATTTATTTATCTAGCAAGTCTTAAACTCTAATAGATAACAATAAGTAACAAAAAATATAATAAAAATAAAAAACATTACTTATATATAAATATAATACAAATTATCATTCGCATAACACAAAGTTAAGTATCAAGTTCTTGCATGTAATTCTACTTAAATTAAAATCAATAAGGCCTATAAATTTATTAAAATAATGCATTGCATTAGTTAAAGGCTCATTCTGACCATATCTTTTTACATGCCTGCCTAGGTAAGTACACAAAGATGTTTTCTCTTGGCCGAAGGTAACGTGCAGGAGTATATATGTTTGTTGAAGAAAGTAAGTAAGAACAATCGATATGGCTGCATAATATGTCGCGAGCAAACAAAGCAAAATTACATTGCCTTCTTTTATAAAAAAAAAATAATAATAAATAGGGTGGCGCAACAGAGCGAGGAGCCCCTGGGCCTAGCGCATTTCTCACAACCATGCCTTGTGAGGGAATGGAGGGGACCTACAATTTTTCGCCGGTTCCGAACGGCTAATTGAGAATGCGCTTTTCATGGCAATGAATACTAACGGAGGACTTGCCAATTCCTCGCGAAAGGCGATACCCGTGGAAAAACATTTTTGCATTTTGCCTCTGCTGGGATTCAAACCTCGAACCTCTGGGTTAGCAGGTGGACATGCTAACCATTACGCCACGGGCACCACCTTCTTTTATAAAGAGGCCTTAAATCGATTAAAAGACATCGCGCTTCATATGATGGCATAGTGGAATAAGAATGAATCTTTTGTAGCACGAATCTTGTTAACGTTTTCTGGATACGCTCGATGCGCATTATTGCGTTTCCATAATATGGACTCCAAATTATTGAACAATATTTTAATTCAGACATTACTAAGGAAATATATAACGTTTTAATTGTATACGGATCTACGAAATCCTTAGAATTACGAAAAATAAAGCCCAGCATAGAATTAGCTTTGGCAACTAAACGATCATAATCTAAGCCAAAACGAAATTCAGAATCAAAAATAATTCCTAGATCTTTTTTTGAGGACAGTCTGCTAAGAGTTGCAGATGACATAGTGTAGCTAAATGACACAGAATTCAAAATACGAGAACAAGTTAAAACAGACCACTTATTAACAAAAAACAAGGAATTGTGTTCAAACATAACATTGTCAATATCACTCTGCAGTTCAAAACAATTTGATAAAGATTTTATTGCTTTAAAGATTTCAAGGTCATCTGCATATAATAAACATTCTGAATGTTTCAGATATTGAGGTAAGTCGTTTACAAATAGAACAAAAAGCAGTGGGCCCAAATGACTTCCTTCCGCCTGAAAAGTTAGAGATAGCCTTTGATATACTGGAGCCAAACTTAACATATTGCTATCGATTGGTTACATAACTTTCAATCCAGTATAGCAAGCTAGAATGAAAACCTAAATTTTTCAATTTTCGAAATAGTACTCCATGTTGAACGCGATCAAAAGCTTTTGAAAAATCTGTAAAAATGGTGTCTACTTAGTACCTATTCTCTAAACTTCCAAGACAATAGTTTGAGTAGATAGCTAGGTTTGTTGAAGTAGACCTACCTGACACAAAGCCGTGCTGGGAACGAGAAATATGATTTCGAACAATTTCATAAATTTTATCTTTAACAATTGCTTCAAAAACTTTTGGAATGATTTGTAGTTTTGCAATTGGTCTATAATTCTTAACTTCTTGACGGGAGCCAGATTTGTGAATAGGTGTCACGAACAATCCAGGAAAACGCGTTCACTCAATGAAAAATTAAACTAACAAGCTATTTTTACAGTTTTTTAAGAATATTGGTGGAGCATTGTCTGGTGCACATTTAGAACTATCGTTCAGTGCAGAGAGTTCATTGAGAATGCCTATTTCTTCTACTTGTAAATTGCCTAAATTAAGAACAGGCTCACTTTCTTAAAATACGTGCGATATCGGCTGTTCAGCAACATAGTTTGATTGGAAAAAAATAAATAAAAATAAAATAAATTAATAAAACGTATCGGTTTGCCATCATAGATTTAATTATGGATATGCATTGGACAACTCCGTTTTCTGTTGCCACAGCAATATCGTCCAGTCTTGGATAAATATAATATGGTCTATCAGAATCAAGACTTAGTGAATTCAAGTTCTTAGCTCAAAGCTAAGAGCACAACCAGAGGTATTGTTTTCGTTAAGAGCCCACATTTTCGCAGGTTTCTCCAAAGTTTCTTTGCCGGAAGGTAAGTATATGTATGTGGGGCCGAAATTTGATAACCCTATAGTAAGGCGAGAACCGAGCATGAATCCACCACTGCCTAAAATCGTTAAGATTCAATTATAAAAGTGAAACAATCTTTGTTTATTACTCATAAAAGTAATTGGGAATATATTTAGGTAATATGATTTCATAACTGTGTACAGGTAATGCATAATTAACAGAGCTCTCTAATATTTATAGACTTCCATAATGACCTTACAGAACTCATTCAAATCATCAGACCATCGGATCCCTTATATGTATAAGGAATTATGCTGTTTTCAGTTCAGTTGAGAACAGTAGTACATAGTGAAAAGTACAAAACAAAATGGACAACGATTTGGACTCTGTTCAAATCATAACTTCTTACATTTTTCGATATTTTGCTGCCATTGGCACCTCCACCTATTACTACGATTTCATCAAACACCAGATTTTTGAGTGTCCCAAAGCAGCTTTATATTGTGCCATCATAGACATTTTACTTGTTTTATTCACATCATTATTACTATTTGAATATTCAGGAATTCTCGAGACCGAAATAATAAGAGATCGTCCTATAGGAGCCATATTAAACAAATACCTGTTTATGTTCAATTTAGCATCGATCGGTGTAAGTCGTATTTTAAATTGGGTATGTCGCAGCCGTACAAAACATCTTTACAATGACCTACACAAAATTCAAGTAGAGGACTTTCCACATTTAAAAAAGTCTGTTCAGATCGAACAAAAAACCAAAGTGATTCTAGTCTCCAAAGCAATTTGTACGGTCATCATGGTCGTGGGAACATTTATCTCATACTTCATAAAAAAGAAGAACCCATCTGCAAGTGATGTTTTAGCATCTGTATTTCTTGGGGTTTTGAATAACTTCCTGCTTGCTTCAGAGAATCAATTTTTCATTTCAATGTTGTATGGAGCTTATCTTTTTAAATTGTGTAACTATCATCTCTCGTCAATTGTGGAAAATGTGAATTCCTTGTGTAAGATCGGAGCATCGAATCATGTAAGACGACAGTCACGTTCAATATGCTTTGAACTTAAACGCATTGGAATAGCGCACACCCATATAAGGGATCTTGTAATTGGAATCAAGGATTTTTTTCAGTTCCAGATACTTAATGTTTTGGTTACAATTTTTACTACTCAAGTCTATATGTTGTATGTGATTACGGTGGTAGTAAGAGGAACGGTTTCTGAAAGGAACGACTGTAGTTTCCTTACTGCATCTGGAATGGTGGCTTTGTCTGTTATAGACTTATGGCTTCTGGTATACGCTTGCGGAGACGTAATCGTGTCATGCAATAGGACTGGAGAGATATTAAGAGAACTATCTCTGCAAAATACTTTGGATCCGCGACTCGAGATGACAGTATGAAATTTTAAATATATTCTCGAAAATCGTTTAATTTTCTATTTTCATTTTACAGATTGAAATATTGGCACTGCAATTCGTTCGCGAGAAAATGGAATTAACTATTTGTGGATTCTTTAACATTGACTGGAAAACCGGATTTTTAATGACGCAAGCCGCTGTAATGCAATGGATTCTGCTTGTTCAGTTGGATTATAAGAATTTGTATTGATCGCCTTCTCTCGGCAAAACTTTCCACAATACTAAAAAAAAAAAAAAAATAAGTATATAGGTACTGCATTCAGTATAGGTATATGAAAGGTCCGTTTTTTTCGCACTCAACAATCGTATAATCAGCTCTTTTATATTGAACACAAAAATTAATGAATAATGTGCTCTAGTTCTGATTTGTTTTCGTGTTCAGTGGTTAAGAGAATTGCTGAGTTGATTATAGGATTGTGATGTTATTGCGTCAAAAGCATTAGCACCGCCTGCTTCAGTAAAGCACATTTATTCACTTTTAAAAAAGGTACATAGGCATTCTAAAATCAATTAAAGGTCAATATGTCGTTATAAAGCACAAACAAATAAAGACTTAACCACACACAAACAAGGGCATAATATCGTTATTTTTCATTTTAGATTTTTAGATTTAAATGAAAGACAGCGCAGTATGGTGATACCTATGTAAAAACTTAGGAAACATTATAGAAGAGAAAATAATTACTCAGATAATTTCTTCTCTCAGGTTAACACTCAAAGACATATTAGACATCAATGAATTATTTCTGGTTTCATTTTGCACGAAACGAATTCTATACTGGAAGATGGAAGAACGCAATAAGTTAACTAAGTGCTATTTGCCAGTAACTTGAGACAAATTTTTACAATCTGATTACAGGAAGAATTTATTAACATGCCTTAATGGTTTTTGCATGTAATAAAAAATGCATTTCAATGTATGTACTTATGTGGCTTAAATATACGAAAAAAGTGGTCGCATCCCAAAAGGTTTTCACTTATTGTATTTTTCACTGAGTGATTAAATACCTGCATTTGCTATTAACAAAAATTAAATCTTTGAAAAATGAATAAGAAGCGCAATCAGAAATTGTAACATCGCTATTATTTCACAAAATATAAATTCAGAGAAACGATTTTTTAGATGGGTTTGAATGGTACATCAGCGCCTTTCAGAGCGTGCCATGTAAGCTTTCAATTTTGCCTTAAAGGTATCTTTTCTCGGATTGCGTCACATATAAACTTTTTTACATGTAAATTTTTGATTGAAAGATACTAATCAGTTAAGCATCAAGCGCTTTTTGGATGTTCTGGCCATGGATTCGTTGTCTCCACATCTTGACTTCTGACAGAAAATTTTCTTTCGAACAATCCAACACATCTTCGTAAAACATTTCTTTCCGTTAAATTCTTGTTTAAGAAACAGTTGCCCTAAGCTTTGGAAAATGGATTTATGTTCCGAGAACTGACTTTTGAGTTGAGAAATGAACGTATCAAGAAACGGAATGTAGAAAGAAATTCTGTTGTAGTCTTCAATACTTTGTGCTTGAACGTTGCAACGATTTTTTTGTTGATTGCAACGGAAACGGCGCGCGGCGGCGTGGCAATTTCATTGTGATTTCGTATTTCGAACAAATTCTGGGAACATGCTCATAAATAACGTGAAAAGTAGAAGTCGAAATCGCTGCCAAAAGATGCAATGCATTTTGCGAGGTATCTCGATCTTTCCACGTTTTGATTTCTTCCAAAGATTCAATAACAGCCGGTTGCAATTCAACGTACGTTCCAACTGCTTCATGAGACTGAGCCCACCTGGTAGGACAAACAAACTTCAACTTTTGTTTTTTTTTCTCACTTTTGTTTGTCATTTTTGCCAGTCTTTTATGCCAGTGAAAAAATGCTTCAATTGCTCCGATAGTTCCTAACGCATTTTTGATTCCTGACACTTAGCATGCTGCATTGTTTGCCAAACTAAAGCTATGTTCAGCGCAATGTACATAAATTGACAGGGGGAAATACGATCTCAGATGAGCCTGTGTACCAGTGAATTGAACACACATTGCCGGAACTCCGTCGAATCCTTGGCCATACATATATGAGCAATCGACGCCAACATCATGTAAATAATTTCTGATTGAATCTGCTAAACCTCGTATATATAAATAAAATTTTGAGTAATAGACCCCCCATGCCCAAATCCTGGATCCGCCATTGGATTTGACAATGATTCAAACTACACAAGACCTATAATTAAAAAAAATCCTTTTGGCTCTGATTTCATTATGGATGGCTTTTCTTTTAAATGCTTACTGGCCATAAGTGAAAGACAATGTGTATTATTTCTAAATGGAATTCTTTCTTGAATTTGAATCGAAATACTCTGAGATCAAAACTTTGATTCATTCAACTTAGAACTTATTGCGCTCGCTGCTTTAGTTTGAATATGCATGCATTTGATTAAAAAGGGACACCTTTTTCTTAAAATACTTCACAAATTTCAATAAGGGTCGTATTCGATTTGAATCAAATATGTTTTCAATTAAAAATCGCACGTATTGTAATTTCGAGCATTACCAAACTAGATTAATTGAAAAAATAGAAATAGTAAAAGGTGTTATTAATAAAACATATACATTATTCATGAAACTTAAAAATACTTCTTTCTAACAAATTCTTTGCTTTGCTGATTAAGATGGAGGGGTGGACTAGTAAATCCTTTAAAACGAATTCGTTAAATATGTCTCCAACTTCAACTGCTTACGAGCTCTACAAGCAGAAGAGGATAGACGAACACCGCCTTCTTAGACGGAAATAGAGAGAGCATGAGAAGCGCGCGATCGAGGAGATAGAAGGGTGCCTCAGCAGGAATGAGGTAGTTTTACCATAATGTAAAAACAACAGCCTCGGGCTATAAGCCCCGAACCGAAGCCTGCAAAAACGACCAGGGGAACATCGTGGTGGAACCGCATTTAATGCTGATTATATGGAAAGACCACTTCTCCAAGCTCTATAACGACGATGATGAAACCAATTCCGCAGTTAGAGAGATAGAACCATTCGATTTAGGTGACGTAGACAAACAATTATTTATTTATTTATTTATCTACAAGCTTATGCTAACAGATTGAAAGATATTATGATTATATACAATGCAATAAAATTACAAAAAGAAAGAAAGAGAGAAAAAAGAGATGTTAAAATAAAAATATTAACAAAAGTTTTGATTTGAACATATCCTTTGTCCAACTTAGATCTATATTTTGGCAAACTTCATTGAAACGTCTTATGCATCTAGAGATGGGTTCATTTGAACCATACATTGTTCTGTGATATTGTTCGAAAAGCAAATCTCTTGGACGCAAAACCCTTGATGGTGCGTATATTGGTATTTTAGAAAGTAAGGAAGGGCATTTAACGTGATGATTCAAAATATCCCTCACAAACATAATATCATGCATACGTCTTCTGGATTCTAGGGATTTGATTCCTATAAAAGTAGGCAACGCGACTTGTATTCAGGAATAAAAGTCCATTTCATTTTATAAAATATGAATCTAGAAAATCTTCTTTGTACTTTTTCGATACGATCAGAATAAGTTATCATGGCTAGGTTCCAAAAAATATCTCCATATTCAAGTATCGACCTAACTAGTGATATGTAGAGAGAAAGCAATGCATGCGGGTCACTGAAATCTATACAATTTCTCTTAATGAAACCGACTAGTAAATTAGCTCTTGATACAATATAGTCAATATGACTTTTAAAAGAGAAGGTCGAATCAAGCATTATACCAAGGTCCTTTATTTTTTCAACACGCGAAAGTAGGTCCGTATCAATTTGGTAAGGAAAAGTAATGTACGTATGAGATCTATAGAAAGATATAACGCTACATTTTCTTATGTTTAATTTTAAACAACTTAAACTGCATCATTCGGATATTTGATTAATATCTGACTGTAGGAGGCGGCAATCATCAATCATTTTGATTTTAAGAAATAATTTCAAATCATCAGCAATGCGAGTATTTTATATCAGAAGTGATATCATTTATGAAGATATTGAACAGCAGTGGTCCCAGATGACTTCCCTGAGAAACACCGGAAGTACAATCAATAGACTTGGGGTAAGAATTATTGATCAGAACTTTTTGTGATCTACCAGTTAAATATGATGAGATCCAATTCAAAAATGATGAATGGAAACCAAATAGTTTCAGTTTACGAATTAAGATACAATGGTTAACCGAATCAAAAGCTTTACTGAAATCGGTGTAGATTACATCAGTTTGACTATTATTCTCCAAGTTTTCAATGACATAAGATGAGAAAAGGGACATGTTTGTTGTGGTAGATGGCCCAGAAATAAAGCCGTGTTGTAAAGCTGAAATAGATTCATTCGTTAAAAACTCTAATTTTGTTTTCACAATGCTTTCGAATAGTTTAGGGATTGAAGATAGTTTCGAAATGCCTCTGTAATTTTCTATCAAATTCTTAGAGCCAGATTTATGAATTGGAATGAGACAAGATATTTTCCATTCATTAAGAAAATTACCTTCGGAGAGCAATTTGTTGAAGATGCAGAGCAGAGGATAACATAGTGTGGTGGCGCAGTTCTTTAAAAATAAAGCTGGTATGCCGTCAGTACCAGGCTTAGATTAGGTTTTAATGACTGGAGTTCTAAAAGAACTTCATCAAAACTTAAGTGTAAAGCACCAATATCAACCTTACTTGGTATATTGGGGAAATAAGATTTGTTTATGCTATCAGAGTCGGAATATATGGGTTGGAAGAATTTCACAAATAAATCTAGAATAGAAGAAATATTCGAAGCATCTGAGTTTCTATGAGACATATTCTTAGGATATCCAGAAGATTTTCTCTTTTCATTTACAAACGTCCAAAACGAGCTGATATTAGATTTTATATTTCTTTCCATACTCATGATATAACACCTGTGAAGGAATTTATTAAGAATAGAAAATTCTTTACGCAATTTGCTAAATTTAGCATAATCTAAATCATTATTAGAGCTCTTATATTTATTGAAAGCTTTACGTTTTAAATTTTTAAGATTTGTTAAGCGATCATTATACCACGGAAGCTTTGCTTGTCTTTTCTGAAGAGAAAGTGGAATAAATTTGGAAAAACTTTCAAATATAATTGATGTAAATCTCAAGTACATTTGTTCAAGATTTAAGTTTTGAAATTCATGAGACCAATCAATAGATTCTAGAAAACTATTTAGTTCGATGAAGTTAGCCTTATTAAAGTTGTAAGATTTTAAATTTATGTCAGATTCAAGAGACAAGAAACAATATAATTCAATTTCAATATATAATTCTTTGTGATGAATGGATTCATTTAAAAGTGAAAATGGAACTGTCGAAACTTTAGAATTAACATACTCGTTACATACAAAGATTAAATCTAATATATTATTCAAAGAATTTGGAATTCTATTTATTTGATTAAGATTTAATGAATTAATGAATTAATAGAATCTACGAAATAAAACTCAAAATGTCTAATCATATTAAGCTAACATAATTTTTTCACCAATTGACCAATTCCATTTAATGTTTGATAAGTTATAATCACCAAAACAGCATACATTATCGAATTCAGAACAAGTGTTATTTGTTAACTTTGCACAATAGCATCAATATTTAAAAAGTGTTTTTCATATGTTTCAAAAATACTTCCTGATGGAATGTAGCTAACAATAAAATACAAGAAAGCATCATGTGAAGAGAATAATTTTATAGAAATACATAATTGTTCAGCCTCCAAATTAGGTTAGGTAACTTCCGTACAACAAAGCTTTGTACTAACAGCGATTAGGATTCCACCTCCACGTTCAGAGATAGATCTACATCTGTCACGTCGATATATAACAAAATGACGAGAATCAAAAAGTTCGGACGAAGATATACCTGGGTATAGCCCTGTTTCGACGATAATGATTATATCATAATCAAGGTGACTTGAATTATTGAACAATTCAGATACTTTCGTACGAATACCACTTGCGTTGTGAAAGTATACTCTAAGCAATGACTTCTGACACTTATTAGACTGACTATGTTGGCGAATCGGCTGAGGGGAGGGACTAGAGGGAAGTAGAGATCCCTCTAACCTTCCGAGTTTTTTGGCTTGAACACAAAAGGACATATTCTAACCCCTCTAGGCCAAAAAGTGTCAACATAGATACACCTTGCACACTCCACAGAAACCCCAATTTTAAAGTTTATAAATTTCACTCTATTTGGTGAATCTTGCAGTTTAAGAAGTCTATAACATTGAATTTCACCTGGATGGAATTCAAGATTAGACGATATATATTTCACAATATCATCAATAGTAGTTGAATTGCGAAAGCTTCCAATATGATACCATTTTACTTTTTTTGCAACTTTAAGTCCATTATATAGTAGCTTAGAACCATTTACGATATTAGCATTGACCTTCATCGCAACGTCTGTAGGGCATTCACATCCATATGTGAAACAGAAGGAAGCACATTATCCAGTGCATTTGCATTAAAACCCGTATCATTATTTGTAACCACTACACTATTCTCCTTAGCAACAGCAGCAACCGAAGTATTGGCAGCAACGTCCACGGCACCATCAAGGGAAGCAGCAATAACATGTGCGCTTTTGTTGTACTGAGGGTTCAAAGTAGGAGCAACGATTGAATCATTTGATATGACGTCAATTTTTTTTGGAGCGTCAACAGCAGCAACACCAACAACATCATCACCATTTAAGGTATTAGCGCTTGTTACAGCAACAGTCACTTCGGAGATTTTTTTTCTTCTTCTGTGTGTCTTTAACGTTATTGTTACACGCACTAATTGGGACCTGTGATGATTTAATAGAAGTATTAACGATAGACTTGGTTTGTCCTCTAGAGGTGTAAGGAGGAGTAGGGGAAGCACTTGCAAAGAGCGATAAACGAGAAAAAGAAGTCGACAAAACTGACCTGAACGAAGTGAAGACTGCAGTATCCAAGTTAAAGTCCAACCAATCTGCTGGAGCTGATGGCCTCCCTGTCGAAGTATTTAAAGCGGCTGGCGATGACCTGGTATGCACCAGCTCTTTGCAAAATATGGTCGGGAAAAAGCATGCCCGATGAATGGAACCTCCAGCATTGTTTTCCCGATCCTCAAGAAAGGACACCCTCTGAACTGCGCCAACTACAGAGGTATCAGTCTTTTTAATATCGCATACAAGATCCTCTCTGCCGTATTGTGTGAGCGTCTGAAGCCATTCGTCAACAACCTGATAGGTCCTTATCAGTGCGGCTTTAGACCAGGAAAGTCCACCATAGACCAAATCTTCACACTACGGCAGATCTTGGAACAAACCCAGGAGGTTCAAATCGATACCTACCACCTTTTTATCGATTTTAAGGCCGCATATGACAGCATCTATAGAGAGGAGTTATATAGAGCCATGTCTAGTTTAGGCATCCCTACCAAACTTGTCCGATTGTGTAGGATGACGATGGAAAACGCATGCTGCTCCATCAGGGTCAGAAAAGATCTCACCGATACATTTGATGTCAAGAAAGATTTTATGCAAGGCGATGCACTGTCATGCGACTTCTTCAACATCGTTCTTGAAAGAATAGTGCAAAACTCCCACGTCAACAAAAGAGGCACAATTTTTCAAGGATCCGTCCAATTACACGGATATGCCGACGATATTGACATAATTTGAAGAGTGATGTCAATGGCGTGCTTATGAGCATTGAGACGGAAGCGAAGAAGATGGGTTTAGTGGTCAATGAGGGCCAGACCAAGTATATGCTGCCATCTTAAAAGGACACCCCACACCGACGCCGTCTTGGACAGAACGTCACGAAAGACAGCTATAACTTTGAGGTAGTTAAGGACCTTGTCTACCTATTCACCGCTATTAATCCAGACAATAATAACTCTTGTCAATCGATGTTTCTTCGGACTAAGAAGGCAATTGAGTAGTAAAGTCCTCTCTCGACCAACTAAACTGTCTCTGTATAAGATACTTATCATCCCGGTTCTTATATATGGCGCAGAGGCATGGACCTTGTCATAGGTAGACGAGAACGCTTTAGGATGCTTCGAGAGAAAAATTCTTCGGGTGATTTTAGGTCCGGTCTGCATAGATGGAGAGTGGAGAAGAAGATTTAACGACGAACTGTACGGGCTGCACAGCGACACTAATCTGGTCCAACGAGTCAAGGTCCAGCGGCTAGGATGGCTGAGCCTTGTAGTTTGCAGAGCGAATGGACACAAACGCTCTGGGTCGGAAAGTCTTCGAATCCAATCCCGAGGAACGGCGCAGTTGAGGAAGACCGCGACTCAGGTGGCGCACGCAAGTAGGAGAGGACCTCAAACAACTTGGCGTTCGAAACTGGAGGCAGCTATTTAGGGACCGAGCTGGCTGGAGAAGCATGTTGGTCTAGGCCCTAGTCTGGCCCGAAATGTAGCGCCACCTTAAGTAAGTAAGTAACTTCAAAAGCTTATGGAAATGTTTATTGAACTACTTTTTTCAATTAGCACAAACGCTAGATTTTAAATTATTTTAATAGATTATATCAACTATTTTATATAACTAGAATTTAGAATGAAAAATGGCTAAGTAAAAATAAGTTTTGCATAAAATTCCCTTGTATGTTTCAATACTTGGTAGTTCTGATATTTCAAAATCACTTTGTTGAAAATAATCTTTGCTAGAAATATTATCGCTTTTGAATTGACTGACATCGAAACATGGTTTGATTCCATTTTTACAACGAGTTAGAAAATAGGAAAGTTGTAAAGAAACTTTAATTGCAAGAGACTGAGGTGGGTTTAGTCTTGATGTGATGGTATTGAAGTTAGGCTTACAATCCTTGTGCTTCAAAGCACATTAACCAAACATGTTTTAAGGGTCCACATCTTTTTATTGCTGTAGGATAGTGCATCAAAAAATAATGTTAGGGACTGCTCCATATAGTTTCACGTAAAGTGTATGGTGTTCTTGAATAAGCTTCCTTAAGAACAAATACTGTAAAAATAAATTAATTTAATTTCATAAAAATAAAATAATACAACTGGTTTTTGGCTTCATCTCTGAAGAAATCCAGACAAACTTTGTGCGGATGCTTTTATCTACCAGTTTCAGAAACCAGCAAACGCAGGTTCTGGGTCTTGGATTTCACTCGGAGCCTTAAAACAGAAGAGGCAATAGTGGGTTTGATTGTTAATGATTGTAAAACGAAGTATATGTTGTCATCAAACAAGGACAGAGAGTATTGACGAATTGGACAAAACGTCACAACAGACAGACATAACTTCGAGTCAGTGAAGGACTTTGTCTACCCAGGACCTACTATAGTAACAGAAAACAACATCAGTGCGGCCTTCAGACTGAGAACTAGACTTGCAATTGAAACATCAAAAGACATAAAACGCTTTTTATAGAGAAACCAAGGTAACCCTTTATATGACCTTGATCATTCCAGTCCTGCTATAGCACCCTATATGAGCTTTACTGACCTTATAGGATATGAGGATTGAGAAAGCCCATGGTTATTTCGAAAGAAAAATACTCCGCGACAAACGTATAGGTACTATATGGTCCGGACCGCGGCATACCTAGAAAAGTATACGTTCTCGCGAGACTGCAATGGCTGGGACAGGTAAAGCGGATGGACACCAACGTTCGAGCTCTACGGGTTTTCCAAATCGCATTGCAGGGATATCGTTAAAGAGAAAGACATTGCCAAAGAAGACCTTAACCGACTTAGAGTGGAAAACTGTAGAGGAGTCATCCGAAATCGAAAATTTGGTGAAAATGTTTACTCAGTATGTAATGCCCACCTAAGTAAGTAAGTCCAGACTTTTCGTCCTATTCAGCTCATAGGTCCTACTGTTTCTTCACTTAGGACTATTGATAACCAATATTTTTTGGATGTTTGACTTATATTTATGGAATTAACCAACTAAAGTGCATGTCTTGTTCCAGAGTTTCATCAAGAATTATTTCGTAGGTTTTCTATTTATGTATTCGTTTTTGGAAGAAGTCACCATAACTATTTTTATCGTGAAATGAGTCCGGACGGAGATATTCCCCGAAAACTGATTTAAGGCGCAATTTTTCCAATATGGCGGTGCGAGCGGCTAAATACCGGGTTGCAAAGTTGAAATTCGGATAGAGCACATCAAAATCTATAAAACTGCCAACTTTCAAAAATCCCTGAAAACTTTCCAGGTAAAACTACCAAAAGACTATACTATACTATGTAGTCTCTTCTTTCATCTTCGGAATCTTCTCGAACTGCTTTCATCAAAAAACTCTATCCGTCTCACTCACCCAGTGAAAGTACATAATCTTTTACCGCACAGAAAAAGAGGGTTCTATTTATTCTTTTTGTTTCGTAAATACACTTACATACCTACTTAAATTTTATCATGGGTTCACGTTACTCAAAATTATATAATTATATATATACGTATTTATGTATGTATAATGTATATATATATATACTATACATATATGTATATAAGTACCTATCATTGCATTGCATCTTTTGACAGCGATTTC
Organism: Melanostoma mellinum; assembly: GCA_914767635.1. Lineage (NCBI taxonomy): Eukaryota > Metazoa > Arthropoda > Insecta > Diptera > Syrphidae > Melanostoma > Melanostoma mellinum. The sequence continues at coordinate 152,362,109 of OU612060.1, forward strand.
GACGGTTGAATTCCAAATCGCCTGTCACATTATGGAATGAGTTAATTCGATTGTTTTGCCCTTGAGTAGGGAATTGCAATCTTAAAACCAAGATATAGGTGAGGTTACTAAGCTGGTAGATGACGCTTTGAATGAATTTACGTACAAACGCAGAAACGCAGATTCTACTTTCCACGTTATTTATGAACATGTTGCTGGAATTTGTTCTGAATACGAAATCACAATGAAATTGCCACACCACCGCGCGCCGCCGCCGGCGCACGCCTTTGCAATCAACAAAAAAATCGTTGCAACGTTCAAGCACCAAGTATTAAGACTACTACAGAATTTCTTTCTACATTCCGTTTCTTGATACGTTCATTTCTCAACTCAAAAGTCGGTTCTGGGAACACAAATCCATCTTCCAAAGTTTCGGGCAACTGTTTCTTTAACAAGAATTTAACGAAAAGAAATGCGCAGACCTCTACACATTTTACGAAAATATTTCGGATTGTTCGAAAGAAAATTTTCTGTCAGAAGTCAAGATGTGGAGACAACGAATCCATGGCCAGAACATCCAAAAAGCGCTTGATGCTTTACTGGTTAGTATCTTCCGACCAAAAATTTACATGGAAAAAAGTTTATATGTGACGCAATCCGAGAAAAAATACCTTTAAGGCAAAATTGAAAGCTTACACGGCACGCTCTGAAAGACGCTGATATACCATTCAAACCCATGTAAAAAATCGTTTCTCTGATGTTATATTTTGTGAAATAATAGCGATGTTACAATTTCTGATTGCAGTTCATGAATATTTAGTAAAAAAAACTTGTGTAATCAATCATGATCCAACAAACGATTTTTTGCTTAGTAAGTCCCTTTTATCGGATCGGGTCACATATGCAAACATCAATCTGACGATATCGTTCAAGAATTGCGACTAATTTTTGCGAGTTTTGGCAGTAACTACAGCAACTCCAGAACGAAGATTTTCGACGTTGAGGAGGATCAAAACTTACAACAAACAAACAAAACCTAGGGACAGGAACGATTAAATGGTCTTGCTTCTTAAGATATCCATTCCCATAATGAACTTACCGAGGACGAGATTTTAGAGGAATTTTTCAAAAAACCTCGAAAATTTACTAGTGTTTGAGATAGCCCTCTCCAGTTTTTTTTTAAATGTAGTAATAATTTTTAAATTTGCACTCAATACATGTCGTTAACTTTTTCTTAATCCGTAATAAAAAAGAAAAAACAAAAACTGAAAATGAATTGCGGCCTGTGTAAATTGAAAGTTGATAGAAATGAACTAAAAATTCAGTGCATAGAGTGTAAAGAATTGTACCATGGAAGGTGCGTCAAAAAAAGTGTTCAAGGGTACAAGTGTATTGGTTGTGTTACTCAGCGGAGAAAATCGAATTTTGGAGATGCTCCCATTAACTCATCTAAAATTAACGTTACACCAAAAAATAATGCAATCACACCTACTACCTCAGATAAAGTTGACAGTATTCTGGTGCAGCAAAGAGTAACCCCCCCTCCCAATGATAATGTTACGGTTCAGCAGACTATAACTTTGCAAATGCTGTACACTGAGATCATGCAGCTCAAGCAAGTTAATACCGAAGCGCTTGGTAAAATTGGATCTCTTGAGGAGTGCAATGCTTCTCTCAATCAACGAGTTGGTGACCTGGAGGCGAAGCTGAATATACTGGAACAGAAAGAGAAACAGTGCTCAGTGGACATTATTGGTATCCCAGATGTTAACAGTACAAACGTATATGAGAGAGTCAATAAATTGTTGACAACTGTTGTTGGTGAGAAGATGAACTCTGGCGACATTGATTCATGCTTTGTTAAGAACATCCAAGTTAGAAACAAAAACACCGCATCTACACTGAGGGAAAAACTGTGTCCGATATTTAAATGGGAAAGCATTAAAATTGCAGTTGTTGGCGTTTTTAAAGCAACACATTTAAATTGAATTGAAAGTAGTTTGTTTCAAATACAAAGTGCTTTTGCGAAAGCAGATAAGTAACTTTGGCTTTTGAATTGAATAGTTCACTTCATTGATTCGAAATCTTACTTTTTCGAATTTAGATCAAAAGAAAACGTATTAAAAATAAACGAGAATACGCTTTAATTTTTGAAAAAAAAAAATCATTTGCATTTTCGTAATTAAAATACTTTAAAATTAAAGTAAAAACACATTTGAAGCAAACGAAAACGCTTTTGCTTTGAACAGTTAAACTTCATTGGAGTTTTCTTTGTTGAAATCTGTATAGCGGCATTCGCGTATTAGTAATAAAAGAGTTAAGTTCTGTAAAAGAGTGAAGTGAAGTGAAATTTTTGATAACGACTCTTCGACAAATTCGAAAACTTACGATTTTCAAAAGAACGCCGATGATGAGATGGATCCGATTTCAAGACCTGTGTGCTCTAAAATCGTATGTAATAGGAAAAAATTTGCTAACTAAATATGAAATTGTAAATACTCAAGTCTTTATAGAATCTTCAAAACCTATTAAGTTCAACATCAAAGGGAGTGGTTTACTATAAGTATATGAGAACAACAACGAGAATACCCACCGGGAAGGACTATTGCAGTTGATAAATTGAAGAAGCATTATGTACAAACATAGTGCTTAAGACCAGCTGACTTAAAATCCATTGTTGACCAAATTATTACAATTTTGTAATTTTGTATGTGTTTAATAAATAACACTTTCAAAAATAAATAAAATGTGTCAATTTAATTGAACAAATTTGTTATTTTATTTCAATTTTTTCAGTTTATCTAGATTGGTAATAATGAAAATTACCAAACGGGCGATTACGAATTGAAAACATATTTGATTCAAATCGAATACGACCCTTATTTACTTGAAATTCGTGAAGTATTTGAAGCAAAAGGTGTCGCTTTTGAATCAAATGCATGCATACTTAAAATAAAGCAGCGAGGGCAATAGGTTGAATGAATCAAAGCTTTGATTTCAGAGTATTTCGATTGAAATTGAAGGAAGAATTTCATTTAGAAATAATGCATCTTGTCTTTTACTTATGGTCACTAAGCATTTAAAAGAAATGCCATCCGTAATTAAATCAGAGCTAATAGTATTTAGAATTACAGGTCTCCTGTCTCTTAAATCATTGTCAAAAAGCATTTATTTCAAATGGAGTTTTCATTCAATTTTTATTCAAAAGCGTTGCAGCTTTGACTTTAAGAAAAACGCCTTTAGTCCTAAATTGTTGCCTTTTTTCTTTGATTCAAAGCTTTTTTTTTTTTGATTTGGTGATGTTTTTTGGCTCAGTGTAGCAACATTGTATGAGTGAAGTTCTTAACATTGTTGCAAAAGATGAATGTGATGAAAAAGATGAAGGAGAAAAAGAACCTCATGTCATCAAACATCTTCGAAGGTCGTAGTAGCAGCAACAACAACAACGAAAGTAGCAGCATGAAAATTTATATAAACGATTGTTTAACCAAGTACTCCAGGTGTTTATTAAAATGGCTAATGAACTTTAACGAAATAATGAATGTAAGTTTGTATGGGTTAGAGACTCAATTGTTTGTATTAGAAAAAAAGAGGGAGATAAGATTATTAAAATTAAATCTATTGAAGACATTCACAAATTTAAGTTAACTTAAAATTTTGTATTATATTATGATTAATAACAATTTATGTGCACATTCTCAGAATGATTTGAGTAATAACTATAGTTTCTCGTCTTTAAGTACTGATGATAATAATTGTTTTTGTGTAGAACATAAAAGTAATGAACAAATGTCTGGTTTTCGATTATTCATCAAAATATTCGAAGTATGCGAGCTAATTTCAATACTTTTCTTGCTCATCTCACACCTCTGGATCATTTACCAGATCTAATTTTTCTAACTGAAATTTGGATCTTTGAAGAAGAAAAAGATCTTTATGATTCAATTCCAAATTATTGCTTTGAAGCGACTTTTAATGAATCTTATGCAGCTGGTGGTGTCGCTGTATATTATAACACTAATGTTATGAGTTGTAAGGTTAATAGATACCAATTTGAAAGTTGTGACATGATAAGTGTCAATTGCATAATTTCTGGTGTAAGTTATTGCTTTATCTGTGTTTACAGGTTACATTGTTGCTCAGTAAGATGTTTTTTGGATGAAGCGTCGGGATTTCTGGATAGCCTTAAATGTAAAAATGTAATTCTTTTAGGTGATTTTAATGTTAATATTCTGTGTGAATCTCCGGATGTTGATAACTATTTAGCTGTATTTTCATCTTTTGGTTTTGAGTCTGTTATAAATGAACCTACTAGATTCAATTCTTGCCTTGATCATGTCTTTATAAGATTTAACAGAAATTTATTGATTGACTATAGTACAATTAACCTCGATTTAAAAATAACTGATTATCATCTAACTGGTATTCAACTCACTTGTTGTCAGGTTAGGGAAAATAGTTCTGAGAGTTTTGAATTTCAAAAAACTGATTTTGTAGCATTACGGTCAAGCTTAAATCTAGAATTTTGGAATGAAGTTTACTCTGCGATCGATCCTACAGTTGCTTTTGACTTGTTTCTCAATAAACTACTACATCATATCCATAACTGTAGCTTAGAATTAGGCAAAAGCAACAAGAAATTTAAGTGTCTTAAGCACTAGTTGAAAAAATCAAAAAGAAGAATAAACTTTCCTTTATTATGAAGAAACATCCAAGAAATCTGAGATTGAAGAATTATTATGAAAAGCTGTGTAAAGAGGTTAAAATCGAAATTCCGCATTGTAAAAATCGATATTACAGTAATAAACTAGCACGAAATATTGGAAACCCTAAAGAAGAATGGCGAGTGGTCAACGATATTCTTAACAAAAAAAAGCACACCCTGATATAATATCTGTTCAAAACGAAAATGTTGTTGTTGCTGAACCCTTTGAAGTTGCTAACTTGTTTAATAATTTTTTTGTTGATATCAGCTCAAATAATAGTGTTTCAAATGTAACTGATTCCACACTCCTCTGTGAGACTTCTTTGGTTCAAGACAATACGCAGTCTGATAGTTTCTACTTTGAACCATTTTCTGCACTTGAAATTTCTAAGATTATGATGTCTCTTAAAACATCTAGTTCATCGTCCACTGATAATATTTCTAGCTTCCTTTTGAAACATATTAGTTTTCATATATCAGATGTTGTTTGCTTTATTTTCAACTTTTGTGTAGAAAAAGGTGTTTTTCCAGAAAGCTTGAAAACTGCTATAGTTCTTCCTTTGTATAAAAAAGGTGATAGAATGTCATGAAACAATTATCGTCCCATTTCTATACTACCTGTTTTTTCAAAAGTTTTTGAAAAATGTATTAAAACTAGAATTTTATCATTTTTTGATAGAACTCGTTTTTTAAGTGATTGTCAATTTGGTTTTCGGAGTGGCAAGTCAACAGAAGGTGCTTTATTGAAGCTATCTAATGAAATATATAACAGCTTGAATTCTTCTCAAATTTCATCAACTCTCTTCATTGACATTAGCAAGGCCTTCGACATGGTGAACCATTCTTTGCTACTTGATAAGCTCTATAAGGCAGGTTTTAGAGGCTCGATTTATAAATGGTTTTCTTCTTATTTATGCAATCGTAAGCAAGTTGTAAAGATTAAAAACGCTTTTAGTTCAGAAAAATACTTAAATATGGGCATCTTTTTTTTTTATATGAAAAAGAAGAGGCTTATATGCTAACCTGGAGAACTCAGACTTAATTACCGGTCCATTGTACTACCAGGGTAGCAACCTTCTCTTTTTTCTGTGTTGCAGTAGTGGAAATAAGGTGTTAGTTACTTCACATATAACCTCAAGGGCGGCGAAACTAGGAGGCTGAAAGAAAAGTAGATGCCCAGAGCGGGATTCGAACCCACGCATCCGGCCTACCTACTGAACACTCTACCACTGCACCACGGCCGCCCTCTAAATATGGGCATATCGCAAGGATCAGTATTGGGTCCAATCCTTTTTCTTATTTATGTCAATTCGTTATTTTTGCAACCTTTTAAAGGTAAAATAACAGCATTTGCTGATGAAACATCACTTTTTTATTCAACAAATAATCTAATTGATATGTATGCAGATGTTAACTGTGACTTAGACATGATTAGAAGATGGTTTAATTTTCACAAGCTTATAATAAGTAACAAAACGAAGTTTATGTTGTTTAATATCAGAGGTAACGTTTGCCAAGAAATACCTTTATATTATCATTCACCAACTTGCAACCGATTTGTATTAGGAGATATGATTTTCAACAATCAGAATAAAAGTAAAGAATACTGTTTTTTGATCGAACGCGTTGACAGCTTGAAGTATTTAGGTATTATTTTCGATATTAAACTTTGTTGTAAAGAACATACAACTTATTTAAAAAAGTGTATGAACGGAGTTATAAGACAATTATTCCACCTTAGTATGTACTGCAATCTTCCTGTTTTAAAATTGGTATACAATGGATTATTGGGGTGGTACTTATTTCAACAAAATAGAGCCCTTACTTATAAAACAGAAGCATGCGATAAGAATTATTTTGAAAGCTAATCGGAGGACACCAAGCTTTGAGCTGTTCAGATCTCTCGAATTTCTTCCTCTAAGACACCTATACTATTACAAAGTTTTAAAGATTTTTTTCCTAAATTCCGGCTATTTTACAGCTAGAGTGCAAGACGACTACAGCTTGCGAGTCAACTCCAGAAATTTCGAAGTTGTACCAACCATCAAAAAAACGCATTTTTCTCATTGTTTCTATGTTACCGCTCCTCGATTGTTTAATAGATTACCTGAAAAACTTAGGTTTGAGAGAGTAAAAACAGTATTTTTAAATGAAATAAAAAAGTGGCTATTTTCATTTAACCATTCAGAAATTGATAACTTATTAAATCCCATGATGTAATTTTATGTTCTACATACCTTGAAAATTCCCCCCGTGGATCCGCCTATGCATTGTGCAATACCTGGTGCTACCTTTAGGGGACCTGTCACTTCATATAAATAATAATGGTGAATCCTAATGAACAAAATGAGATTTCTTCGGACGCTATCAGTTGTGATAATACGCGGATTATGGTTAATGTTCTATGCAATCAATGTTATGGTTTACGAATTAAGCTACAATGGTTAACCGAATCAAAAGCTTTGCTGAAGTCGGTGTAGACTACATCAATTTGACTTTTATTCTCAATGTTTTCAATGACATACGATGAAAAAAGGGACATGTTTCTTGTTGTAGAGCGCCCAGAAATGAAACCGTGCTGTAATTCTGAAATGGATTCACTGGTTAAAAATTCTAATTTTGTTTTCACAATGCTTTCGAATAGTATAGGGATTGACGATAGTTTCGAAATGCTTCTGTAATTATCAATCAAATTCTTAGGGCCAGATTTATGAATTGGAATGAGACAAGATATTTTCCATTCATTCAGAAAGATACCTTCGGAGAGCAATTTGTTGAATATGGAGAGCAAAGGGTTACAAAGTGTGCTGGCGCAGCTCTTTAAAAATAACGCTGGTATGCCGTCAGCACCAGGCTTAGATTTAGGTTTCAATGACTGGAGTTCTAAAAGAACTTCATCAAAACTTAAGTGTAAAGCACCAATATCAACCTTACTTGGAATACTGCTTAATTTGTTTAAGCTATCTGAATCCGAATATATGGATTGGAAAAATTCCGCAAATAAATCTAGGATAGAAATAGTATTCAAAGTTTCTGAGATTTTAAAAGACATATTCTTAGGATATCCAGAAGATTTTCTTTTTTCATTTACAAATGCCCAAAACGAGCTGCTATTAGATTTGATGTTGCTTTCAATACTCATGATATACCACCTGTGAAGGAATTTATCAAGAATAGAAAATTCTTTACGTAATTTGCTAAATTTAGCATAATCTAAATCATTATTAGAGCTCTTATATTTATTGAAAGCTTTACGTTTTAAATTTTTAAGATTTGTTAAGCGATCATTATACCACGGAAGCTTTGCTTGTCTTTTCTGAAGAGAAAGTGGAATAAATTTGGAAAAACTTTCAAATATAATTGATGTAAATCTCAAGTACATTTGTTCAAGATTTAAGTTTTGAAATTCATGAGACCAATCAATAGATTCTAGAAAACTATTTAGTTCGATGAAGTTAGCCTTATTAAAGTTGTAAGATTTTAAATTTATGTCAGATTCAAGAGACAAGAAACCATATAATTCAATTTCAATATATAATTCTTTGTGATGAATGGATTCATTTAAAAGTGAAAATGGAACTGTCGAAACTTTAGAATTAACATACTCGTTACATACAAAGATTAAATCTAATATATTATTCAAAGAATTTGGAATTCTATTTATTTGATTAAGATTTAATGAATTAATGAATTAATAGAATCTACGAAATAAAACTCAAAATGTCTAATCATATTAAGCTAACATAATTTTTTCACCAATTGACCAATTCCATTTAATGTTTGATAAGTTATAATCACCAAAACAGCATACATTATCGAATTCAGAACAAGTGTTATTAATAGCATCAATATTTAAAAAGTGTTTTTCATATGTTTCAAAAATACTTCCTGATGGAATGTAGCTAACAATAAAATACAAGAAAGCATCATGTGAAGAGAATAATTTTATAGAAATACATAATTGCTCAGCCTCCAAATTAGGTTAGGTAACTTCCGTACAACAAAGCTTTGTACTAACAGCGATTAGGATTCCACCTCCACGTTCAGAGATAGATCTACATCTGTCACGTCGATATATAACAAAATGACGAGAATCAAAAAGTTCGGACGAAGATATACCTGGGTATAGCCATGTTTCGACGATAATGATTATATCATAATCAAGGTGACTTGAATTGTTGAACAGTTCAGATATTTTCGTACGAATACCACTCGCATTATGAAAGTATACTTTAAGCGATGACTTAAGGCACTTATTAGACCTTTTCATTATAGGTTCAGCAACAGATGAAGACGATGACGATGATGGTAACGCTGAAGGATTATTCGAACGAGACAAACGCGTATGTGTTGAGCGCAAAGGCAATTCCGCCTCAGCTAACGTTGGATCTACGTTTCTTGCCTCGAAAAAATTCATGCACAACTGTGTGCAAAGGCCAAAGAGATGGGTTGCATATTAACTTATATGTTTCAGAGTCTCTCCCGACTTTGATTTCAAAAGACGAATAATCTTTTTCGGGAGTCATATTAAATTTTCTTATGCTGAGAGCTGTCAAATTAATTAACGGCAGTTTATTTATGGTTGATTTGATATGTGTTTCTGAGTCTTGGTTTCTTAGTGATGTTTGTGATTCGATTTATAGTCTTAAGGCTTATAAGCTTTTTAGATCTGGCAGAATAAATCGTGTTGGTGGAGGTGCAGCTATGTATCTATGTACGTGAAATTTTAAACTGTGAAATGGTCAAAATAGCTCCTCAACACGGTGAAATGCAATATGTTTTTGTCAAAATAACTTGCAGATTGAACAAAATATTACCAGGGACTGTATATCGTCCGAACGACAACATTGATATCTCTCCTCTCATTGCTATCCAGTGAATACTACTCTTCGTACTCATTTTACAAATGACTCTGGTACGCTACTAGATGTTTTTTATGTGAGAGATTTTAGTCAGCTATCGGTTCCTTCCATCTTATTGTCAAGTACGTGAGTCTAAACGACTTTAGCGACATGAGCTATGAATGCAACAGTGAAAACTTCAACTATCCTAGCTTTAGTTTTTCGGCTGTTGCTGATGCTGATGTCTTAGAAAGCACTTCATCCATTAAATCTAAATCGACCGGTTTTAATGAAATAAGTCCTGTTTTTGTAAAAACTATCCTTCCTTATATATTAAAATATATAACCTACATTTGCAATACCGTTCTAATGACAGGAGTCTACCCTCTCTCTTGGAAACGTGCCGAAATTATACCGGTACCGTAAAACACGAATGAGTTCAGACCGATTGCTATACTGCCATTCCTCTCCAAAGTTCTTGAAAAATTAATGAGTTCACCACAGATACACAGATTTTTGTAAAACAATAAACTCTTGTGTGACAATCAGTCTGGTTTTCGACCAAAGCATAGCTGCATTACTGCTTTGTTAAATGTGTCTGAAGATATTAGGCAGGCCGTAGATAAGGATAAATTAACCTTCCTTGTCTTGCTTGATTTTTCAAAAGCATTTGACACGGTAAACCACAATGTTCTTTGTAGCAAATTACGAAACCAATGCAATTTTTCTCTTTCGTCTACTAATCTTGTAGCCTCTTACCTCAATTGCAGATCCCAAGCAGTTGTTGTAAGCAACTCAATTTCAGATTATCTCCCACTTAATTCAGGTGTTCCACAAGGCTCGATTCTCGGACCAATTTTCTTTACAATGTATATTAATGACTTACCTAAATGTGGAACTTAAAAATTTTGAAAAATCCCTTTTCCCTTTGGTATGGTTTTTTCCTTGTTTGAAAAAGGGTTTTAAATTTGACTGAGAAGACACAAAATGCATGGATTTTTATGTAATTTTATTTTTAGAAAATACGTGTTATATGGGACTACACTCCAAAAAAAAAAAAGAACAACAATTCAATGACATCGCATTTCAGTATAATTTTTCGTGTTCATGAGACAAAAAATGATCTTTAAATTCCATCCATTTGGATATCAATGACAAGAGATGATGATGGATAACGATTCCTAAATCAAATTGCAAAATGACACGTTTTAGATTCGAGTTAAAATGTTTCCTCAATCATAGTTTGTATTTTTGATAGACAGACTCGAAATACAATAAAGCAGTATTATATCCTTGTTAAAACCCCTTTTTTGCTTCCCTACTGCTACCAGCACTCAAGGAAACAAGATACATGAATAATGATAAAATGCAAAACGATTTAGGGCTGTACCAAAAAGAGACTCAATATTTCTTCTATAAATGTACGATATCTCTCGCTTTTGAGTTGAATAAAATCCTTAGATTTTCACAGCACACAACAACAAAAAATTATTTGAATTCAGTCGGAGATGAGAGAAATGCAACTTAATTCAGGGCACAAAGAGAAAATACAATGAACGAAAAAAAAAAAAATGTTTAAAAAAATATCCTTTTGCGTTCGCAATCGCAAGCCAGCACTTCACAAAGAAGATAGCAAGTGCAGCTCTCAGGCTATCAAGAAACTTTATGTTTTATTATTATGCACAATTATCCTGATAGTGAATACTCAGTTTTTATTTGAAAGGAAAAGGAAAGTGATGCACATATCCTTTTTACTACAAACACAGATATGTAGTTCGTTCGTTCTCCATAGCAGTGGTAGAGCAAACCAAGTGATTACTCAAACCACTTGAAACACTTTACCATTTCAATGTATTACGCCCCACTATGAGCAATAGCAAAGCCCTTGAGGGTATGTTATGCTTATGAGAATAACTCCCTTCAAGACTCAAACGTACAACGCTAAGGTTATGTTGTGGTCAGCTACGCTAGTCCTTCCTGTCGTTTTAAAGCTGAATTTCTTGTATAAACTGAATATCCTACCTAACCATCTTTTGAACGACTGAGTTAGCGACTGTGGAGCAAATGGATAACCACTGCGTGAAGATAGAAACCACCGACCAAGAGTTTGAAGGGATGAAAGCTTCTTTATTCACCTCGAGCATCCCCACATGTAAGTGAAGGACAGACAACTGTTTCCATCGCCGTCAAAAGTAGACGGAACACAACGACAACCATATATTTTAAAGAGCTTTAGGGGTAGAACCAAAGCTTATTTCATGCCAAAGCTTCTTTCTATTCATATTATGAAAAAGATAGACTTTAGTTGGCTACACACAATCAAGCCTTGAAAGAGATTCGCTTTGAAATTGTAACAAACGTGGAAACTGTTTCAAAATATAAACATGAAAAAAGGCCAGCGTATCATTATATTGTGGGGCAGGTTAAGGTTAGAGATTTGTTTGTATCCATCCGCTTATTTATGATGTTCTCTCAGTTCCTGCGATAGCTTGGGTGCCAGGGAATACTTCATTTTCAACGAATTGCCATCATTTCATTTTCTGGCAGACAATTCTGTTGTTCAAAGGGATGTTGAGGGTTGAAAGGAAAAGAGATTGAAACGAATTTGACTGTATTGTTTGTTTTATATGATGAGTTTATTGTTTTTGTTCTTTTTTTTTTCATGTTTGTAAATTATGAGTGCGAGGTGAGGGTTTAACTTCGCTGACAATTCTTGATATCTTTGTTGAGTTAAATGAAAAGGTGGCAGCAGAATTGAGGAGAACTTGTTCATGTACGAAAATTAAATGTACATACTTGATATAATTATAATAAGGTTGAATAAATATCATTCGGATGTTAATTAATTTTGCTGTTGGCAGAGAGATGTAGTCACACTTGATAATTCAATTTCGATTACTATTTTAATGAAATACCTGGGCATGTTGGTATTAATGATGAGTATGCGAAAATTGTGAAATAAAAGGTTATAGTGGCAAAAGCAGACCTCATAAAAAACCCAGGCTAAGGGCATTTCTTTCAGACACATATTTGAGAAATGGAAAGGATCCACACATTTTTGGCAGTTATGAACAGTTTAGAGAGCGCTTTTCATGGCAGTGTAATTACTTGTGGGACTTGGGAGTTTTTGGGAATCGAATAACGAACTCCGTTGAAACTAGAAGACATGCTCATTTAGTGCAATTCTAGCAACGATAAATTGTGAGGGAACGACAAAAAGTATTCATTCAATGAATTGACTTGTCGAGTCCCTGCGAAAGCCGATACCAATCAAATGGTTAACGTTTTATTAAAAAAAAAAAAAAAAATGTGAATTATACTTATCAAAAAACTCTATATACAGTGTTCTTCACTTGATTAGACGCACAAATTTTTTTTTTACATAAACTGTATATTTAATATACAATATACATCTGCATGTATAATAAACAATGGCTTGATCAAATAATTGCACTACGATTTACACTACAGCTTATGAGACAAGAGTTGATTTTAGGAGGATGGGCATCTCATTTAGATTTTTTTTCAACAAAAAAAAAAATTGTAAAAAATTGGAGTTTTGACATCTTTTAATTCATATTTTGTGGAATATAAAATTTTTTCAAGGTCTTTCGACCGTAAATAAGCGAGTTACGCCTATTTAATGACAGGGCGTTGCGGCCTGTAGTATATTAAGTTTCCGAAAAATGTATTTATTTCATACAATGTACATTCATACATACATACATACATACATATCAAGTCATAAAGTTTAGCAATTCAATCCAACTTCGTTAGGACTTAGGTCATTTGAATTAAATGTAAAAAGCTTAACATTTAATAAAAGCGGTTTTGAAGGAAACCATTTAACATATATGCAAATACTAAAACTATGTTCTATGTCTTAGACTCTTAGATATATCTGTGCTAATAAGTCAAAAGGGCTTACGTCGACATATGTAAGTGAAAACGCTGTTTTCAATACCACATATTTTCCATTTTGTTTACCTTTCAATTAGTCTGGGTCCCGTTAGGTAAGGTTAGGTTACAATGGCTGTCAGGAATACACATGACACACTTAGACCAATACAACACTGAGGGAAAAACTGTGTCCGATATTTAAATGGGAAAGCATTAAAATTGCAGTTGTTGGCGTTTTTAAAGCAACACATTTAAATTGAATTGAAAGTAGTTTGTTTCAAATACAAAGTGCTTTTGCGAAAGCAGATAAGTAACTTTGGCTTTTGAATTGAATAGTTCACTTCATTGAATCGAGATCTTAGTTTTTCAAACTTAGATCAAAAGAAAACGTATTAAAAATATACGAGAATACGCTTTAACTTTTGAAAAAAAACTGCATTTGCATTTTCGTTATTAAAATACTTTAAAATTAAAGTAAAAACACATTTGAAGCAAACGAAAACGCTTTTCTTTACCAACAGTGCAACAGTTGAACTTCATTGGAGTTTTCTTTGTTGAAATCTGTAAAGCGGCATTCGCGTATTAGTTATAAAAGAGTAAAGTTCTGTAAACGAGTGAAGTGAAGTTAAGTTTATGATAACGACTGTTCGGCAAATTCGAAAGCTTACCATTTTCAAAAGAACGCCGATGATGAGATGGATCCGATTAAAAGATCTGTGTGCTCTCAAATCGTATGTAATAGGAAAAAAGTTGCTAACTAAATATGAAGTTGTAAATATTCAAATCTTTATAGCATCATCAAAATTATTAAGTTCAACATCAAAGGGAGTGGTTTACATCAAGTATATGAGAACAACAACAAGAATACCCACCGGGAAGGACTAGTGTAGTTGATAAATTGAAGAAGCATTATGTACAAACAAAAAATCCATTGTTGACCAATTTATTACAATTTTGTAATCTTGTATGTGTTTAGTAAATAACACTTTTATTAAAATAAATAAAATGTGTCACTTTAATTGGACAAATTTGTTATTTTATTCCAATTTTTTCAATTAATCTAGTTTGATAATACTGAAAATTACTAAACGTGCGACTACTAATTGAAAACATATTTGATTCAAATCGAATACGACCCATATTTATTTGAAATTCGTGAAGTATTTGAAGTAAAAGGTGTCGCTTTTGAATCAACAATCAAATGCATGGATACTTAAAATAAAGCAGCGAGCGCAATAGGTTGAATGAATCAAAGCTTTGATTTCAGAGTATTTCGATTGAAATTCAAGGAAGAATTTCATTTAGAAATAATGAACTTAGCATTTAAAAGAAAAGCCATACGTAATTAAATCAGAGCTAATAGTTTTTAGAATTACAGGTCTCCTGTCTTTTAAATCACTGTCAAAAAGCATTTATTTCAAATGGAGTTTTCATTCAATTTTTATTTAAAAGCGTTGCAGCTTTGACTCTAAGAAAAACGCCTTTAGTCCTAAATTTTTGCTCTTTTTTCTTTGATTCAAAGCTTTTTTTTTTTGATTTGGTGATGTTTTTTGGCTCAGTGAACGTCCATTGTGATACCGTAGAAATTATGCGAGGGAGTACCTCACATAATAAAACCATTTGGAGCTTTTAATAAAGGAAAGGAGATGCAGGGGATCTGTGTTCGCCAGATCGCTTGGATCATCGAGAAAATATTTCCCCAGATGCCGCTTTCTTTTGAAAGAGAGTGCAGGACATGAGCAGAGGAGGTGTGGGATTGTCTCTTCCTCTTCCTCATGTAGGCAACTTCTGCAGAAGTCATTAGAGGGAACCAAGTCTTATGGCACGTCTTCCTATCAGACAATGTAGAAACAGCGCCGAGTGATTTGAGGGCTCCTTGATTATCTGAGAAAATCCGGATATTCGTTGGGGATATCACGTTTTCTTTTAGCCATGATAGGATCTCTTTGATTGCCAGAATTTCCGCTTGGAACACGCTACAATGGTTTGGAAGGCGGAACTAGAGACTTACGTTAAGTCGGTTTGAGTACACCCCGCAGCCTACCCCTTCTTCGGTTTTTGAACCATCTGTATAGAAATGAATTAAATCATCTCTCAAAAACTCTTAGTCTTCCTAGGTCGTTCTCGGTGGGATTGAGCTGAGGGTGTTGTCGCAGCCTACCCCTTCTTCGGTTTTTGAACCATCTGTATAGAAATGAATTGAATCATCTCTCAAAAATTCTTCGTCTTCCTAGGTCGTTCTCGATGGGATTGAGCTGAGGGTGTTGATCTCAGTGCTCCGCTTATACACAGACAGGCTGTTCGTTGGACCTTGCAAAGATTATCGCAGTAGGTCCTTTTATCAAGAGCGGTCCACCATACCACTACTTCGTATGTGAGTATTGGTCTGATGACCGCGTTGTAGAGCCAGTGGGTGATTTGGGTGGGGGGGGGGGGGTCAGGGGGGTAGAAATCCCATTTATTACCAGAACTAGCCCTAAATATGATGTGGACAAAGTTTTGTTCCAACCAAAGTATTGATTTGACGTCCAAATACAGTCTTTAATGCAACGGTTAATACATGTATGTGCTATGGTGTACAAGTGTTTAGATATATTTAACTTGAAGCTTTCGAAAGTCTACAAAGACATTTCTTTAAACGCCTATTTCGGCTACTGTATAATTTCGCAATTACTAGGCAGCTTCACTGTATAACTTAATTTTACTTCTTTCAAATCAAACTTTTTCTTTCTTTCTTGACAGACATACTGTAAATAATTGAATTAATACTAACTTGCTTGCCATATGCATTCTCATGCATTTATCAATGAATCAGCACTAATGCCGAATTCACTTTTGTAACATAATTCCTTTGAACTCAATCAATACAAATTTTGTGTACATTCAGCATAAGCGTACCTTTAGCATACCTACATCTGTAAAAAAGTTATCGTAAGCATTTCTTTTGTATAATTAGTATTGTAAGCCAATAAAGATTATCATTTACGGTCAACAGGTTTTTGTGTTCATTTGGTATTATAACTTCACCCCACCAGTGGTAATGAAGTATTAATAGATCACAACTACGAATCTACTCCAGCATACAAAGGTACAAGAACCTTTTGTATTGCCCTCTTCGGTCTGGTCAAGGTTTATGTGCCCTGTCCAGTCAGTCGGTGCAAATTAGTGCCGACTTTAACATTGTTGACCCCGACGTGATTGAACACGTACAACCTGTTGGTCATAAGTTGGTCACAAGCGTTCCAAGGGCTTTAACACTTGGTCTTACACAAGCCCCACAAAGGCCAGAGTAACTGAGTTCCTGCGTTCCTGCACATAGGCGCTATCAAGCGTTCCAAGGGCTTCAACACTTCGACTAACACAAGGTTCCTGCGCTCCATAGTTACTCAGCTCCAGAGTTCCTGCCTGCTGGAGTTCCTGCGTTCCTGCACCACAAAGTTCTAGTGCTCCAAAGACGAGCTACAAAGGCGAGCTCCAAATGCGAGCTCCAAAGGCAAGCTACAAAGGCGAGCTCAAAAGGCGAGCTCCAAGGGCGAGCTCCAAAGACAAGTTCCAGAGGTGACTACAAAGTTCCAGAAACGAGAGTCCAGAGACTTGGGACCTTTCCAAAAACTCTACTCTACTAAAAGGTTCAGAAATCAGATTCCAATCAAACGGAGCAGAATAACTCTCGCTTCCACAATCGAAACTAACAAATGTCAGATTTGTGGACATACATATCATGCCATACACCTTTGACCAAAGTTTCTAGAACTCTCACCCCAAGAGAGGCACAAAACTGCAATTTCAAAAAACCGATGCATAAACTGCTAGCATTTTGGTCACCAAGCTCCATCATGTCGAGCAAGGCATTGCACCAAATGCAACAGCTATCACAGCAACAGCAACAGCAACGGCAAAAGCAACAGCAAACGCAACAGCAACAGCAACAGCTACCGCAATCGTTTCAGCTACAGCAAACGCAACAGCAACAGCAAAAGCTACCGCAATCGTTTCAGCTACAGCAACAGCAACAGCTAAAGCAACAGCAACAGCTAAAGCAACAGCAACAGCAAAAGCAACAGCAAACGCAACAGCAACAGCTACCGCAATCGTTTCAGCTACAGCAACAGCAACCGCCACATCTACAGCATCAGGTACCGCAATCGCTACAGGATCAGCCACAGCAACAGCTACCGGTTCAGCTTCTGCAACCACAACCACTTCAGCATCAGCTTCAACCATAGCTACAACAACAGGTCAGACATTCGGGTAGCCGATGTTCGGACATCAGCTGGGATATTCCGTCGTGCCATACATCGATTGGCTCCACTTCCAGTTCCAACTTAAGATGATTCCTCAGATGGTTCATCAAACTTGCCGCAATCATTCCGGAAGTCTAACGACGATCCAGTACCAAAGAAGAAAATCAAACTGAGTCCAATGAACACACTATTGGTTTGCCTATTGCTAATAGGCACGGCATTAGGGCAGAATACTAAAACAAATGCAATCGATATTCAAAATTTCGAGACCAACCCTGGACTATACTTCGAAGACATTGGGCAAGCGAAGCTTATAACAGACGAATGGAATCTCTTCATCTATTTCAATATGACCAGTTATTGGCAAGAGTTCCAAGGAATCCAAAAGAGCATCAATCAACTAAGAGCGAGATGTGAGGCACAATTGATCTTAAATCCAAACAATCTTTGCAAACCCATCATTGACCATCTGGAATTGCGCCTTCAAGAATCAGAAAACTTAAATAAAATACTTAAGTACAGGAACGAAATGACAATAATCCTAATCACTGGGTATTTGCCTTTCATCACGAAGAAATAGTCTCGGCAGTATGCGGATCCGACGTTTTAACTGCAAAACTGCAAGCCGTAGGACTTTTGAAACTAACAGCTAACTGTGTCATCAAACAACCCACCATGACTATTAATGCTCATAATATATATACATATATCAGAACCAAGTACCCCGTTTCTGCCAACACTCAACCTGAGTGTATTCGTGGATAAGTTTGAAATCGGTCCAATACAAGCTAAAACCCAGAAGAAGGAGGAAATCATCATCCGAGGAGAAGACGACTTTATTTTTTTTTTTTTTTTATTTATTCGTTGAAAGCTTACACTGTAAGATAATATATCTTATAAGTTAGTGATAAGCTAGATATTAAGTAAGATAACAAGTAAGAATTTACAAATATGTTATGAGAAAAAAAGAAACAAGGAAAAAATAAGAATAAAGCAAGAAAGCTACTTAATTTAAAGCTTATATAATTCTTTGAGAAAAAAAAGAAAGAAAAAAAAAATGAATTTGATCTTCAATACTTTACTACAATGATTTGATTTAGATACAAAATTTTAAAATCATCATTATTCTCTATGCCTATGTCGGTGTCAAATCTCTTGATCGCGTATCGTTTCTGGCTAAGAGTAAAAAGCACGTAGTTCTTTAGAGAACTGTTTTTCATTGCCTATACGTCTGAGATAAATAGGTAACGAGTTCCACAGTCGAATGGCTCCGACAAAAAACTGCCTTTCAGATATAAGACATTTAAAACGCCGGCGCCGTTGAATGAGATGTAGAGATCTGCTTGAAGAACCAAATTGTATCCTATTGAACTTGGCGGTTGTTCGGAATTAATAATTTTAAACAATAATAAAAGGGAACGAAAACGCATGAGATGGTCCAGTGGCATGTTTAACAGCTGAATAGAATACATAGAGATATGTTCCGCCCTACTAATGTTAAATATGTATCGAGCGATGTTGTTGAAGGCGACGTTGAGTTTGCGTTTACTACCCGCATCACAGTGGGAAAAAACTTCACAACCGTAAGTTAGAATGGGAAGAACTAGGCTTTTAGCTAGTAACATGCTGGTTTTCAACGGAGTAAATTTTTGAGAGGGCCATAGTTGTCGAAGGGCACCATAAACTTTACCAACAGTTATGTTTATATGAGTATCCCATGTCCAGGTAGTATTAAACCACATGCCTAGATTTTTAGTAGTGGGAACGTATTGAATCGGAGAGCTATTTAAAATTAACGAGGAGAAGTTTTCGGTATCCAAAGTTCTTTTACTAATGACAATACATTTTGATTTCATTGGATTAAGAAATAGTCCGTTTCTTGAAGACCAGTCCGCAATGTTTTGAAGTTCACAATTCAATCTGAAAATGCAATCTTCCATTAAACCGAGCTTTTAGCTTCTATACAACTGCACATCATCGGCATACATTTGAATAGAAGATGATTCAATTGAGTCAGGAAGCTCATTAATATATAGTGAAAAGAGCAGGGGGCCAAGAATCGAACCCTGGGGAACACCTCTTAGCAAAGGAAGAAAGGATGACTGACTGATTGCCACAGATTGTTTCCTTCCCTGTAAATAGGAAGTCAGCAAATGAACAGCTTGAGATGAGAACATGCAACGTGTTGATAGCTTATGACAGAGATTAACATGGTCAACTGTGTCAAACGCCTTAGAAAAGTCCAATAGCACAAGAAACGTAACTAGATCTTCATCTAAAGCAAGTCTAATATCTTCAACAATATTTGTTATTGCAGTGATACAGCTATGTTTTTCACGAAACCCGGACTGTTTTGTAGATAGGATATTTTGGGATCGAAGATGACTGTTAATCTGTTTTTGTAAGACTCTTTCAAAAACTTTCGAGAGATAAGGTAGTATAGATACTGGTCTAAAGTCATTACCGCTACCTTTTTTTGGGATTGGTAGAACTCTGGCTTACTTCCACTGAGATGGGAACAAGCTTTTTAATATGATTGTGTTGAAAATATGTGTTATATAAGACAGAATCAAAGGAAGTAGCGATTTAACGAATACAGGGTGTATTTTGTCAATACCAACTGCATTTGATTTGACAGATAAAAAACTTTCGAGAACCTCATAGCAATCTACACTGTTAAATTGAAAACTTACATCAAGAGATGACGGGTTTTACACCGATGTCATGAAAGAATCATTATTAATAAAAGGAAAAGGCAGAGACACAAAGTTATTGTTTAGGGATTCTGCATCAATGTTTTCATCTGCAACAGGGCGTTGTTTGCAGAGCCCTACATTCCTAAGATTTTTCCATAATTGACGTCCGTTCATTTTTGGATCAAGTTTAGTACTGTAAAGTTTTATTTTTGCAGATCTTATTTTGGTCACTATTTGATTACGATAACTTCGATACATAAGACAAAACTCTTCGAGCCTAAACCTATTCCATTGATTATGTGCCCGGTCACGAAGCGATATTAAATTTCGAATTTCATTGGTAAACCAAGGTGGACTTTCTCTCATGGCAGTCCTAGATCGTATGGGAACATAAGTGTCGAATAAATTGCATAAGTTAGAATTCAAAAACTCTATTTGATCGTCGGGAGTTGGAAGCCAATAAATAAGGCTCCAATCAATACTTCGAGCTTCTTGTGCCAAGCTGCTGTAATTGATGTTTCTAAAATCCCTAAATTCAAACTTCTCCGTAGAATTTTTAAATTCGAAATGGAAGGTCATGAAAATGAGATCATGTCTCGAAAACGCTGCTGCTGACAGTTGGTCATACAGAAGCACTTCATCCAAATTGCTGACGAAAAAAACGTCGAGAAGTGTATTCGTCTCCCTTGAAAAGTGTGTTGCCTGGGTTATATTGACAGGGTATAGGTTCAAAGTTCTTAAGCCGTCAGTGAGAAGTGTTTGATCTAAAAGATTACTGTTCAAATCTCCACATATGACTATTCTTGACGGCCCTAGTGAAATTGTATTTAATAGTGTGAACAGTGGACTCAAATCAATATCATTATTTGGCCTATACACAGAACCTATGAGAAGAATCTCACTACCGAGCTGTGATTTACAATTTAATTTACACGAAATTCCACTCCGAACATAGATTGCAGAACCACCACCTCTTCTTCCCAGCCTGTCAGCACGAAAAAGTTTATAGCCGTTAAGTCTGTACAGTGCATCACTATTTTTTTCTACGAACCAAGATTCCGATACATTTATTACATCTACTTTTGATCCTTCAAACACATCTCTAAACTCATCTATCTTACAATGTAAGCTTTGAGAGTTGATATGGCAAACTTTAAGCCCTGTTTTTTTTGTACACAAGACTCTGACCATTGATCGCAAATTGTTATCATTACCTTCTTCGACTATAGAAACATCACCAAAGGCTAGGGAATTCATTTTAATTGTTAAAAGATATACGTTAGCGAAGAGATGTGATACGATATAGACAGTTATATAATAAATAAAAAAAAGAAGAAAAACGAATAAAAAATGAAAAAAGTTAAGAATAAATTGATGAGAAATTTATTAAAGTTAAAAAAAAGAATCAGAATTATTAAGACAAATTAAAAATATGATAACATAAAAATAAAAGTAAGTGTAGTAGTGATAAAAATTGAAAAATAAAATGTATTGAGCACTTATCATCTTAGGCTGGCAATACCGTCCAACGATGTAATGTCATCCACTTGGATTCCTCTCTCATCAGTCAGATGACGTTTGACATACACGAGGCCTCTAATTGTGTATGCCGATGCAATTTTGTGTTGTTTTTTTTAAATGTAACGCCGCTCGTAGAATTGTGTTGTTTTTCGTGGTTAAACTTTCGCGTAGATAAATCTCAGAATTACCATTAAGCCCTACGTGTTTAAGTGTAAGTGGAATCTTCGTTTCTCTTCTGTATTTTGATATGGACTTAAGCACATAGTTTTTTTTCGTAAGCTGATCGAAACTTGACTATAATCCCAGTGTTATTGTTGGCTTGCGATTTTGATCGGGTGCGAAAAATATCGAGCAGTGCGGGTGGTAAAATGTTGACGTTTTGGCAAAGTAAGTTGAACATAGAGAGAAGATTCTCTTCGCGCGTGTGTGGGATTCCGAATAGAATACCATCAGCAGCGATGCGTTTGTTGTCCATGTCATCTTGATTTTTTAACGTTACCTGCACTTGTTTAGTTAAAAGTGATAACTTGTTTTGCACAGATGCTAATTCGTGTCCAGTTTTGGTAACTTCCGTGATTGTATCAGTTAGTTTGAGGTTGTCTTTTGATGTTAAAGATTGTAAATTGATGACGTCAGATCTAAGAGAGTTAATGTCTCTGACAGTATCAGCTATCGATGTCTCAATGAATCAGTACTAATGCCGAATTCACTTTTGTAACATAATTCCTTTGAACTCAATCAATACAAATTTTGTGTACATTCAGCATAAGCGTACCTTTAGCATACATTTGTAAAAAAGTTATCGTAAGCATTTCTTTTGTATAATTAGTATTGTAAGCCAATAAAGATTATCATTTACGGTCAACAGGTTTTTGTGTTCATTTGGTATTATTTCTTCACCCCACCAGTGGTAATGAAGTATTAATAGATCACAACTACGAATCTACTCCAGCATACAAAGGTACAAGAACCTTTTGTATTGCCCTCTTCGGTCTGGTCAAGGTTTATGTACCCTGTCCAGCAAGTTGGTGCAAATTAGTGCCGACTTTAACAGCTACCAAACACAACACCAAATTATGCCATACCTATATTATATGTATAGAGTACGGTAAAACACCTATATACATACAAAACCTTAAAGCTAACGCAGATTTCATTATTAAAGTAATGAAAAGAAATGATACTTGTCTGCACAAAATAATTTTGAAAAAATTGCTTCAAACCAATGCTTCTCCTTTCCGGGAATGGAATGAGCTAGCACTAAGCCAGGACACTTCTCTATATTTGACGGAATTAAACGTTGATGGTTGGCAAGTTCAGTTTGCTAATGTGATCGCAAAAGTTGATCTTAAAATTTTTATAGAAAATCTCTCTAGAGCAAATTCGTCTCCGTCTAGAAATATCTACACCCAATAAATTCGGAAGCAAGCTATTTTCGAAGAGAATATTCAGCTGTCGAAATAGGCACCATTTTTAGAGCTAGAGTTGAAATTTTACATCTTAACTACATACCATACCGAGATGATGTACCACAAAATTGTAGTCTATGCAACAGAAGAGAGAAAGAAGATATTTATCACTTCTTGGCTATTTGTCCAATGTTACAGGAAATTTGTCGTTTATATTTGCAGGACATTTTCATGACATTATCACGACTTTATGAGGTTTTGAATGGGTCTCTGGGTTGGACTTTATGAGGTTTTGAATGGGTCTCTGGGTTGGATTACTTTCTTTAAGTTTTGCAAACATGCGCTTATTTATCGCAAAAGTTTCCCATAAGTCAGCGAATTTTCTTTTTCAGTTGTTACAGTTTCTTTTATACACAACTCGTTTTAGATTCTAAATTGCTTTTTGTTTGTTTTTCAAATCACGTAAAATTGGCTGTTCCATATCATTTAGAATTGATTATTCTTTTGTGTTTCAAATCACGTAAAATTGAAAACTTTATTCTATTATAAGTATCAAACTATGTACCTACTTTAATTAATAATTTTCTTTGTGTTTCGAATCATGTAAAAATTGATAGAATGCTTACATTAAAGTTTCAAATCGTTCGAAAACTGTTATTCCCATACATTTTAAAATTAAAAATGCATAATTTGTGCCAATAGCAAGTCTTAATCTATTTAAGCAACCATTGTATTATGTATATATATTTTAGTAGTATTTTTACATTTATCATACGAAATGTCATTTCAGGCAGACGGCAGTTTTGCCATGTCCTTATTCTTAAAAAAAACCTTAGTGTTGAACTATTGATAAAATAAAGAATTTATCTTTCTACTAACGCTTTAAAAATAAATGTAGGTATCTACTTTTAAGCTTACAAAAACGAATTAAACTAGCTGTTCATACATTCACTTGTATAAATTATTTAAGTACGATTTTCAAAAACATTTCAGGAGTTTTTTATTTTTAATTATCAATAAAATATTAAACTGTCATATTTTGTTCTCCTTTTCGAAAATGGATTCCAATGTTGATCGACCATCAGATTTAAATTCAAATCGTGATAACGACCACGACATTCATATGATTCAGGAAATTTTAAAAAGAAAAAGAATCTTTAAAGACGATGAAGATGTCAGCATACATCCAAGTTACACTCAATTGAAAGTGCCGTAGTATGATTTTAAATTCAAAAAAAAGCATTTCTACTTTTATTATAACAAAATAAATGTTTTTGCAGTCATATTACATGTCGTTTGCGTTATTTGAAGAAATCACATGAATACGAAGAACAATTTCAGCGTGAGCTGAATGAAATGATCAATCATCAACCAACTGCTTACGAAGCTGCAAGATTGAATAGGTAATGCTCTATCTACACGTTATCAGTGATGCGTAGTTTCTAAATATTTTATTAACGCAGGCACCTCTGCATAACAGCATTATGGCCACCCTTACATAATCGCAAGGAAATCGATTATTTTCAAAGAAATTTTTTTCATCTAAGTGCCAAACAGAAGAAGCGCCTGAACTTTTTAATGAGTACTAAGATTTGCTAATTGTTAACCACTTTAAACGAACAATATAAAATTGCTAAGATTGACGGATAAAATCAAACCTATGGTCTTTAAGAATTCTTTTAGTTACTTTATGACAAGTTACAGCAAGGCTACAAGTTTATTTCCATGATAACACCGTCTCATGAGATATTAGATTATGCGAGCTTGAACGACTTGAAATCAGGCGATTAGAAAACCGACCAAAACGTTTGTAATATCCTAGTGAAATCAGTACTTGCCTGGTAAATACTTGTCGGTGGCTACAAAAGGTAGACACATTGCGCGTGGCATGTGCCTACTCATGGCGAGCACCTACCAGTGAGTGGTGCAAAAGTTAAAGCATCGGAATATTACGTGAAAGGCTGAGGTTAGATTCATCAAGTTAAGATTAAATCAAGTCAAGAACAAAAGCGTTGAACTGAAATGTGTCTTAGGTTGATGTCTGTTTTCGGGCATACAAGAATCGAACGGAACTAGAAAGAGTGTCTTAAGTCACTGTTGAGAACGTACTGTTGAGACTTTACCACTGGTAGGGGTGTAATATAAGCATGAGCTCAAAGAATTAATTCAAAACACAATCGTAATGACTCTGCTTTATTTATGGTTGTATTTTCACACAAAAGGAAGCTGAAACAGTTCACATTATAATTTTCCTTCGCACATGACACCGATAACACTACTGCACTTTTCGTTGACGCGAGGCAAACAACAGCCCAGACGCACTGTGATAATAAAGTGATTTAACTTTTTATCGCCAGGAATTAATTTCATAATGATACGACAACTTGAAAACCGCGAACTAATGGGTATAAGAAGTGCGATGGAGTGGGCCGGGCATAAAGAAGATGAAAAACTGTGACATCTACTATGCAGGCTTGCCAGGTGTTCGGTATTTTACCGAACCGTTCGGTATTTTAGCTCTGTGTTCGGTGTTCGGTACAACAAAAATTCCGAAGTATGGAAGGTTCGGTATTTTTTTTCTGATAAAATTTTCTATGCAATCGGCTATTGATGTTGCCGCTTTATGCACGTCGCGTTCATATTACGTGATGTTTTCGCACTCTTACGCGCTAATTAAAACATTTGTTTTGTACTTTAAAAATTAAAATAATTTTTTTTTGGAAATATGTCCTTTATTTTCTTATATTTTACATTGATCTTAAGAGGAGCTTAGGCTTTAAGGCTACTATGTAGTTACTATAAGACTGCCGATCCACTCATCATACAGTCGTATTTATATCCTTTCTTATCTTTCTACAGGAGACCAGAGCATACAATCATCTTACTTGATAATGAAGAAGAAATAAAATTATCTATGAAATAGTGTATACAAAATGTTATGGCCTCAATTAATGAGGCTATAGAAACAAGGAGAAAGATAGCTTTTTTGCTTGCCCCATTCAGCGTGGACGATGATCAAGAATACCGTCCTCCCGACCTAGAGGCAGTTATGCTTGCCATATGCAAACTTAAATCAAATAAGACTGCAGGTGCAGATGGCCTTGATGCCGAACTTTTCAAGGCAACTGGAGATCAGTTGGAAAGGAGCATGCACCAGCTGATCTGCATGATATGGTCGAAAGAAAGCATGCCCGACGAATGGAACCTCAGTATCGTATGCCCGATCCTAAAGAAAGGAGACCCTCACAATTGCGCCAATTATAGAGCGATAAGCCTCCTTAACGTCGCTTATAAGATCTTGTCTGCTGTAATATATGAACGTCTGAAGTCCCACGTCAACAGCTTGATGGTCTTTATCAATGTAGTTTTAGACCAGAGAAGTTCACAATAGACCAAATTTTCACATTACCATCTTTTTATCGATTTCAAGGCCGCGTATGACAGTATTTACAGAGACGATCTGTACAGAGCCATGTCTAGTGTCGGCATCAATGCAAGATTCGTACGACTATGCAGGGTGACATTGGAGAATTCACCGAGACCTTTGATGTCGAAAAAGGCTTTAGGCAAGGCGACAAACTGTCAAGCGATTTCTTCAACATCATACTTGAACAGATTGTAAGAAACTCAAACGTCAACACCAGACGAACAGTCTTTCAAAAGTCTGTACAATTACTCGCCTACACAGACGATATTTACGTGGTAATGGCAAGAAAAAAGCGTGATGTCATAGGTGCTTTTGCGAGTATTGAAACAGAGGTGGCAAAAATGGGTTTGATGGTTAATGAGGGCAAAACGAAGTATATGCTGTCATCAAACAAGGACACAGAACATCGACGAATTGGACAAAACGTCACAATAGACAGACATAACTTCGAGGTAGTACAGGACTTCGTCTACCTAGGATCCGCTATAGACACCGAAAACAACATCAGTGCGGAGATCAAACGGAGAATAACTCTTGCCAACCATTGCTTCTTTGGGTTAAGAAGGCAATTGAGAAACAAAACCCTCTCCAGAAAAACCAAGGTAACCTTAAGTAAGACCTTAATCATCGCAGTCCTGCTTTACAGCGAGGAAGCATGGACCTTATCGAAAGCGGATGAGGAAACCCTTGGTCGTTTCGAAAGGAAAAATTTCCGAATGATTTTTGGTCCCGTATGCGAAGACAATGTGTGGAGAAGAAGATACAACAACGAGCTGTATGAGCTGTACCGCGACATGGGCATAGCCAGAAGAGTACGCATCGCGAGGCTACGATGGTTGGGTCATGTAGAGCGGATGGACCCAAACGCTCCGGCTCGTCGGGTGTTCGAAAGCACATTGCAGGGAAATTGCGGAAGGGGAAGACCTCGTCTTAGGTGGCCCAATCAAGTGGATGAAGACCTCAACCGACTTGGAGTGCGAAACTGGAGAGAGCTCGCCCGAAATCGAAGTCGTTATAGAAGGATGTTGGTTGAGGCCCAGGTTCACCCCGAACTGTAATACCCACCTAAGTAAGTGAGTAATTCAGAGTTGATACGGCTATGCAGTCGCTGATTTTGTGATGCAGCATGTTTTCTTACAACTTCTGTAACCATTTCTATTTGAAGGTCACGATGTAAATCATATTTCTGATATACTGTAACGTGCGCTTAGTTCGCAATAATAAAACTTTACCTTTCAATTTAATTTTACCACTTTTATTCCATCTCTACTTTTTTCGATTTCAATTCTACCAGTAATTACATTAACTCACACTTAACATTATCTTTCTATAATCAAAACTGACATCTGGTTGTCTCGGCGGCGTATTTATATCGAATGACATTACATCTAGAACTTCCCAGTAATTTCCACATGGTCAATACCATTGTATATGAAAACTATAGTATTATCACTGGACCCCTTTTTTAAGGGACATGATTGATCACTAGGGTGCGCTCTTCGGATGGGGAAAAAATGCGACTCAGAGAAACAGCTGCTATGCACATGGTGGAATGTATTCTTTTAGGTGGGGACTTCGTATGAGTTAGAAAGAAAGGCATATATATCTCAATTTAAACGTTATTGTTTCTTTCCTACTCGCACCTATACGACCTCTCTCTTTTTGAACCCATGCTTGTGGACGAACTTCAAATTCCCCTTTTCAGGTTTGTGGACAACATTCCAAATTCATTTTGAAAATGAAAAATGAACTGTGATAGTACTATAGAATAAATATACAATAGGTCTGTTCGTTGAAGCCCTGGGGTTGCCCTATGGTCGCCACAAAGCGTTTTTTGAGAAACCTAAATTCACCCTGAATGTCAAATTGAGTGTTTTTTGAGCCATAGGTTTGCCATAGGTTTTCCCCAAACTCGCCCTAGCTTTTTGCTGTGGCGATTTGAGGGCTGTCAAATGGCATGTATTTTTTTTTTGAATGACAGGGATGTGTGGTGATTTGTGGTTTAGCGTTTTTTGAGGAGTGGAAAACCCAGGTTTTTTTGACAACTCATAGGGTTGTCAAGAAAACCTGGGTCAACCCTGGGGAAAGTTCAACGAACAGACCTAATGTCTCTACACTCCAGTATTTTTGCTGTCAAACATTTCCCCTCCTGGTATATTTCTACACTTACACTAGTGTTGCCGCTTGTGTTTTCGGTTGAACGTTTTCGATTAGGAAATTGGTATTAAATGTTGGGTTTGCATTACAATACCATGGTGCATTTACTATTCCACGAAGGACTTTGATTTGGAACTTTTGATGATTTCAGTATTTGTTTTCTTTGTACTACCCCATGATTGGATTCCATAGATCCAAACAGGGCTAAGTACTAAATCAAATGCACAACCAGTGTGCAGCGATGAAAATTTCGATTTGCCGATGATAACTGTCAATGGTCGGCTAATTGATAAAAAAGTGCAACAGGCAGTAATAGAGATGCTGCCAATCCACGGCTACCATATACCATGTTTCCACTTAGGATCGGGTAATTGAATCGGAATGTGATTCAGATTTCAATTAGGTTACGAGTTATGACTACACTTATAATGTTTTAGTGCCTGTCCAGACGGGTTATGCTGTTGACGTTATGCTGTTAACACCTAGTGTTCGAACGTTGTTATAATTCCTCGCCAAGTTCTCCATTTTGTGTTGGAATTTGTACTGAAAAAAGCATAACGTTATGAGCATAACCCGTTTGGACACGCAAAGTGTACTGCTTGGGTAGATAAATCAAATTTCATTTTTCGCATCGAGTTCCTTTCTTTCTCATCCGTCTTGCCCAGAAACGACCGATATAACGTTATTGGAATAACACGTATGGACAGGGACATAGAATACAGTGCGAGCATTAAGGATAATCGGAGAGGATTTGAAAGGAAACACCGATGCACGTTGCTTTTGAATTTTTGTGAATCGTAATATAGCAGAGATGGGTATATATTTATATATTTATTTTTTGTTTTTTTTTTTCTCATTGTCTTTGAATGTTATTTTACGACCGCATATTGTATTTAAATATAAAAATTCAAAATAAAACAAAAATTGAAAAACATATAGTATATCTATTTTCGAATTTTTAATAGTTCTTTTTTAGTTTTGATTAATTTTTTTTTTTTTAATTAGAAACACAACGTAAAATTCATAATCTTCTATACACTTGAATGTGATCTGACACGAAATCTAAAATAAATATTTTATTTTTACTAAACTAAAAGAAACATTACAAAAAATACTTCAATAATAGAAAAGGCCATTAAAAAAAGTGTGACGAAAGGGTAACTTATTTTTTTGTGAATTGCATGACAAAGATTCAGAATTAACTATAAAAAAAAATTTACCCGATTTACCCCGGAACTATAGCAACAACACTTTGTTTTGTTTCAAAAACGCAATACTAATTATGAATTTTTGTCATTTTAATTTTAAATCATAAATCAATGGGAAATATTTAAATTTGATTTTACAGTAAATTAAATGCCTTGACCTTCGATCTTCATTGATATTTTCTCACTACCATTACAAATTGCAACAAACATAAGACTGACGAATTATTTATAAGAAAACTGAATAAAATAAAAAGGCGTGAGCTTTCAATAACAATGTAAAAACTTAGACTTTTGAATTTGAGCATTACAGATATTTCTGGCTTGTTTGAACAAATTTCGATTTTGTACTTTAAGTTTATGGAAGCAATATCATTTCGAACATATACGGCGAGGCCATGGGAGGAACAGAGAAATGGCACTAAATTATATAAAAACAGGTTGAACTCTGAAGGATCAGATTCAACCCACACCTGTGTTTCACTCAGTTTCAAAACAGCTGGCCTGCATTTTGCAGTGTGAGCGTGCAAAGCAAAGAAATTTGATCGCAACCCCCTAATATTGCTCAAACCGACCCGAAATTTACTCGACATTACAATTCACAAGATCAAATATAAACAAAACTGAGTGCCGCCTGTCGGCACTGACGATGGCAAATAAAATTTGGATGAGAAAATGATTTATCAACTTTAACCATGTCTCAGTGACTAACGCAATATCAACTTTTCTGTTTATAAAAAGAAATCTCCCTTTTCGGACACCTCCTTTAGGCGGACACCTCCCATAGACTGACAAATTTTTTTGCACGGAAATTGCTCCACTTAAATTTGATTGTTTTCAGTTTGCTTTAGACGGACACTCTCTTGGACGGACGCGAACAGAAATTTCACGTATGAAAGAAAAAATATATTCTCTTAGACGTACACCAGAGCAGGATTGAACATTGCATCACGCTGGCGCTGATAACTTTGGCAGCGGTATTTATTTTAAGTTGCAGTTTACAGCGTGCATTGTATATTTATTCTATAGTAGGTACTATCACAGTTCATTTTTCATTTTCAAAATGAATTTGGAATGTTGTCCACAAACCTGAAAAGGGGAATTTGAAGTTCGTCCACAAGCATGGGTTCAAAAAGAGAGAGGTCGTATAGGTGCGAGTAGGAAAGAAACAATAACGTTTAAATTGAGATATATATGCCTTTCTTTCTAACTCATACGAAGTCCCCACCTAAAAGAATACATTCCACCATGTGCATAGCAGCTGTTTCTCTGAGTCGCATTTTTTCCCCATCCGAAGAGTGCACCCTAGTGATCAATCATGTCCCTAAAAAAAGGGGTCCAGTGATAATACTATAGTTTTCATATACAATGCAGCGTGCATCAAATTCTTTGAAAAATATGTACATACGTGACAGCTGTCGCTCCAGAAACTCTATTATGTGTGTGTTAATTTTGTGTACCTAACTGTTGAATGTGTATTTGATTGAAGAATTGCATGTATCTGTTGGATCTTTTTGAATTTTTAGTCTCTCAATCTCTCATTTATGCTGTGAGCTGTGGAAGTGATCTTGTTTGGACGTAAAAAAGGTTTATTTTTTTATTTTAGTTTATCTGCGCTCAGGCAGTTTTAAATTCTTTATTTTTACCTATGTAGATTTTATAAAAAAAAAGATAACTTTGATTTTTAAGGTAAAAGTAGACGTTATTAGCTCTTTTTAAAAATATAAAAAAGCACAGAATTTAAAATAGGAAAAACCTAAGTTGCTGATCTACTGAAAAAAAAGAATGAGCTTTTGAGTGAATGGAAGTCAAACTACAATGCAACTCATCTTAAAAGACGATTTATTTCGTCAAGCGGCCTTTACAAAAATCTTTTCGAGTTGTTCAATGCATCTCGAAACAAAGGGTTTCTGATATCTGGAAGTGCAATTCCACAACAGGCAACAGATGTTGCAAGGCGCTAAGGAATCACAGATTTCAAAGCATCAGCTATTTATTTTTAAAATTTGGTGTTTTCGTTTGATTTCCCTTTAACGGACAACAACCGGAGCAATTGGCACAAAATCTTTTTATGTGACAATTTGAAGAACCATGCCCATAAAGCTGGAAGTTGTGGCACTGTGTAACCTTCCCTGGGATATGCCTTTCAAAGTCCCAGCGAACAATAGTGTTGAATATGCTAGAGCAACATCGCCTAAGTTCATTTAGTTTTATGGTATTTCGTTCAAAGTATACGATATACAGGATATTTGTATATATCCCTTTAGCACCGTCTACAGACGATCTTCGTATATATTCAATTATCTTCTAACTGAGTCTTTTATCCTCTCCCACCTCCAAATAAGTTTTGAGTTGGTTGATTTTACTTCTATAACGGTACTAGTTTGGACCCAAAGAGTGTAATATTCCTATAGGTACTGTCATTTGTAATATTTGTATCGAGAATTTGATGTGAGCAAGTTGTAAAATTAGTTGTGAATTTTTTGCAAACTAAATTGTTTAAAAAAAATACTTTCCAAGAAACAAAACAACACAGGAATTATTTTGGTAAGTAATGAAGTGTTATATATCCATTTTTCGTTTTTTGTTTTATTTGTGCAATAAAAGAGTTTGCGAAAATCGTGTTTTTATGAAGACATTCTTCAGACGGTCTTAGTGGCTTAGCTGAAAAGAATTGTTCACCCATGTGTTGTTTGTGCTGTGTTATTTTGTTAGTAAAATTTTTTTTATTTTACCGGAATCAAAAGGTATTGTGCTTTTTTTTAGTTAAATAATAATGTCTCGTCGAAGTGTTAGAAACAGGGCTTGCGATAAGTCGAAAACAATTACTCTTTCTGAATTGAATGACGAAGAAATAGCATTATTGATGAATTCATATGAATCCGATGACGATTATGAAGTCTTCAGGGGACCCAGACTATTGTTGTGATGAGCTCCAACCTGACGACAGCGCAATGATTAGTGATTGCTTGCAGCTCATTGATACTTCATCGTTTGTCAATGATGTAAACTTATCTTTGTGAGCAATCTTAGTTCGAATTTGACTGACAATTTACCACAAGTATCAAGAGATCATGTGAACGAAGAAATAGCAACCGATGAAATTCTAATCGAGCTGCCCCTATCGCCTGCAATACAACAAGAGCAACGACCAGAAGTTGCAACGCCATTCAAGCCAAAGAAAAGAGCTCGGTCGCCGTTACCCACCGAAGAAGCTTCAGGCCCTTCAATTATGCCATGAGCCGGTGGCTTCAATGGAGGTGGTTAGTATTTTTGAATAACATTATCTAGCTTAAACATTATAAAACAAATAACAATTCCTTGCTTCATAATATATTGTGTATAGATCTAGTAAATATCAATAAGGATTCATCGGAGTTGACGTATTTGATTGAACGCTTTGATTCAATTCCAAAGGCTGCTCGTTTGTGTGTTGACGAACAAATGTGCTCGAAGAAAATGGCTCATCATTTAAGGCAGTATTTGCCAGACAAGCAGCACCCTTGGGGTGTAAAATTCTTTGTTTTGTGTGACAGCAACGCCTATTCATACAGGTTTGAAATTTATACCGGAGCAAAAATTGACGACATTATTTTGCCCGGCACTCCTAACATTGGGCAACAGGGAATGTTGTCATCAGACTTTCACAAACCATCCCAAATTTTGCTAACCACATAATTTATTTCGACAATTTTTATACTTCATTGCCGCTTTTAGTGTATCTAAGGGCTCGTGGCATATATGTATGGCTTCGGTACAGTGCGAACAAATAGAGTACCGAAAAGTAAGCTTCCCAATGATAAGAGTGAAGAGCTAAAAAAAGTGGCAAGAGGATATTCAACAGAATACGTCGGAGCCACTAATGGTGTCGAAATTGCCACCGTTCTTTGGAAGGACACGAAAAATGTCAAACTATGTTCAACGTATGTTGGTATAAAGCTGTTTATGAGAACTAGTTTGGCTAGCCAGCCGGCGAAAGTTGCTCGCTACAACAGAAAAGAAAAAATATATAACGAAATCGACTGTCCACAAATTATACGTGAGTATAACGCCCACATGGGTGGTGTCGATTTGCTGATGCCTATACATGGGTCGAAATGGACTGAAAATTAAGACATGTGACA
Source organism: Melanostoma mellinum (assembly GCA_914767635.1). Taxonomy (NCBI): domain Eukaryota; kingdom Metazoa; phylum Arthropoda; class Insecta; order Diptera; family Syrphidae; genus Melanostoma; species Melanostoma mellinum. Next base: position 152,396,317 of record OU612060.1, read on the forward strand.
TGGTCACAAGGATTTTTTATGATCTTTTGGATATGGCTACAACTAATGCATTTATATTGTATAGACGACAGAATGCTGATAAAAATTGAAACGAAGACGAACAACTGCAGCTAAAAAATGCGTTGGTCGTCCACCATCTGTTACACAGGCGACTTCCAGCAACAGTGTTGGGAAAAAAGCTGTACATCCGGTGGCAAGTGTCAGGTTTGATGGAATCAACCATTTTCCAGAATGGGGGACGAAAAAGTCTTGTAAGTTGTGTAAAAAGTCGGATACACACACATTTTGTTCGAAATGTAATATTCATTTATGTTTTTCAAAAGTAAAAAACTGTTTTAAGATATATCACACAGCATAATTTGTTATTTGGTAATGAATAAAAACCTTTTTTGAATTTGCATCAATTATTTATTAATAATATTTTTTTTGCAGTTAACCACTAAGACCGTCTACAGACGGTCTTCCGTTTTTTTCACCTTGAGCTTCCAGATGACTTCGTTTGGAAAAACAGACTTCATGTTCGTATTTTTCAGCCTCAAATTATATAATAACCATAATTCATATAACAAAATATCTTATATTTTGAAGTCAGTGGTTAAAGGGATATATGTAGTTTTTGTATTGAGATTTGGTGGGAATCGTTTTAACATCGATACATTTTAAACCAAGAGATGTGAGTTCATCTTTAATAAGTTTATCGTTGGTTAAATCAAGGCCAGACGTAATTACCTTAGTTGGTCTTGTTTCTTTTCGCAAATAAGAAAATAATTCACATTGTTTTTCCGATAGTTCAGTTTTAATTGATTCATAGCTTTCAAGAGATGGTGATATAATTTTTTGCCCGACGGAGATATTTTTGATTAAATTATATTTTTCGATTTTTAAGTTATTTAGAATACCACGCACTTGTTCATTTGAAGATTTCAAAACCACAATTGGGGGGACACTTTGTTTAATGACGTTCAAACGTTCGTTATCGTCAGCAAATTCCATTTCATCCGTATCAGCCATAAGGCTTTGCAATGGTTGGTAATAATTTTGTCTATTAGACATTTCGGAAAATATATTTAACTTATTTATATAGGGTGATTTTTTAGCTGGTTTGGTTTTGGCAACACTGGTTTTGACAGCTGACGTGTGTTTAGTACCTTGTGTCACTGTCAAACAGCTTCAGTTTGGTTTGCAATTTAACCATGTATCGTCTTACAAATGAACAATGCTTGCAAATTATTGAATTTTACTATCAAAATTCGTGCTCGGTTCGAAATGTTCATCGCGCGCTGCTTCCATTTTATGGTGAAACAGTTAATTTCACGTTTCGGGCCGGTCAATTGGCCGCCTAGATCGTGCGATTTGACACCATTAGACTATTTTTTGTGGGGGTATGTCAAGGCTAATGTCTATAGGGACAAGCCCGCTTCGATTGACGCACTGGAAGCCAACATCCATGCATTCATTCGTGAGATACCGGCGATATGTGTGAAAGAGTATGCCAAAATTGGACTCAGCGGATGGACTACCTGAGACGCAGCCGCGGTCAACATTTGCATGAAATTATCTTTAAACATTAAATTGCAAGGTTCAAACTATCGATTCAAATAAATATTTCATTCATTTTTTTCGAATTTTTTGTGTTTTTTAAAAAACAAGTTCTAAACCTCTTTAAAAATTACCCGTTATTTAAGTGTTTACTAGGAGGGCGATCATCGCCTTCGCCAGAGTTAATACGAACTCTCTTATGAGAAATTGTAAAGTTTTTTTTTTTAAGATACAATATAAGATATAACACTTGTACTCGCTACATTAGCTAACACGAGAGTGAGTCATTTTCAACTATTGCGAAACCAAAATAAAATAAATTTTGAAGAAGTGAATTTGTCGAAAAATGATAAGAAACTTTTTTTGTAGAACAACTAAGCGACCTCTAAATTTAAAAGCAGTCTAATGGACATCCATAGTTTTGGAAGCAGTAGTGATTGATTGGAAGTAGGTAAGTTTCTTTTAACTAGTATGATAATTTATTATATCCGTAATTCGTGTTACATACTTTGGGATGTGATTCTTGGTCATATTCTAAGGAAAAAATTGTTATACAGTAAAGTCTGCTTCTAAACTTTGACATCACTTTCTTACAATGTAAAAAAGGCTAGCTTTGGTGTACTCTGACCTGTGTTAAGTTCGATTTCTCTGTCAATACTGAAAGTAGGGACCTAATTTTAGATTTATGTATTTTTTTTTTTTTTTTCAGAAATAATATATAATCTTTAAAACTGTAATTAAATTGGGCTCCTATAAGCTTAGGACTTCCAGATTTTAACCGTAGACCTACGTTTGGGTCGTTTTCTACCCATTCGCTATGGTTTATCGAAAATAATATAATAACTGCTTTTTTTATTACTGTTCTATGCGCACTTATGCAACGAATTTAAACTGTTTTACGATTTGAAACTTAGTTGACCATGATTTTTTTGAATTTTGAGTTTTTTCTGTCAGACTGTCGATTTCAACCCGTTATTAGCCCTGTTCACACTGTACAATTAGTTGGACAGACTTAGGTTTGAACGACCAATGCTTGATAGTGTGAACCCTTCATACGACTGCTTGTCCAACTTGTTGGATGGTTTTCAAATTTTTTTTAAAATCTAGAAGTTGGACGGAGTGGAAGGGTATGTGACATAAAGTTGGACGACAAGCTTGATAAGTGTGAACGAAAACTACATCAGACCATCCAACTTCCATCAAACGAAGTCTGTCCAGCTAATTGTACAGTGTGAACTGGGCTATTGGGACTGGCCATCACGAAACGTAGCAGTCAAAAGTTGAACTAAGGTGGGGCACAACAAGTGACATTTTGTATGGAAATTGCCACTTTTCCTACAAAATTGCTTAAAAAAGAATGTTTTCCCCGTCAAATCCTCGAAATTCTTATTAAAAGTGACTGTTAGAAGTGTAAAGAAAAATACGTTAGAAAGTTAAGTGGAAGTGTCTGAAAATCAAATTGAAAAATAGTGTGCCTAAACTCACTTCGACCTGCCTGGAAACAAAAAATTTTTTGAGAAAATTTGATGTGCTTTTAAAAGGTTTTGCTTGGCAGTGTTGCAATATAATTTGATAAAAAATTGTGTTTTCATCATTAAAGTGTTATTGTAGTTCAGATATTTGCGTTTAGTTCAGATATTTACGTCTTTTAAGTTCAATAAAAAAGAATAATGACTTCAAATCCTAGTCGCATTGTTTGCGGTGTACCTCAATGCAGTAAACACAGAAAAGACGGAGTATATATGCACTGTATTCCTAGAAGAGTTGTCAAGAATAAAAAAGAACTTTTGAAATGAAAAATTGCTCTAAAGATAGGTAAGCCTTTTCCGAAAAACGTTAAAATTTGCAGCGATCATTTCGAGAAGGAGCAAATCATGTATGCTGTTGATTGGAGGCTAAAACCTAGAGTAAAGCTTTCAGACTTTCCTATACTTTGAATTTGCCAAAGTCTTTTGTGTTAGCTAAACAAGAAGCGGCTAGACTAGAATGATAAAGGCAAGATTTCAAAGGATAAGGAACCAGAAGACATACTTTTAGGTATATATGTAGAAGTTTCTGCTACTAATATTAAGTGGTTGGTATTAAAAGATTTTTTTATGCAAAGCTGTGAAGAGCCAATACTTCCAATGCAAGATGTCGAAACATTTTCTTCAATTCCAACGTGTTCATGCAGAAATGTATCGATCGGAGTTCAATGTTCGCTGTTACAGCTAAACAAAGCTGTACAATGTAACGAGCTAAATGATATGCATTTCAACACAATTCCATTCAGTATCGATAGATACAGATGACCAATTGAATACTATGAATGGAATTTCAACCAGAATAATCCTGCAACATATTGTTGATTGCTGCTTAATTGTTCGGCCATCTGAGAATTTTAAAGGAAAAGGCTTTTCTTTAGAACATAAAGTTATTTTAACAATGTACAGGGTTAAAAATAATAAATCTGAAGCTCACATCGCTTACCTTTTTAAACTATGTAGAAAAATGTCTAAAGCTTACTTTACAAACTTAAACTTATTCAGTTAATTTCAAAAGCCTTAAGCTGCTTAATTTACTGGCCCATCAAAGAAGAAAACCAAAAAGAAAACCTATTTAAATGCTTTGAAAAATTTTCTAATGTGATTACTGTCCTGGGCTTCTTAATTTTATTAGTCCATCAGTGGCTGGTCGAACTTCTGACAAAGCAGTTTTCAATCTAACTCTTACCGGATTAATAAAACTTCTTTAGCCAGGGGATGCTGTTATGTTGGATAAACGGTTCATGATAGCAAATGAATTATTTCAAGCCGGCATTGAAATGGTTCGTCCTCAGCTTATAAAGCCAGGAAGAGCTAAAGAAGATTTTGAAAACGACTGACTCATTGCTTCAGCCAGAGTGCATGTTGAGAGGCGAATATATGTATCGCTTAAAAGTTTTTAAGATGCTTTCTGAAAAAATTTCATTTTCCCTTCTCCCTTACGTTGATGACGTTATAACAACAGTTTGCGCAATTTCTAACTTGGATCCGCCGATCATTAGCGATGAGAAATTTTTAAAGTATAAGCTCTATACACATCATATAAATTGCTATAAACAAATCTTTATTGAATAAAATAAATATTGAAAAAAATACTTATTCAAAGGAGCTTACTTCTTTTTATTTAAAGCGTAGAGGTGCACACATCTGGTAAGCTTCTTAAGCAATTTAATTCAGTCTTTTCATTTTTATTCAGTCATTTCATCTTTGTATAATGAAAAAAAAAAAAAAAAAAAAAAAACAATGGAAAAAGAATACAAACAAAAAAAATAATAGAAAGATCTTAATGATCAACAAAGGTAGGTAAAACGTTTTCAAAATAAATATCAGTTAAGACTCTTATGTAATTATAAATAAAATCGTAATCGTATGGTACATTGACCACAAGAATGTCATTTGAAAAGGGACTATTTATTACAAAATCACAGTTTTTTAAATTGCATATAAATAAACTTAGTTGCACTTGCCCATAGTACTGATGCTTTTTTCAGTTTCAGTTTTGAATTTTCAGAGTATAGGTAACTTAAATGCGATGAAAGATCCTTCGCGCTTTAGAATTTTCCATTTACTGGACTTTTGATCTCCACTAATTTCCACTCGTCACCGTTGTAAGAAGTGCCATCAGGACTGTAGGCAAGGTATGGCAAGAATGGGGAAATATAAATGCCACACTCAAAGAGTAGATACAGTTTTCCATATATTTGCTTCGCTTTTACTCCGGAAAACTGACCGTATCTGTTTAATATACATACATAAATAATTATGATATTCAAAAGTTTAAGTACGAAAGTTTAAGCAGGAATAAACGGTGTCATTTTTTTTGTCCAGTTGGTTGTTTTCTTTCTGGCAGTAAAAAGTCTGAAATACTTGCAGTAATTCGTATTTTCCTCTCCTGCATCCATTCGTTGCTTGATTGGGTTTTTGTTAATTTGCAGAGTGCTATTGCTTCTTCTTTAGTCTTCCTGACGTTGTTGTTAAAAAAAAAACTTATTGTTTCCCCTCCTTTATCCACCAATTTCTACATTTCCTCGACAAATGTTTTCATAAGACAGCTCTCCTCACAATTAAAGATGAACTGGTGTGTGAGTCATCTGATGTTTGCGAATCTAGGTTATTTGGAGGAGCTGATGACCTGTAGCCCTTATGAAAAATACTGAATTCTGATTCAGAAGCAACTAAAGAAGATAGAATTATTTTAAAAATGATTAGAATGTAATATAGAATATAGTATACACCTTCAAATAGTATTACCTTCAAGTAGTGTCTTTGAAATTATTTGCTTCTTCATACTTTCATTGACTTCCTCTCCTTCTCGAGAGTTCACCTTGGAAAGGACATGGCACATATTTTAAATCTTTACTCCTCCATAGGAAGATGTTAGTTCCTTGCCAACTCTTCCCCATTTCTGCTTCAACTCAGTGCAGCTCAACGGTTTCAGGTAAGGGTTCCTAAATAATAATGTGTGTCTATTAAATTTAATATATAAAAAATGAAGATGCTACTCACTTTTGGAGCTGAATGAAGCAAGCAGCTATATGCTTACATTTCTCACCGATTCCTGCTTTACAGGAGCAATTACACTTCCATTTAGACACATCAGGTGAAGTTATATACAAGAGGTCAATTTGGTGTGGTCTTTCAGACATTTTTGATCTTTGAAACACGAAACCAGTAAATTTTTCGGAGCCCACTCCAGTCAATCCTAGTGAATAAACCCAGCCTGCGTCAACAAAATTTTCACCTTCTTTTAGAGGACGAAAAGTATCTGAAATTAATTCAGCTATTTGGTGCAAATATACTTTCAGGAGCAACACATCATCCTTACACCTTAGCTTCTTACACTAAACAGAAATATATGCACACTGTAATGCAATAAAATTCTTCAAAAATCTAATCATATTAGTCTACAGTTTTTACTTGTTTTTAAACTTACAGAATCTTATCTGCCATTTCATTGGCATCCACAAATCAAATAACATCGAACGTATGAATAAAAAATCTTTGTTTACATTTCTTCAAGAGAAAGTGGTGGTTTGTATACATTTTTCAACTGCAAATTTAATTAACTTAAAAGAAAAGAATCACTCGTGTGCACTTTTTTCTTCAAGCTTTAACATTTGAAGATGCTAATGCGCGTATAATTTAATCACTTTCCTTTAGTTTTATATTTTATTTAAATTATTTAATCCGACACCATTTCTTCTTTTTTCAGTACAAATTGTATGGGCTGTCAAAACAGCATTTCACTTTGTGCCCTACCTTTTAGTTCCGAAACGACAGGCAGGTGGTGTGCAAACTCATGTTCGCAGTCCCAATATGAAAAATCATTTTGTATTGATAATTTGTTTGAGAATCGTTGTTTTGTTTTTTCAATAATCAAAAACATATTGCTGTGATAAAATGTCAAGTTTTTCATTAAGCGACAATGAAGTTGATAGCACAGACTAGTATGATTCGGCTGAATCCGAGAATGAAGGTGAAGAATCACCTGACGTTTCGGCGGGTTGTGATTCTCAGTTTGTATCTAAGAACAATATAATTTGGAGCCCGACCCACTGGATCCATCAGGTAAGTCCAACATTGTCACTTACATAAATGGCGCATTTTTGCTGAAATTCAAACTTACAGTCGGACGAGTTCGCTCTCAAAACATATTTTCCCTAAAACCTAGTGTTACCCGATACGCAATTGAGCGGGTTGGTGTTTTGTTGGATTCATTTGGATCGGTTGCGTAATGTTCGGCACAATGTCGCTTTGGTAAAGCGTCATTCTCAGATTTTTTTTTTAAATTCATCACTAATATCTTAAAATTGAATTAAGTAAGAACACATCTTTTACACACACAGGCGAATTTCTTACTATTATTTTATCTTATGCTCAAAAACAAAACATTTGAATACATCAGACGTTCACACTATAAATGATAAGCGTGGAAGTTTCTTAGATGTCATTAAGCCAATAATCCCTTTAGTCATGCCGCAAAGGATTGTAAACACAGATGACAAAGATAATGCAAATTTCTACATTTGGCCCAATGTCACTAGCTAATTTGGCCCTATGGCACTTCTACAAAGCGTCATTATACCAAACCCTAATTGTGCCAAATTTCTACATTTGGCATAATGTCGCTTGGCACAATGTCACGGCACCGTGCGCGAGTTGTACATAGAGACCGCGAAATTGTTACAAGGCAGTTGAGCCAAAAAAAAAGTTTTGATTAAATACGCTGGTTGCAAATGCAAAGTGAAAGATAGATAGATAGATAGATTGTGATTTATTATCTTTTCCCAAATGTACAATTTACATAAATTTTTACAAAAATCTTTAAAGCATGGCTTTGCCGTCTGCCCGATTGACAATTATTATTAATTAATGTACAGATTAAAATGGATTTTTTGATAAAAAAAAGTGAAAATATTTCAAAAATAAAAATATCTTATAATGTATACATGATTTTGTTTTTATATAAACATTTATAAATAAGTATATGCATGTGTTTTTATTTTATGTTTCTTAGAATTCCTCGTTCAAAATTTGATTTCTATATGACATTGCTTTTATATAGTACTTGTAGAGATGGGTAACATCTTCTTCGCAGTTCAGCATCGCTAGCACTTCCGTTTTCGTTTTCATGTCACTGCCAAGAAAATTTCTTCGTACTTCCTTCAGGATAGGGCATATTCCGATGAAGTGTATAACATCTTCTCTTACCGCCAGATTACACAGACTGCAAATAACTGGCAAATCAGCGCGATGTGGTATGAAATTCAGTCTTACCAATTCCCCTCTCATTTTAAACATTGCTGATATTAGTTTTTGACTGTTTTCACCCCGAAAATAATTTTTTTCGCACAGGTTATGGCTCAGTATGCTGTAAGTTGCTCTGTGCACAGAAGAAGTTGCCTTATCGATACAGTTCATCCTATATTTTTCATCAACTTTAGAGACTAAGTGATAGAGGGAATCTTCTACAGCCTTTCTGTCAGCTATCTCATGGCTTAGATTCAGGTTAACGTCACAATAGTCTGCAAGCTCCTTGAGTTTATCATACCAAAGTCCTTTTTTTCTTATAGTATACAAGGCTATTACTTTTGGCAATCTTTCGTTTGGCATCTTAAGCACTTTCAATAAATAGTTAACATGTAACTTCAGTGTCTTGGTAAACAGAGGTGACAGTCCAGTTTCGATGTTTATCATGTAGTTCGGTGTGTTGCTCGGTAGCTTGAAACATCTTTTTACATAAAATCTCAACAATTTTTCAACCGTTTCATATTGTTCAAAATCCCAAGTTTGCGCCGCATACATCATCACAGATTCCGTAACTGCGCTAAAAACCTTGTACTTTACAGTGTGCGAAATTAGGTTGTCATCGAAGCATTTCTTCCATGTCGTGCTAATAGCGCTTTTAGCTTGTATAAGCTTAGTTTTTAGATGGTCTTCCATGTTAAGATTGCTGGTTATAATGACACCAAGATATTTGTAAGATCTCACAACTTCGATCGTTCTCTATTTAAGTGCCAGCTCATTCCTTGCCATTCTGCCATACCCCTTTTTGAAAATCATCACTTTGGATTTACTCAAATTGACCGTCAAATTCCACAAGCTGCAGTATTCACCAAGCCGATTGATCATTAATTGCAATGTTTCTGGTGAATATGCGAAAAGCACAACGTCATCAGCAAACAATAAAGCTTTGATCACCGTTGCAGCAATCTCTATTCCACCTGGTAAACTATCAATAAGGTCATCGATAAATAGAGCAAATAAGTTGGGACTTAGGAAGCAAGCAGCTATATGCTTACATTTCTCACCGATTCCTGCTTTACAGGAGCAATTACACTTCCATTTAGACACATCAGGTGAAGTTATATACAAGAGGTCAATTTGGTGTGGTCTTTCAGACATTTTTGATCTTTGAAACACGAAACCAGTAAATTTTTCGGAGCCCACTCCAGTCAATCCTAGTGAATAAACCCAGCCTGCGTCAACAAAATTTTCACCTTCTTTTAGAGGACGAAAAGTATCTGAAATTAATTCAGCTATTTGGTGCAAATATACTTTCAGGAGCAACACATCATCCTTACACCTTAGCTTCTTACACTAAACAGAAATATATGCACACTGTAATGCAATAAAATTCTTCAAAAATCTAATCATATTAGTCTACAGTTTTTACTTGTTTTTAAACTTACAGAATCTTATCTGCCATTTCATTGGCATCCACAAATCAAATAACCTCGAACGTATGAATAAAAAATCTTTGTTTACATTTCTTCAAGAGAAAGTGGTGGTTTGTATACATTTTTCAACTGCAAATTTAATTAACTTAAAAGAAAAGAATCACTCGTGTGCACTTTTTTCTTCAAGCTTTAACATTTGAAGATGCTAATGCGCGTATAATTTAATCACTTTCCTTTAGTTTTATATTTTATTTAAATTATTTAATCCGACACCATTTCTTCTTTTTTCAGTACAAATTGTATGGGCTGTCAAAACAGCATTTCACTTTGTGCCCTACCTTTTAGTTCCGAAACGACAGGCAGGTGGTGTGCAAACTCATGTTCGCAGTCCCAATATGAAAAATCATTTTGTATTGATAATTTGTTTGAGAATCGTTGTTTTGTTTTTTCAATAATCAAAAACATATTGCTGTGATAAAATGTCAAGTTTTTCATTAAGCGACAATGAAGTTGATAGCACAGACTAGTATGATTCGGCTGAATCCGAGAATGAAGGTGAAGAATCACCTGACGTTTCGGCGGGTTGTGATTCTCAGTTTGTATCTAAGAACAATATAATTTGGAGCCCGACCCACTGGATCCATCAGGTAAGTCCAACATTGTCACTTACATAAATGGCGCATTTTTGCTGAAATTCAAACTTACAGTCGGACGAGTTCGCTCTCAAAACATATTTTCCCTAAAACCTAGTGTTACCCGATACGCAATTGAGCGGGTTGGTGTTTTGTTGGATTCATTTGGATCGGTTGCGTAATGTTCGGCACAATGTCGCTTTGGTAAAGCGTCATTCTCAGATTTTTTTTTTAAATTCATCACTAATATCTTAAAATTGAATTAAGTAAGAACACATCTTTTACACACACAGGCGAATTTCTTACTATTATTTTATCTTATGCTCAAAAACAAAACATTTGAATACATCAGACGTTCACACTATAAATGATAAGCGTGGAAGTTTCTTAGATGTCATTAAGCCAATAATCCCTTTAGTCATGCCGCAAAGGATTGTAAACACAGATGACAAAGATAATGCAAATTTCTACATTTGGCCCAATGTCACTAGCTAATTTGGCCCTATGGCACTTCTACAAAGCGTCATTATACCAAACCCTAATTGTGCCAAATTTCTACATTTGGCATAATGTCGCTTGGCACAATGTCACGGCACCGTGCGCGAGTTGTACATAGAGACCGCGAAATTGTTACAAGGCAGTTGAGCCAAAAAAAAAGTTTTGATTAAATACGCTGGTTGCAAATGCAAAGTGAAAGATAGATAGATAGATAGATTGTGATTTATTATCTTTTCCCAAATGTACAATTTACATAAATTTTTACAAAAATCTTTAAAGCATGGCTTTGCCGTCTGCCCGATTGACAATTATTATTAATTAATGTACAGATTAAAATGGATTTTTTGATAAAAAAATGTGAAAATATTTCAAAAATAAAAATATCTTATAATGTATACATGATTTTGTTTTTATATAAACATTTATAAATAAGTATATGCATGTGTTTTTATTTTATGTTTCTTAGAATTCCTCGTTCAAAATTTGATTTCTATATGACATTGCTTTTATATAGTACTTGTAGAGATGGGTAACATCTTCTTCGCAGTTCAGCATCGCTAGCACTTCCGTTTTCGTTTTCATGTCACTGCCAAGAAAATTTCTTCGTACTTCCTTCAGGATAGGGCATATTCCGATGAAGTGTATAACATCTTCTCTTACCGCCAGATTACACAGACTGCAAATAACTGGCAAATCAGCGCGATGTGGTATGAAATTCAGTCTTACCAATTCCCCTCTCATTTTAAACATTGCTGATATTAGTTTTTGACTGTTTTCACCCCGAAAATAATTTTTTTCGCACAGGTTATGGCTCAGTATGCTGTAAGTTGCTCTGTGCACAGAAGAAGTTGCCTTATCGATACAGTTCATCCTATATTTTTCATCAACTTTAGAGACTAAGTGATAGAGGGAATCTTCTACAGCCTTTCTGTCAGCTATCTCATGGCTTAGATTCAGGTTAACGTCACAATAGTCTGCAAGCTCCTTGAGTTTATCATACCAAAGTCCTTTTTTTCTTATAGTATACAAGGCTATTACTTTTGGCAATCTTTCGTTTGGCATCTTAAGCACTTTCAATAAATAGTTAACATGTAACTTCAGTGTCTTGGTAAACAGAGGTGACAGTCCAGTTTCGATGTTTATCATGTAGTTCGGTGTGTTGCTCGGTAGCTTGAAACATCTTTTTACATAAAATCTCAACAATTTTTCAACCGTTTCATATTGTTCAAAATCCCAAGTTTGCGCCGCATACATCATCACAGATTCCGTAACTGCGCTAAAAACCTTGTACTTTACAGTGTGCGAAATTAGGTTGTCATCGAAGCATTTCTTCCATGTCGTGCTAATAGCGCTTTTAGCTTGTATAAGCTTAGTTTTTAGATGGTCTTCCATGTTAAGATTGCTGGTTATAATGACACCAAGATATTTGTAAGATCTCACAACTTCGATCGTTCTCTATTTAAGTGCCAGCTCATTCCTTGCCATTCTGCCATACCCCTTTTTGAAAATCATCACTTTGGATTTACTCAAATTGACCGTCAAATTCCACAAGCTGCAGTATTCACCAAGCCGATTGATCATTAATTGCAATGTTTCTGGTGAATATGCGAAAAGCACAACGTCATCAGCAAACAATAAAGCTTTGATCACCGTTGCAGCAATCTCTATTCCACCTGGTAAACTATCAATAAGGTCATCGATAAATAGAGCAAATAAGTTGGGACTTAGGAAGCAAGCAGCTATATGCTTACATTTCTCACCGATTCCTGCTTTACAGGAGCAATTACACTTCCATTTAGACACATCAGGTGAAGTTATATACAAGAGGTCAATTTGGTGTGGTCTTTCAGACATTTTTGATCTTTGAAACACGAAACCAGTAAATTTTTCGGAGCCCACTCCAGTCAATCCTAGTGAATAAACCCAGCCTGCGTCAACAAAATTTTCACCTTCTTTTAGAGGACGAAAAGTATCTGAAATTAATTCAGCTATTTGGTGCAAATATACTTTCAGGAGCAACACATCATCCTTACACCTTAGCTTCTTACACTAAACAGAAATATATGCACACTGTAATGCAATAAAATTCTTCAAAAATCTAATCATATTAGTCTACAGTTTTTACTTGTTTTTAAACTTACAGAATCTTATCTGCCATTTCATTGGCATCCACAAATCAAATAACCTCGAACGTATGAATAAAAAATCTTTGTTTACATTTCTTCAAGAGAAAGTGGTGGTTTGTATACATTTTTCAACTGCAAATTTAATTAACTTAAAAGAAAAGAATCACTCGTGTGCACTTTTTTCTTCAAGCTTTAACATTTGAAGATGCTAATGCGCGTATAATTTAATCACTTTCCTTTAGTTTTATATTTTATTTAAATTATTTAATCCGACACCATTTCTTCTTTTTTCAGTACAAATTGTATGGGCTGTCAAAACAGCATTTCACTTTGTGCCCTACCTTTTAGTTCCGAAACGACAGGCAGGTGGTGTGCAAACTCATGTTCGCAGTCCCAATATGAAAAATCATTTTGTATTGATAATTTGTTTGAGAATCGTTGTTTTGTTTTTTCAATAATCAAAAACATATTGCTGTGATAAAATGTCAAGTTTTTCATTAAGCGACAATGAAGTTGATAGCACAGACTAGTATGATTCGGCTGAATCCGAGAATGAAGGTGAAGAATCACCTGACGTTTCGGCGGGTTGTGATTCTCAGTTTGTATCTAAGAACAATATAATTTGGAGCCCGACCCACTGGATCCATCAGGTAAGTCCAACATTGTCACTTACATAAATGGCGCATTTTTGCTGAAATTCAAACTTACAGTCGGACGAGTTCGCTCTCAAAACATATTTTCCCTAAAACCTAGTGTTACCCGATACGCAATTGAGCGGGTTGGTGTTTTGTTGGATTCATTTGGATCGGTTGCGTAATGTTCGGCACAATGTCGCTTTGGTAAAGCGTCATTCTCAGATTTTTTTTTTAAATTCATCACTAATATCTTAAAATTGAATTAAGTAAGAACACATCTTTTACACACACAGGCGAATTTCTTACTATTATTTTATCTTATGCTCAAAAACAAAACATTTGAATACATCAGACGTTCACACTATAAATGATAAGCGTGGAAGTTTCTTAGATGTCATTAAGCCAATAATCCCTTTAGTCATGCCGCAAAGGATTGTAAACACAGATGACAAAGATAATGCAAATTTCTACATTTGGCCCAATGTCACTAGCTAATTTGGCCCTATGGCACTTCTACAAAGCGTCATTATACCAAACCCTAATTGTGCCAAATTTCTACATTTGGCATAATGTCGCTTGGCACAATGTCACGGCACCGTGCGCGAGTTGTACATAGAGACCGCGAAATTGTTACAAGGCAGTTGAGCCAAAAAAAAAGTTTTGATTAAATACGCTGGTTGCAAATGCAAAGTGAAAGATAGATAGATAGATAGATTGTGATTTATTATCTTTTCCCAAATGTACAATTTACATAAATTTTTACAAAAATCTTTAAAGCATGGCTTTGCCGTCTGCCCGATTGACAATTATTATTAATTAATGTACAGATTAAAATGGATTTTTTGATAAAAAAAAGTGAAAATATTTCAAAAATAAAAATATCTTATAATGTATACATGATTTTGTTTTTATATAAACATTTATAAATAAGTATATGCATGTGTTTTTATTTTATGTTTCTTAGAATTCCTCGTTCAAAATTTGATTTCTATATGACATTGCTTTTATATAGTACTTGTAGAGATGGGTAACATCTTCTTCGCAGTTCAGCATCGCTAGCACTTCCGTTTTCGTTTTCATGTCACTGCCAAGAAAATTTCTTCGTACTTCCTTCAGGATAGGGCATATTCCGATGAAGTGTATAACATCTTCTCTTACCGCCAGATTACACAGACTGCAAATAACTGGCAAATCAGCGCGATGTGGTATGAAATTCAGTCTTACCAATTCCCCTCTCATTTTAAACATTGCTGATATTAGTTTTTGACTGTTTTCACCCCGAAAATAATTTTTTTCGCACAGGTTATGGCTCAGTATGCTGTAAGTTGCTCTGTGCACAGAAGAAGTTGCCTTATCGATACAGTTCATCCTATATTTTTCATCAACTTTAGAGACTAAGTGATAGAGGGAATCTTCTACAGCCTTTCTGTCAGCTATCTCATGGCTTAGATTCAGGTTAACGTCACAATAGTCTGCAAGCTCCTTGAGTTTATCATTTACCAAAGTCCTTTTTTTCTTATAGTATACAAGGCTATTACTTTTGGCAATCTTTCGTTTGGCATCTTAAGCACTTTCAATAAATAGTTAACATGTAACTTCAGTGTCTTGGTAAACAGAGGTGACAGTCCAGTTTCGATGTTTATCATGTAGTTCGGTGTGTTGCTCGGTAGCTTGAAACATCTTTTTACATAAAATCTCAACAATTTTTCAACCGTTTCATATTGTTCAAAATCCCAAGTTTGCGCCGCATACATCATCACAGATTCCGTAACTGCGCTAAAAACCTTGTACTTTACAGTGTGCGAAATTAGGTTGTCATCGAAGCATTTCTTCCATGTCGTGCTAATAGCGCTTTTAGCTTGTATAAGCTTAGTTTTTAGATGGTCTTCCATGTTAAGATTGCTGGTTATAATGACACCAAGATATTTGTAAGATCTCACAACTTCGATCGTTCTCTATTTAAGTGCCAGCTCATTCCTTGCCATTCTGCCATACCCCTTTTTGAAAATCATCACTTTGGATTTACTCAAATTGACCGTCAAATTCCACAAGCTGCAGTATTCACCAAGCCGATTGATCATTAATTGCAATGTTTCTGGTGAATATGCGAAAAGCACAACGTCATCAGCAAACAATAAAGCTTTGATCACCGTTGCAGCAATCTCTATTCCACCTGGTAAACTATCAATAAGGTCATCGATAAATAGAGCAAATAAGTTGGGACTTAGGGGACATCCTTGCTTTACTCCCATTGCCGTTTCGAACCATTCAGACATTTCCTCCCCTTTCCATACTGCTGCCTGATTTCCATCATAAAGGCTTTCCAAGACTGTGCCAAACTTTATTGTCATTCCGGCGTTATAGAGTTTAAGAAACAACGCTCTTCTATCAATTGTGTCAAAGGCTGCTGCGAAGTCAACGAAGAATACGTATAACTTTTTATTTTTCTCTAGAAAAGTTCCTGGAATGCTTCTTAAGATAAAGATGTTATCACTTGTGGAATAACTGCTTCGAAAACCTGACTGAAATTCTTTAAGCTTCGAGTTACTATTCATCCAACTACACAGGCGATTATTCAAAACTGAGACAAAAACTTTGTATGTGGAATTGAGAAAGGATATTCCACGGTAATTTTTTGGATCTGATATGTGTCCTTTTTTATGTATAGGGAATATAATTGACTCTTTGAACTGCTGTGGTATGTTTCCGGTTTCTAAGGTTTCATTGAAGGCCTCTGTGAGTTTTCTGCAAAGGTTTATCGTTCCGTATTTCAGGAACTCTACCGTGATTCTGTCAGATCCTGGCGCTTTTCCATCTTTGAGTTTGCTCATTGCCAAACGTAGCTCTTCATCATTAATGACTCCTTCCAGAATAGCGTCAGATAGAGAAGGTTTTGCATATAAAAAGGTTGGTGCAGCCAAGTCAGGATTTAAAAGCTTCTTGAAGTGTTCTTGCAATAAGGGTACCGAAAGATTATTGCTGATTTTTAGACTTTTACCGTTTATTTTGTGTACCTCTTTCCAAAATTCTTTGGTGTCTCTACAGCAAGTCAATTTTAGGGCCGTGGTTTCATAGTATCTCCTTTTTTTTTCCTTACAGGTTTTTTTATAGAAATTGTTTGCTTCGATATAGTATTTTTTTAGATCTGGATGGTTAAACTTTCGGAATACTCTTAGCCACCCAAATGATTTTTTTCTTGCCTTTTCACATTCCATATCATACCACTCATTCTTCGTTTCCTGCCTTGAAGTATGTGATTGTCTACAAAACGGATATGAAGATTTAATAAGTATTCAATATCCTCTACCTTAAACTCAGCTTGCTTGTGAAGATTACGATTTAAGTTCTGCCGATACACCGTGGCCTTGCTTTCCTTCCAAATCAGTTTAGGAGGCAGATTAAGTTTCCTTGACGTATCCCGTAAGGGTTGCAAGCTACTGTGATGGGCATGTGATCAGAAAAAGGTACGCTCAAAACTTCAAAATCATGAATAATTGTCATCCATTCACCTCTTGCTAGACAAAAGTCGACAACTGATGCACCTTGCTGCCCCACAAAGGTAAGTTCACCATTTTCCAAATGAGTCGCAGAGTTCTAGTAGTTTAATTCCTCTAGGATTTATAGATGTATCTTTTGATTTTCTTATTTTTCCCGCGAACATATTTTCATTACCTGGTTCACTCCCTATTCTTGCGTTTAAATCGCCTATAATCATTAAATTATCTTCATTGTTACGTTCCAAGAAATCAACTAATGATCCAAAATCTCTCTCCCAAAGGTTACAGTTTACGTAAGATGGTATGATGATATATTTCGTACAGTTTATGGTAATATGTAAGAAAACGATTTCTTCATCCAATATGAATTCACAAGATATATTCTCCAAAGCCTTCTTGTACCCGAAGAAGCATCCACCACTCGGTCTTCCTATCATATTTACTCTTATTGCTGAAATCCATCGGAAGTTCAAATTTTGAAAACGGTTTGTATATAAATTATAATCTTCTTCGACAACAAATGTTTCGTACAAAAACACAAAATCATAATTATTTAATAGTTCATAAAAATTCTCATATAGAGACTTATTTCTAAGGCCTGCTACATTATAACTAATTATAAAAAAGTGAAAGAAAGAATAGGAATAGAGCCAAGTTATTTAGCATTAATTTATTTTGTGTCTAAATAAAGAAAAATACTCTACGGAGAAAAAGTAAAAGAGTGAAAATAGAAAGACGTTAAATTAAAATAAAAAGATTAAGATTAAAGTGTGCATGTGCATGGCATAAATTATGCGAGTGCAGAGGAGAATTCCTCCATCCTATAAAAAATTGGAAGAAGTGATTTGGGTGTGTGTTAGTACCCAGTCCTACCAAAGGAAACAAAATCAAAAACCTAGAAAAGAGAAAGAAAAGTAAAAGTAAAGAAAAGATCAAAAGAACTAATGACTGTACTTACCTGTGTAATTAATTGAAGATCAATTCACCGTCATCAGCATTAGTATCGTCATCATCCTCATTCCTCACCATCATCACCATACATATATCATCATTATTATCAGTAACCGCAGCAGTAGTGAATTTGAATGTTAAGGGGGTAATTGAAAAGTATTGCCATCTGGAAAAAAAGTAAATTTTAATTAATTGAAAGAAAAATAAAATGAATTAGAAGTCAATATTATGTTTGGAACTTACCCTTGGAAAAGGCAAATTAAATTGTTTCAGCTTCTAAAAGAGAAAAAAACATGTTTTCTACTGTAGAAAAGGTGGGCATTCAACGAATGTCCAAATAGTTTGTGTTGCAGATTTCATAATTTTGACTGCTAACGCAAAATACGGAGGAACAAACCACTATGCTTATGTTTGGAGGATGGAGACGTTCAAGAGTCAAGTCCACTTAAGACAACTTGTACAACGAAGTAGAAAGAAACTTTTGGCTACTAGGGGATAGCGGTTATCCATTGCAGGTTGCAGCCATGGCTGATGACTCCTGTCCTACAACCTAACTCTGAGGCAGAGAATCGATACAATGCAACTCACAAACAAACAAGAGCTCTTGCGGAGCGATGCAATGGTGTCCTGAAAAGCAGATTTCGCTGTCTAGCAAAGGAGAGAGTATTATTTTACTGCTCAGCTAAAGCAGAATCAATGCCAGTAAAATACTTCATAATGCTTTAATTAGAGCCAGAGCAGGCGCGGATCTAGAATTTTTTTCCGGAGGGGGTCACGGGATAAAAAAAATTAAATATAATAAAAATAAACTGTTGTTTATATTAAATTATAAATTGTTTATATAAAAAATGTACTTTTAAAAGTAAGAAATGTCTTAGCCAATAAATTTTTTTCTGAAACGTTTCCTCGTGTGTTTTCAAATGGCATCGCGCCTTTTATGGCATCGTGGTTAACACATCAGTTTGCAATCAAAACATTGAAAGCACAACAGTCCATTGTTGATTTCAGTGTCGTTGAAATCAAGATAGTTTTCATTGTGTTTTGCGATAAACAAAGAAGGAAACGGAACAAAAACCAGAAAATAAACAACAAAAGTAAAAAATATAAAACAACGATTCATTTGACGGATGGTGGAGATTGGGAGTGATTTTCTTAAGACTTTCCACAATCCAGCATCTGAAGTGATCAACCAGGTTCATGTGCAACGAGGTGCACAGGTCAAAGAAAATCGATATCGATTGAGACCTATCATTAAAACTATTATTTTTTGCGGTCAGCAGAATATTTCTTTACGTGGACATAGGGATGATGGACCGCTCTTGAATACGACCGACAACAGAGATAGTCCGGTAGCTAACGATGGAAACTTCAGGGCACTTCTTCGCTTCAGTATTGATTCTGGTGACTCAACTCTTCAGCATCATTTAGAAACTGCAGGTGCGAACGCGACGTACATCAGTAAGACCGTCCAAAATCAACTGATAGAAGCATATAAAGAAGAAATTCAGCAAGTCATTTTGAATAGAGTAAGAGCGGCTAAATTTTGTTCGGTTATATTCGACGAAACAACCGACATTTCGCACACGGAACAACTTAGCTTGTCACTTCGCTACCACTGGAACGGAGTTACCAGAGAAGACTTCATCACATTTTGCGATGCCTACTCTGCCATTCGGCCAGAAGATGTAGAAGGGAACGAGCGGCGTTTAACTAGAGTGGCATTGACACATATTAAGTGTGTTTAATGAAAAAAAAGCAGAGCAGCACAGCTCAGAGCAGAGCAAGAAATATGAAAAATGTCAGGCAACTTAGAGCAGAGTCAGCTGATGCCAAAAATCAGCTGATAAGAAAGCAACAAACATTTTGTGACCTTAGCTAGTTTGCAAAATTATGTTTGGTATCCTATTATAATAAAAATCTATATTCGGAAACATTGGAATCAAAACTAAACTAACATGCGATGTTAATTCAATTGATTTTAAGTTAAATTCGATTTCAAATAGATTGCAAAACGCAAAATATAAACAAAAATATTTGAATCAAATGTCAACAGCTGATTTTGACACTTTGCTCCAATCTGCTCTTACTCAAAAGCAAGTGCAGAAAATGCTGCTCTAAAAGCTCTAGAGCAGGTCATTAAACACAAAAAGTTCTTGCTCGGAGTAGAAAAATTGTCATTAAACACCAAAAAGCTGCTTTTTTCTGCTCTAGATCGATCTAGAGCAGGTCATTAAACACACTTATTGTCATAGATTTGTGTAACAAATTTGATTTGGACTTGCAATACTTGGTTGGTATTGGTACAGACAGTTGCTCGGTTATGTCGTCTGATATGAAAGGGGCATGTCACGAGTTGATGAAAGTGGCAATTCACGCTCGACGCTGTCCTTGCAATAATCATGTTTTGAACAACTCTTTGCTAAAATCATCCAATGTCACGAGTTGACGAAATGCTTCAGGAACAATGAAAACCATTGTAGCTTTTGCAAATGCTTCAGCAAAAAGGCTTCTCTTCAAAGACTTTGCGAGACACGATGGGTCGAAAATCACGAAGGACACTTGCAATTTCAAGGTGAAAAGCTGATGAGAATTTGTAATGCACTTGACGAGATTTCGGATTGGAAGGATGAAAAAAGTGCATCTGCTGCGGCAAACCTTCATCATGCTCTTCCTAATTAAGCGTTTCTGATTTCAACTTCTTGCTTGAGTGATGTTCTAGGCATGTATAGCTTTTTTACTATCTTCTTTATTCTCTTTGTTTTTAATTAAATGCCTCAGTTTATGCCATCACTACAAAGTTTTTTGTCTGATTATTAGTTTTAAAACTCAATTATTGTTTTTGTAGGGGTAACTTTACCTTTAAGCCGAATACTGCAAACACCATCATAAGATCTGAAAAAAGCAACCGCTTACATACAAGATACTTCAACTGTGCTTGAGAAGAAAAGAAGCGATGCTGATTCTGTTTTCCAACGGTTGTTTTCTGAAACTGAAAATTTCGCAACACAGTTGGGTGTCGAGTTGAAAGTACCACGCGTTGTTTCTCGTCAAAAACATCGAGATAATCACCAAACAGAGCAAACCCCGGAGGAATATTTTAGAAGAGGAGTTTACGTTCCTCTTTTAGACAACGTTTTAACGGACCTCAACGAAAGGCTTTCTCCAGACGTAATGAAGCTTTTTGGGTTGAGAGTTTTTCTGCCTCGGACTTCTTATACAGAGGAGGACATTGAAGAAGTTAATCTCGTAGCAGTCATGTACCAGAAGCTTCTGAACACTCCTCCTGCAAGCGTTATTGCAGAATTGGAGTTGTGGGTAGCAAAATGGAACCGAATTGTTGAAAAAGGCGGTGAACTTCCTGATTCGGTTTCTGCCGCCCTTGATGCGTGTGATAGAGTAATGTATCCGGCTATTCATACCCTGCTTTGGATTTTGGTGACGCTTCCTGTTACTGCAGCCACTGCAGAAAGGAGCTTTTCAGCTCTCCGTCGCCTCAAAACTTGGTTGAGATCGACTATGGCAGAAGACAGACTCACCGGTCTTGCATTGCTACACATTCATCGCGACATTGAATTGGACATCGATGCGATCATCAACAGATTTGCGAAACAAAATAGAAGATTGGATTTTGTGTTTTAAATTGTTTTTACTTAAAACTAGTAATCAAATGTTAAGATATTAAGTAAAGCTACTATCCAAATATAGAGAAATTGATACAAAAGTCAGTATTGTGTGAGAAATTTATTCAATTTTGAGTCAGTCAATGTTGAGTCAGCCATTTTTTGATTGCAAATTTTCCATAGTGCAATACAGTAAGTCGTTGGTTAGTTTCCGTTTTTCAAGTTTACAAAAATTAGATTTTGTTCGGTTATTTTTTTTGATTTTCAGTTTGAAATGCGGGCTGTTTTGGGGGGGGGGGGGGGTCATGACCCCTGTGACCCCCCCCCCCCCCCTTGAATCCGCGCCTGAGCCAGAGTTCCTTTTTGGGAGGATTAATATTTGGATACCGAAATTGACATTGATTTCATTGGTGCAGAGGTAAGTTCAAGGCAGAATTATTTCTCAAGTATTTGGTCTATAAACAAGTTTTTGGCTTTTGTGGTACTTACCATACATATGTACCGTAGTGAAAAAAAATAAATTATTAAAAAAGTGGAGCCAAATAAAGTTTTAATCTTTAAGTTAATCCAACATATCACAAATATTTGTTTGAATTATGTTATTGGCCTCTATTAGGCCAATCTGCTTTTCTTTAGCTTTATTTTTTTTTTTTCTTCCATTTAAATTTTCTTGTGCTCTACCTCTAGATAGCCGCAAGAGCTTCGTCCGTTGAACTTGAAACCTCTTTACGCTTACAGGCAAGTTTTCCTCTCTTTGCAGGGGCGTGAGTTGGTTGTCGCTAGGTTGAAATGCAAGAAATTATCGGTGCTGGTTGTGGTGAGGTACCAAGTGGAAAGTGTTCCTCATATTGTGGAGTAGTTGCTGGGTCGATTTGGTGAGAGTTTCGTCCTCATCTGATAGCTGAATTCCCGACTTAAAAAGAAAAAAGTAAAATATTTACAAATAAAATTGAAAACTTGTTGAAAACTTTCAACGATTTCTCCAAACCCGATCTCGTACATTGAATCCGACACCCCTTGAACGGATTCAGGAATCAGGAGTAATTATCGCAGAAACTTTTCTCTCTGTTTCAGAGAGTTCTTTAATTGGAACCGGGCCGTTAACCCCGCTTCAACTTTGAAAGCTCTCCGTAGCGAAAAATCGCAGAGCACATAGAGCCTTGACATGACAAGGAAGCGTATTTCTGCATGTTGTTTCGATCAAGAACGGTTTTAGTTCGTTAGCCAAGTCCAAACATATGAATGCTTGGGAAACCTATACAGCTCCACAAAGTGCTCTTCAGTATTTATTTCGAAAGGATTCTCCCCATCTCTTAGAGAACGTCTTAATATCCTGAGTCTATTTCTAGAAAAGAAATAAAGAAATAATAATAAGAAAATAAAAATAAAGAAATATATAGGTGAAACAAAACGAGCAATTTCCACAAGGTTAAAGGAACATATTAAAGCCATACAAAAGAACGAAGTAACCAAATCTGCTATATGTGAGCATTTAGCTTATAATGAAGATCATTATATTCATTTCCACAAGGCCAAATCGATTTCGACTGAACGATTTTACATACCAAGATTGGTGCGAGAAGCAATCGAAATAAAAATGCATCCAAATTTCAATAGGGACAAGAGTTTTAATTTATCCTCTGCTTGGGATCCACTGATAAACACTTTGAAGCTGAACAAAATTCAAGCAAACAATAATAAAAAAGACAATAAGAACAACAACCGACCAGCTGACTATGTTAGTTTTGCTTGTGCACAAATAAACAGACCGGCACAACAACAAGAATTGCCGTTGCAACCAAGTCCAAGGCAGACACAAGTGCACCGGTATAACTTACGAAAAAGACCAAAACAAAGAGCCGAATAAGAACAACACCCACCTACTATACAACAGTCTACCCGTGACCACGACGTGTGTAACCGCGTCGAAACGTCGGGAAACAAAAATCAAATTTTAATTTTGATTAAAAATTCTCAATCGCGGTAAGTCCGTTAAGTATCTTAATTACAAGAAATAAAGTGTTATTACAGCACAGAATCCAATTAAATCATTAAATGATACCTTTGTTCAGAACGCTGTCCATTATTTATAATTAATTGAAATATGATCGCCGACATTATTCTTAAAAAATTGAAAAAACCTATTACAAACAAAAAATTGAAAACTGACAAACAGCATCATGATCTCAAATCTCGAAAGAATCACAGTTCACAGCTCTCCCACTTTCTTGCCTGTCATATCTGTCATATCATATCTATAATTTCATATTAAGGCACGTTAGAGTATGTTTACATTTTGGTTTTGTGTATTGTGCTATAAAATGAATCATAACTATGGTTCCTGCTTCTACTCACTGCCCGTGGTTTCTTCGGTCCGAACTGTTTTTTGTTTAACCCGGCTTAATGTAGCGGCATTACAATTTTTTTAACCTGTCAAAAACATGAGACCAGTTTTGTAACCAATATCAAATTAAAAGAAATAAGTGGAATGGGCAACACAAAGTTATAATTGTGACTAGCAATACCTTGTCTTTCAAGTAATTCGCAGGTTCGGTTGATGCTACGTGCGCTGTATCAACTTCGTTTCTCCTTCGTATCTGCGGAAAGAATAATTAGAGATGACTCTTTGAACGGTACAATGAGTGCGATATAAAATTACATATTCAGTTCCGTTGGCATTTGAGGCTGCTACAGTCATTTAGGTGACTTGGCCTTTTCCCAGCCATAGGGATCGGATTCTTCCAAGCCATGTATCTTCATACAATGCTCGAATAATGACATCAGCATCTAAGAATAATAAATCCGAATACATAAGTCAATAACTACGCTTAATTTGAACCTTATACTATAGTCCGGTCGATCGGCATACTAGGGATTGAATGTGCTCTAGAAATTCTATTAAATCTGATGGAAGGTTTATAAATAAATCATGATTTTTATATTTTTCTTTCGTTTTTTCCAACTAGTTCTTCGTCATTGATCTTTTGCCATAGCAACTGTCCATTTACAAACTCCATAAGCATATAAAACAACGACCAGTGATCATCATGCCTTCCAATTCCCCGATTTCGATGAGCATCAATGGAGTCATAGCGCACAGTTCCTATAAAGCCAGCAGCTGCTCGTAGGCATCGTACCCGTCCTGTGTCTGTTGTATATTGGCCTGTCAGATCAAAATCTAACATAAACACTCGCCTGCAGTTGCATGGAAACCGACCGATACAAAAGTTACTCTAAAATTGATGTTAGAATATCTGAAATTTCGTAATCGCTTTCACAAATTGAAATTATAGTTTTCAAATTAATTTTTTAAAAACTGGGAAAATTCTAAGAAAGAAAATCGGGTGAACAAATTACTCCATAAAATCAAAAATGAAAACGTCTTGTTTCAATGCGGTTTAACAATGGAATGTAATTTCATTTATTTCAATCTTCTGTCTCATTAACTTATTCTTTAAATTTAAGAACATGTGACCGGAAGGGCGCGAAGTTTGAATTTTAGAACAAATATAATTGATTCACACTAGTTATTTTTAATTTAATTTGTAATGATTTGACTCGTCAAAACAATATCACTGTTTTTATTTGGAAAAACAGGACAGTTTTAATTTACCGGTTTAATATCCCGATGCAGCAACCCAACCGATTGAATGGCCTCAATAGCTTTAACAATTTGTAGTCCCAATCGCAGCGTTGCGCTTGAGGAAAACACTCTTCTAGGCTGAGCATGTCGAAGTTCGGCCAAATACTTTCCCTGTAGTTCCATCACAACGAAATTAGAACGATCATTTTGGCCACAGCCTAAAAATCGACAAAAATTTTCTTTTCCTAGAAGCTTTTGAAGGACAGCAACTTCAATTTTTAGAATTTGTTTTGGTTGATGCGCTGATTCATCTTTTAAGGCAACCTGGTCATGACTCATGAGTAATTAAATCATGTCCCTCGTAAATTTCACCACATCCCCCAACTCCGATTTTTCGCCCAACCTTTCACAATGAAACAGAAAAAAACATCAAAATCTGACAGCCATTTGGAATGAACAACAAACCTTCCATCGCTCCTTTACTACGCGGCCAGGCTGTAACAAATCTTTAGAAGTCATTCCGATATTTGGATTATTGTCAAGTTGATTTTCTTCTTCACTGGCCTGCCCCGGAGAGTCCACACGAAAAGTGACATGTTTGCGCATACTTTAAACAGCGCAGCTTTGATTTACCGGTTTAATATCACGATGCAGAAGCCCAACCGAGTGAATGGACTCAATAGCTTTAACAATTTGTAGTCCCAATCGCAGCGTTGTGCTTAAGGAAAACACTCCTCTATCATCACAACGAAATTAGAACGATCATTTTGGCCACAGCCTAAAAATTGACAAAAATTTTCTTTTCCTAGAAGCTTTTGAAGGACAGCAACTTCAATTTTTAGAATTTGTTTTGGTTGATGCGCTGATTCATCTTTTAAGGCAACCTGGTCATGACTCATGAGTAATTAAATCATGTCCCTCGTAAATTTCACCACATTCCCCAACTCCGATTTTTCGCACAACCTTTCACAATGAAACAGAAAAAAATATCAAAATCCGACAGCCATTTGGAATGAACAACAAACCTTCCATCGCTCCTTTACTACGCGGCCAGGCTGTAACAAGTCTTTAGAAGTCATTCCGATATTTGGATTATTGTCAAGTTGATTTTCTTCTTCACTGGTCTGCCCCGGAGAGCCCACACGAAAAGTGACACATTTGCGCATACTTAACCGTTTTGGGTTTGCTGGAAGTGTGGCAGATCGTTTTAATGTATTCCCGGCTCTTATTTGATTGGTATAAGTTGGATCGGGGTGGTTAACGCCGCCGCCGGCGTTATCTTCCTGGCTAAAAAGATTAGTAAGGGGGAGCATGAAAACAGTTAAATAAATGCAATCCCAATATCGTGGATGTCTTTTGTGACACAGCTTTATATTCAGCTTAACGCGTGTATCACAGATGGATCTCGTGTTACAAAATCACCAATGTAAGCAAATGGAAGTTGCAGAGCAGGAGAAGTAATGGTTTTCCTTTTTCCTCTCGTTTTTTATTCCTCTATGGTTCACATTCTGCTTAAGGTGCAAACGTAATTCATTCTCTTTTCATTTTGTCATTAGTAGTTTTCAGAGAAGCTGCTCTGAATTTTTCGGCGGGAAGAAAAAATTAGCTTTTTGATGTTCTGTGAGAATTTTTATGTTCTTTTTTAATCTTAACTGTTTTTTTAACTGTGTTCGTTTACTGCAAAAAACTCACCGAAAATCAGTCAAATCATATACCAGCACAGCGCTTCGTCGTAGCCGTGCACAGAAGAGAGTAGTCACGAAAGAATTATTATGCTAATTATTGCCACTAAAATTTCTATGGACAGAAGTCGTGCACACCCAAAACAAATAAAATTGTCAGACGGACGTTTTTTTAAAGCGTTGCTGTAAATGACAAACAGCTACAGCATCATGATCTCAAATCTCGAAAGAATCACAGTTCACAGCTCTCCCACTTTCTTGCCTGTCATATCTTGATAGTGTAGCGCCAGCACACTAGTGATAATCTCATGAGATACGTCGTTTTCAATATGTACTAGTAAATTCAACATTTAGTCGAGTTGTATATCGAGTAAATATAGATATCAAATAAAAGTAGTATAATTAAAGTGAAAGGAAAAAATTTATAATTTCAAATTAAGGCACGTTAGAGTATGTTGGCATTTTGGTTTTGTGTTATAAAGTAAATCATAACTATGGTTCCTGCTTCTACTCACTGTCCGTGGTTTCTTCGGGCCGAACTGTTTGCGTTACAATTTGTCATGAGACCAGTTTTGTAACCAATATTAAATTAAAAGAAATAAGTGGAATGGGCAACACAAAGTTATACAGGAATCCCCGGATAAGTGCCTCTCCATAAATGTCCAAACCTGTGCGGTACTTAAGCGGGTTAGGCACTTATAAAAACCCCGCTTAACTGCTCAGAAGCACTTACTTTTTTTTGTGTTATGAAAAAAACACGATTAATTAAAAACATAAATATTTATTCATTTGAAACAAAAAAAAAAACAAAAAAAATCACATTGAAAAGCGTATTGTTACAACTATAAATTCACTTCATAAAAACTTAAAATGTAGGGTCACATGTGAATATGTAGATTAATGTATCAGTTATTTAAAAAAAATTTACCATACATGTATGTACATAATGTCATATGTACTTAAATAGAAAAATAGTCTGTTATTCTTGTTTGTGTTATATTGTGAAACTTGAGTTGTAAAAATTTTTCTTCGAGTATTTCGACTTCAGTATCATCAATGTTATTATGTTCTATGAACCGTCTTAAAATAGAAAGCGCTTTCAAAGTCTCAGAGAAACTTGGTGGTTCTGCTACCTCTTCTTCAATGTTGCCACCCTCTTCCTCATCTTCTTGGTCTTCATTTAGTTCTGTGTGTATTTCTGCTATTATGTCGTCTTCTGATAACATTCCATAGCATTGAGCATTGTTATCGCATTGTACATATTCTTCAAAAATTGGTGCTTCTATATGTTTGTGTGTACCCGTGGCTTAATGGTTAGCATGTCCACCTGCTAACCCAGAGGTTCGAGGTTCGAATCCCAGCAGAGGCAAAAATGCAAAAATGTTTTTCCACGGGTATCGCCTTTCGCGAGGAATTGGCAAGTCCTCCGTTAGTAAATTCATTGCCATGAAAAGCGCATTCTCAATTAGCCGTTCGGAACCGGCGAAAAATTGTAGGTCCCCTCCATTCCCTCACAAGGCATGGTTGTGAGAAATGCGCTAGGCCCAGGGGCTCCTCGCTCTGTTGTGCCACCCTATTTATTTATTTATTTTTTATTATTGGAATGTTCAAGATTTCTTCTATGTCTTCACCAGAAATATCTTCTTCAGAAATATCGTCAGAAAACGAAATGAATCCGGCCTACGAAAATAAACAATATGTACAAATAAAAATGCAAGATTCCAACAAAACAACAAACAACGAAAATACACAAGACGAACACATACATACCTTCCGAAAACAATGCTTAATTGAATCACGTTTCACAAGCCACCAAGCTCGTTTAACATATGCGAGGGCGTTAAGAATTGTAATTGATTTAGAAAAATCCTTAATTGTTAACCCATTCTCAATGGCTAGCAATTGTTTTCTGACTATTATTTGCCGATAATAAGCTTTAAAGCAGGAAATTATGCCTTGATCGAGAGGTTGTAAGATCGATGTTGTGTTTGCTGGCAAAAACTCTACTAACGTTTTCGATGTCCAGATTTTCAACTTTGTGGCATGCTGCATTGTCGATAAACAATAAGACTTTTCGATTTTGTTTCTTCATTTCACTGTTGAATTCTTTGATCAACTGAGACCACAAAGAAGACGTCATCCAAGCTTTATGTTGGGAGTAATAAGGAAGTGGTATAGATTTTCCTTTGAAGCACCTTGGATTCTTGGGTTTTCCTATTGTGAAAACTTTTTTGTAAGTCCCATCAGCGTTTGTTAGAAAAAGAAGGGTGAGACGGGCCTTATCAATTTTCCCACCTGTTGTTATTTTGTTTTTTCTGGTCAAAGTGCTATTTGGTAGGGCTTTATAGAAAAGTCCACTTTCGTCGGCATTAAAGACGTTGCATTGATCGTACTCGCCAATCAGTTTTGGCAAAACTTCTTGGCGATACACCTCCGCACCTGAAGCATCAGCGTCAGCTATTTCACCCTGAATTTTAATGGATCTGATGTTTTGCCTTCGCTGCCAACGCCATAGCCAGCCACTGGTTGGTTCGAAGTCTTCATTAAATTTTACCGCAAACTCTTTTGCTTTATTCATAAGCAGAATCCCACTAATTACGGCATTTTGGGACCGCATTTGGTCAAACCATTTGGTGAGTGCTTTTTCTACTTTCTCGTTGGAACATTTTCGCAAACGTTTTCTTTTGGAATTTTGATTTGTGTGCGCGGCTTCTTCCAATTGTTTTTTATTTCTAGCAACGCGATTTATTGTCGACACATCACACTTAAATTGCTTTGCAATTTATTTTCTGGGGAGAGTTTTGCTATCTACCAGATTTAGAACCTGGATTTTTTGTTTTAAAGAAAGTGATGTAAGCTTTCTGCCTTTACCAGGTATTTTTATAAAATCAATTTTTATTTACGTTTCCTCGACAAAAATACTTACAGCAAAATACTTTTTTGACAAGTGACAGTCTGATAGAGATAACAATAGTGTGATGTCAAGTTCAGTATTGTACCAGATTAGTTTTGTTACTTTTAATATTTTTAATTCTTAAGCATGAAACGCAAGGAACTGCTAACAGCATATGCGTTCACCATTATATAAGTTACAAATTCAATTATGTAGGTACTTAAGAGAATTATTTTCAGGTAAATATCAATAAAAGTTAAAATTAAAAGAGGCAATTAAGCGGGAAAGGTACTTAAGCGAAAGGCACTTAAAAGATGAGTTTTATATGAAAAATTCTTTAAAAATTTTGGTTCTGAGAAAATAGAGGTACTTATGCGGGATAGGCACTTAAGCGAGAGGTACTTATCCGGGGAATCCTGTAATTGTGATAAGAAATACCTTGTCTTTCAAATGATTCGCAGGTTCGGTTGATGCTGCGTGCGCTGTTTCTACTTCGTTTCTCCTTCGTATCTGCGGAAAGAATAATTAGAGATGACTTTTTGAACGGTACAATAAGTGAGATATAAAGTAACATATTCAGTTCCGCTGGCATTTGAGACTGCTACAGTCATTTCGGTGACTTGGCCGACATCTTCTATCTTTTCCCAGTCATTAGGATCAGACTCTTTCACGCCACGTGGCTTCATACAACGCTCGAATAATGAGATCAACATCTAAGAATAATAAATACAAATAAGTCAATAACTACGCTATTATTTGGGGAACCTTACATTATAGTCCGGTCAATAGGCATAGGTTAGGGATTGAATCCTATAAAGCCAGCAGCTGCTCGTAGGCATCGTACCCGTCCTGTGTCTGTTGTATATTGGCCTGTTAGACCAAAATCTAGCATAAACACTCGCCTGCAGTTGCATGGCAACCGATCGATATAAAAGTTACTCTAAAACTGATGTTAGAATATCTATATCTGTATCTATATTTTATTTTATGTGGAAAAACAGCACAGTTTTAATTTACCGGTTTAATATCCCAATGCAGAAACCCAACCAAGTGAATGAACTCAATAGCCTTAACAATTTGTAATCCTAATCGCAGCGTTGTGCTTGAGGAAAACACTCCTCTAGGCTGAGCATGTCGAAGTTTGGCCAAATCCTTTCCTTGTAGTTCCATTCAAACGAAATTAGAACGATCATTTTGGCCACAGCCTAAGAATCGACAAAAATTTTCTTTTCCTAGAAACTTTTGAAGGACAGCAACTTCAATTTTGAGGATTTGTTTTGGTTGATGCGCTGATTCCACTTTAAAGGCAACCTGGTCACGACTCATGAGTAATTAAATCATGTCCCTCGTAAATTTCACCACATCCCCCAACTTCGATTTTTCGCCCAACCTTTCACAATGAATCAGAAAAAAACATCAAAATCCGACAGCCATTTGGAATGAACAACAAACCTTCCATCGCTCCTTTACTACGCAGCCAGGTTGTAACAAATCCTTAGAATTCATTCCGATAATTATCAAGTTGATTTTTTTCCTCACTGGTCTGACCCGGAGAGCCCACACGAAAAGTGACGCGTTTGTGCATACTTAAGACAGCGCAGTTTTAATTTACCGGTTTACTATCCCGATGCAGAAACCCAACCGAGTGAATGGACTCAATAGCTTTAACAATCTGTAATCCCAATCGCAGCGTTGTGTTTAAGGAAAACACTCCGCTAGGCTGAGCATGTTGAAGTTCGGCCAAATCCTTTTCCTGTAGTTCCATCAAAACGAAATTAGAACGATCACAGCCTAAGAATCGACAAAAATTTTCTTTTCCTAGAAGCTTTTGAAGGACAGCAACTGATTTCACTTTCAATGCAACCTGGTCACGACTCATGAGTAATTAAATCATGTCCCTCGTAAATTTCACCACATCCCCCAACTCCGATTTTTCGCACAACCTTTCACAATGAAACATAAAAAAATTTCAAAATCCGACAGCCATTTGGAATGAACACCAAACCTTCCATCTTCCTAAAAAGATTGTGAAGGGGGAGCATGAAAACAGTTAAATTAATGGGCAATCCCAATATCGTGGATGTCTTTTGTGACTTAACGCGTGTATCACAGATGGATCTCGTGTTACAAAAGCACCAATGCAATGTAAGCAAATGGAAGTTGCAGAGCAGGAGAAGTAATAGTTTTCCTTTTTCCTCTCGTTTTTTTATTCCTCTATGATTCACATTCTGCTTAAGGTGCAAACGTAATTCATTCTCTTTTCAATTTATCATTAGTAGTTTTCAGAGAAGCTGCTCTGATTTTTTCGGCGGGAAGAAAAAATTAACCTTTTGATGTTCTGTGAGAATTTTTGTGTTCTTTTCTAATCTTCACTGTTTTTTTAAGAACTGTGTTCGTTTACTGCAAGAAACTCACCGAAAATCAGTCAAATCATATACCAGCACAGTGCTTCGTCGTAGTCGTGCACAGAAGAGAGTAGTCACGAAAGAATTATTATGCTAATTATTGCCACTAAAATTTCTATGGACAGAAGTCGTGCACACCCAAAACATATAAAATTGTCAGACGGACGTTTTTTTAAAGCGTTGCTGTAAATGTTTTGTTCAAAACTTTTAAAAACTTTTAAAATCTTTTAAAGGTACACAAAATGTACCAAAGGAAATGTCGTGGAGTAGTTTGCATCTATAGGTTTGTTCAATGTGCGGACTAAAATCGAACTATGGTTTTCGATATGCCTTGTTTTGTTTTGTTTTTTTTTTTTTGATCTAGTGCATTTTCTCTTTCCACGTTTCCACTCAGGATCGGATAATCGAATCGGATTATGATTCAGATTTCAATGCGGGTATCTACTTACCTCACCCGATTCGGCGACTTCAAATGGAATCGAATATGCAATCTTTTTAGAACACAGTTTGACAATTACTTTTTTGTTCCGGCACTTTTTCTTTCCCCAGGCATAAAAAAGAATTTTCAGTCCCTAGTAGGGATTGCAATCCCGAAATTTTTTTTCAATCCCGGGATTACGGGATTCAGATATGTCAATCCCGGGATCCCGGGACTAGTCCAATATCCGTCCGGACTGGCCCAATATTTTAGACAGTTAAAAAAATTACTTGGTTGATGGCTGATTTATATTTAAATCTATTTTTTGTGGTGTTTCGATGACAAATTGGTGTGAAAACCTTTTGCTTCTTTTCTCTAATGATTTTAACTATTTTGTGCAGAGCTTGCATTGAGATTTTGTAGTTATTTAACTAGCTTCAAACTGTTTTTTAACTCGTCATTTTATGAGAAATTCCTATAGTTAAAAAACGTAAAACATTATGAAGGAAATGCACATAAACTAAGTTGTTTTTTGTTTTGAAATTAAGTCTTAATTTAGACCATCCTTGAAAACAGCGATACTAGAACTCAAAAATACAAAAGAAAAAACAATGTACAAAGGGGTTTAGAAAAAGAGAGAGGATACCCAAAAACTAGTTTACTATATTTTTTTGTTTTAAGAATAGTCAAATAGATCAAAAACAATGAAAAGAATGGAAGGCTTGAAAAACATACGACGAAACATACGAACTAGTTTGAAAGTTCTCAAAACACAATCTAGTTTTCAACCATTTTTAAGCCAATGATAAAGGTGTAGTAGATACTCAAAATATGTTCTTGCAATAAGGATGCTTTAGCCTTTTATAAATCGAAAGTCTGCTCTCACAAATGAAAACAAGATATTTATTCACAAAGCTATTTTTATGCAATATGGATGTCCAATGTGGGCTAAAGTAGCTTTTTGGAATAAAAAGAAATTACAATTATCACAAAATAAAGTTTTGAAAAAATTGCTAAATCTCCCCTGGCACACTTTAACCCTAGATCAGAAAACCACAGAAAAGTGAATCCACAGAAAAGTGAATGTTGACTCGATTTTTGAAAGAATTGCAAACTTTCGCTTATTTTTTAATTAATCTTTTCAATTTGAATACTTCACCCTGTACTGATAGTGTGTTTCTCTTTTCCTTTAAATATTATTTTCATTTTGAATATTTGAATACTGTCTTCATGTGCTCTATTCATGATTTATAGCCATCATTATTATAATTATACTTCTCTTATTATTATTTACTTGAGAATATTACTACGATAGAAAGAGCTATACACACAAGAACGACAAACTTTTTAACTTGTTTTGGAATACACCCAAAGGATGCATTGACAGTGAAAAAAATTTTTCCAAGTTGAATTGTCCAGCCCGTCCCTAAAAAAGGCGAATCTTCCTTCCCTTCCAATTACCGTCCAATTGCACTTACGTCCCTTCTTTCCAAGGTCATGGAAACGTTGATAAACCGTCAACTTATGAAATGTATTGAAGAACGAAAGCTTCTTAATGACGGACAATACGGCTTTCGTAGCAAACGGTCCACTGGTGATTTGATTTCATATCTCACCGAAAAGTGGAACCAATCTTTACATTGTTTTGGAGAAAGTAAGATTTTTGCGCTTGATATTTCTAAAGCATTTGATAGAGTTAAGCATCAGGCTCTTTTATCGAAAATGCGTGCATTTGGTATCGATGAGTCTCTTCTTCGTTGGATTAGAAATTACCTTTCCGACCGTTCAATACAAGTTGTATTGGATGGTTTCAAGTCTGATACCCACTTCGTAAATGCTGGTGTGCCCCAGGGCTCCGTTTTGTCTCCGACTCTCTTTCTCATTTTCATTAGTGAACTCTTGTCTGAAACTTCTAATCCGCTTAACTGTTTTGCTGACGACTCGACCCTCAGCTTTTCATATTCGTTTCCAAATTCACGTCCCTGCTCATCGGATGTGGAACTGAATTCAATGCTTCGAAAACTCAATGCTGTCTCTTGTCGTTGAAGCTTAACATACCCCCATTGCCATTATCCATGAATGGTACCTGCATCCAATAAACCGAAAAGCTGGCAGTACTTGGTATGTGTGTAAACGATGGTCTTCGTTGGAATGACCACATATTTGAAGTCGCCAAAAATGCTGCTAAATGCTTAGGTTTCGTGAGACGATGCAGGAAGTTCTTCACCCCTTCTGATCTGGCTACAATTTATAAGGCCTTCATCCGCCCAAAACTGGAGTATAACTCCCATATCTGGTCAGGTGCTTCTCAAACATCTTTGCACCTCCTTGATAGGTTACAAAATAGAGCGTTAAGATTGATAGGTGATAGTTTAATCCTAGAATCGATTGATTCTCTTGGACATCGTCAAAACGTCACTTGTCTCAGTCTCTTTTATCGCTTTTTCTATAAACAGTGCTCTAGTGAAATAGCCAGCTGCATATATTAATATTCCAAAATAATCAACAAATAAATCCCGAGATCCCGGGATTTTACGATTCTAATCCCGGGATTTTCGGGACCGAAAAAAGACTTTTGGGATCCCACGATCCCGAATCCCGGGATTGCAATCCCTAGTCCCTAGGCACCGGACTATTAAAATTTTACTAACAAAAAAACTTTACAAAATTACTTGGTTGCCTGGGACTCCCACAGGCTCTTAATTTAGCATACGACCTTCGGCTTCGTGACCTCTCTTCGGTACAAAGAATTTTTTTTCCTGCCTGTAACGTTTTCGGCTTCTTTTTTTATGATATGTACCTATATCGTCTTCTGCACCTATAACACAATATATATTTTTTCCTTAATAACTCATTCCTCTTTCTTATATCTTTTTCCTACTTTACTTCTAAATACTCTCTAAGAAAGATTCAGACAACAAAAAAAAACTCACCGTTTTGAAAAAGTTTCTTTTCTTCACTTTGTTTTGAGGCTTTAAAGCATCACTTTGTTCTTTTATCACTTCTATCTGTTTTAACAATTACTATCTATTACTTTATTCACACAAACACTATTTTTTTTCATTTTTTTTTCACTTAAGACACGTTCTCTACGAACTTAACTTTAGGGTTTAGATGTCAATGGTGGTGAACTGCTGCTAACCAACTGAAGAACCTTCTTCTACTTGTGCAATAACCGTACCCTCTTCGTACGTTATTTTTCAAAGCTGTTGCTGTTTCATTGCTTTGATTGCCGTTTAGGACCGTTTACCATCTCGTCATTTCCCACCAATAGGATTTCAGGTAAGGTTTGGAAATATAACCTACTTTTATGCTATGTCCGCACCTGAAGTTAACCTGGGTTTCGTTCCAGGATGGTTTCATTTAACCTACTAGCGTCTGCACCTGAAAAAAATTTTGAGTTGACGTTTGCCATTTGAGGTCTGTCACAAATTATTGACTTTTTTCTGTTTCTTTCACAACTCAAAATGTCTTCCGCGCAAAAGAAATATTTTGCTTTTGCTTTCCTTCAATTTACAAAGCCAAATAAAACTATTAATGGCACTATCAGAAAAATCTAATTATTATAGACAAAAGCGACAGTTATGTATTATCGAAATAATGCAATTAAGAAGACAAAAACTTGCAATACAGAAACGTATTTTAAGACAGCCACAAACGAAGAGTATTTGGGTAAAGGTATGTAAATGATTAACTTTTTTAAAATAAATATCGAAAATTTTATTCTTTTTCACTTTTTATAGCCACGCAAAAGCACATTTTGGGAAAAAGACGTTCTAAAAAACGACGAAACATTCTTCAAAAACAGTTTTGGAATGTCTCCAAGTAATTTTAACGTTCTTTGTCAGAAGCTGCAGAAAATGAAAAAACAAGACACCAAGTATAGAAAAGCTACCCCTCGACAAAAAAATAGCTATTGCCTTGTACGCTTTGGGATCTTCAGCGGAATATCGAAGCGTTGCCAATCTCTTTGGAGTTGGAAAATCAACAGTAGGTGATATCTTGCTTGAGTTTTGCGACGAAGTCTGGAAGGTACTGCGGCCACAATATTTGTCAGCCTACCAACTTACGACAGAAATAGTGTCTGAAAATATCAAAGGATTCGAAAAGCTTGGTTTTCCTCAGTGTTTCGTTGCAATTGGTATGAAACCAACTATTTTAATTGCATTGTTTAGTTTACAAATCTTATCTTGTTTCCAGATGGCTGCCATATCGAAATCAAACCTCCCGCCGAAGATGCTGTTGACTATTACAATTATAAAGGCTGGTATTCTACAGTTTTATTAGCTACTATAGGTAAGCTCGTATATATAAATATATACTATTTCGCGTTGAAATGTTTTTTTTACTTGCATATAGGTACCGATTCTTCTATATAAACGTTGGAAGTCCAGGTCGATGCAACGATTCTCAAATTTTTGAGAATTCTTCGGTCAGGGAACATCACAGGAATCCCATTCTGAAGGAAATGTCCAGAAATCTCTGTGCAGTAAGTGTTCCAGTTGTCCTGTTGGTAGATTCTGCATTCAGGTTTTCTGATGCTCTTATGAAACCATTCCCGTAAAGTACTGATCTCATGCCAGTTGAAAAAAATTTCAATTACTTTCTCTCAAAAAGTAGAAGAGTTGTTGAAAATGCTTTTGGCCATTTGAAAGCCCGTTTCAGAAGAATCGGAAAAGGCTTGGATAACCATATCAAAAATACGAATCGTATTATAAAAGCCTGTTTTGTACTTCACAACTTTTTAACGATACCATTAGTAAGCAGTGGACTCAACGATTGAATATTGAGCATCAAGTCAGAGAACAACCGGAATTTAAAGCAACCATTACGGATACCAATCCAACAGCAACAACCATACGAAAAGCTATTGCAGATTACTTATGTTAGTATAATATAATAATAATAAAAATATTGCTTCATAGCAACAACACAAGTAGGTACTTCGTCTTTTTGTCCTCATACGTTACCCACTTATTTCTAAAACTTGTGAGTTGTGACTATATCCATCAGCAAAGAAAAGTTGATGTATTTCAGTTTTCTAAAACTTTAATAAAGAGTAAAGAAAACAAACAAATCTGTTGAAAATACACATTTATTTTTTTATTAATTAAAAAAGAAACAAAACAAAACAAGCATTCTCTTTAAAAAAAACATAACAACCAAAACATTTTCTTAAAAACTATAACAAAAACAAGACAAAACAAGCCACTAATTCAATGCCATAAGAAACATAAACTTTTTTCTCACAACAATCAATTTTCTTTCCCTAGCAGCCTAAGAACTCCTTCTTGAAAATTGTCAAAAAATCAAAATGTGTATTATGAAATTGTGAAACGTAAAAAAAACATTCTTTCATGAAAATAAAAAAAAGTACATATGTATGTACATATGTATATTTATAAATTATAAAATGATGTTTCAATTTCGGAAAAAACATTATTTGAGGTATTATTAGATGGTTGATATGAAGCAGCTTCAATATTCACTGTCAATTTTTTTTGCACTTCTTCCTGTTGCATCCTTAAGAGTTTCAGCTGTTCCAGAAGCACTAATCGCTGAAGCTCACCTGTAGTAAGAGGTTTTGCTTCGTCCGTCTCCTGTGTCATATACCTTTTTCGTTTTGATGTATTTGGTGGTATTTGATGGTATTATTTTCAATTGCACTTGGAAAATGGCATTTTTGATTCCAATTGTAGGTCTGATCCAGCACGTAGACTACCTGCAAAATTGAGCAACATAGAAATAAAATTATTTACTAAATTGAATCATACAAACCAGGTTTTTTGAAATTGATGGGTTCTGTTCTGCATCCATAAGCTTTAGCAACAGAATTTTCCATTCTTTTAACTTAATTGGCTTGTTGCCCATTGCTTTGACGTCCGAATTTTTTCCACATCAGTCTTGATATTATTTATTCATTTTTTAACTGTTCCTCTGCCAATAAGACATCAGTTTCGGCCTTAAAGTCGCAAATAAACCTTGGCTTTTTCTATGTGAGGCTGTTGGAACTTGCTCATAAGCACCTTATAAGTTTGAAGTAACTTAACAAACTCTAAGGCTGTTGAATTTTCTTTTTTTGACATATGTACTTTGCATTTTGCATATATTTGCGACCACAACTAATTGAAAATACAATTTACAATGAATAAAATTGAACATCTAAAACTTTGAAAATTAAAAATGAACAAAAAACCATAGGGACGTAGTGATCGAAAAATAAAAAAAAAACCAACAAGTAGAAATATGCAAAGTAGAAAAGGCAAATTACAGTTTTATAGACCACGTATATGCTTACCTAGTTCCTACTACCGATTTCCGATGAGTTTTGTAGTATTTACTTGGATGAACCCAGTATATACTACAAGTAAGGTCTTGCAAGTATAAACTTAATTTTATGCAGACCAAATGAAGTAAATACTCCAATTTTGAGCTTCTACTGGTAGTGCTAGTATATACTATAATCATTATACTACTCGTGAGTACTTCTCTTTTATGCATATGCCCAAATGTGTTTGAGTATGGTGAATGGTAAGTGTTATGCGAGTAAATATTTGTGATTATAAATAGATCTTGGGTTATTTTTTTATGTATTATAGTTAGATAAGATTATGGATTTGATATTACTATCAGGTAAGTATTATTATGAGGGTTATTCAAATTAAAAAAGGTTGAGTATTATACTGATAGAAGATTATGAAGATGGGATTTATTAATGTCTTTTTTCTTATCATTATTTTTATTCAAATGGACCCTAGGTCTGGTGCACACGACTTTTGCCGGGTCGTAAAGGGGGTTTAATAGATTAAGGTGTCATAACAAATATATGAAATGTGATTTTTTGTTAAATTAGTTTAAGTTTTATGTCTGTTAACGAAGTTGTTTTCATTAGTAAATAAAATGTTATATTTAGAGATAATTTTTTGCTTTTGTAAATTGTAAAATTTACTGCGGCTTGTAGCAATCTACTACACTCTTTTTCTCATATATACTGCACTCCATCATCTGCAAGGTGATAACAGTCATATCGTCCATGGTTTGATTATCCGTTTTAGCGGAGTTAAATTAGAGAATCCCTTTTCTTTCCTCATTTGACTTAGATCACCATGTTTGTCTGTTAGTAGATATATAGGCATAACATGTTTGGAGTTTCCACTTTCCACCTAGACAAACAAATCTGCTTCGAAATGTCATCTTCAATCGTAGGTAAATTTTTGCAGGGGTGAATGTTTTCAGAGATAACATTCAATATATTCACTTCTGTTATATCCTGAGGTCTTAGACCAGTTATCTTATTTCAACAAAATAATCTAATTAATAACGTTTTTTATCTGATCACTTAACTTAAATATAAATCTTGTTACGACCACCATATGTCCTAACCAATGCACAGCACCCTAAAGGTGATTGCGGCTTCCGGGTAGTTGAAGTTGCCCTGAAAAGAAATGTAAATAAAACGATAAGGTAGGCGGATGAAATCAGGGAAGGGGAAATACACGAAATAAATCAAACCAAACAGCTAGGCGGCATTTAGCATTGATGAAAATAGTTTTTTGGTAAAGAATGAAAATAAGCTTTAGAATGTAGAAAATGTTGTCGGACACATCCGGAAAAATGATTTGCGAATTGCGAGTTGTGGCTGGAGTTGACAAAACACAGCTGATGAGTAATTTCATGTTCGAAACTAAAAAGTAAAACAGGTTGAGAGCTTGGATAACTTAAACGAAGGAGATATTTACTCTCAGGTACGCCTAATTCTATGTCTGCACCTGAGAGTTAAACTTGGTTATCTCAAAACAATCCCAAACCAACATGATAACCTAGTGGTTTGCCATACAAAATGAAACCTTTTTAGTCGCTGGGTTTCGTGATAACCTACTCGAAACCAAGCGCGTTGAATGCACTTTTTCCAATTTTCCACTGAAACAGCAGCGCCTCTGTTGACTGTTCATGTTCAACATACTTCTGT
Organism: Melanostoma mellinum; assembly: GCA_914767635.1. Lineage (NCBI taxonomy): Eukaryota > Metazoa > Arthropoda > Insecta > Diptera > Syrphidae > Melanostoma > Melanostoma mellinum. The sequence continues at coordinate 152,436,968 of OU612060.1, forward strand.
CTGGAACAGTGGTACAGTAATCCCCGGATAAATACCCCCCGCTTAGTTGCGTTCCCGTTTAATTGACCTGAATCCTAGGCAAAAAAAAGATCACATAAGAAATATACATAAAATTTCCCGTTTAAATGCATTCCGCTTAATTGCGTTTCCCGGTTAAATGGTCCAAAAATCACTCTTTTTTCAATTTGAAGCAAAATTGCCCGGTTAATTGAACGAAAAAAACCAAATCATTGAAGTCACTTTTTGCTTACACCTTAAATGATTGATGATGAATTGGTCGCATTGTTGCGCGCCTACAAGTTAATAGTCAAATTGACATGACTTAAATCGTTGTGAGATTTTTTACTCTCTCGTGAGCACTCTCTTTTGTGCACTGCTACGAAAAATCGCTGTGCTGGAACAGGATTAGACTGACTTTCACCGAATTTCGGTGCATTTCGTGCGAATTTTCAGTAAAGAAACACACCAATTTATTATTAGGTTTGTTCGTTAAAACCCTGGGGTCGCCACAAAGCTTTTTTTTTAGAAACCTAAGGTCGCCCTGAATGTCAAATTGAGTGTTTTTTAGCCCTGGGGTTGACCTGGGTTTTCCCTCAACTCACCCTAGGTTTTTGCTGTGGCGAGTTGAGGGCTGTCAAATGGCATGTATTTTTATTCAAATGACAGGGATGTGTGGTGATTTTGTGGCTTTGCGTTTTTTGAGAATTGGAAAACCCAGGTTTTTTTGACAACTCATAAGATTGTCAAGAAAACTTGGGTCAACCCTGGGTAAAGTTCAACGAACGAGCCTATTGTTTGCTGAAACATCAGAGTTTAGCGACTACAAATTAAAATCTTGAAAATGTGTAAGGAAACAATGCAGGTGAAAATTACAGATTCTTACCATGATATAATGTTCTAGCCAAATAAAAAGCAAATCTGACTAATTCCCTCTTGTACGCTTGCTAAAGATATACGCACGGATTATGTACCAATTCATAATTTATGTGTTGTGTACATTATGAAAAATTGTTCCTTTTCAATCATTCCTAGGCTGAAATTGTTTTGTTCTTTTTTTATGTCTTACCATTATATGTTAATTTTCCGTTCAATAAAATTTTGATTTTCAATAAAAAGGTTCTTCTTGACTTTCTTGCCAAAGTCGTAAAAAAAATCGCTTTATTGCGTTTTCATTTCAATTAAGCGGGGTTTTTCTAAATGGGACAGCAGATCAATTAAGCGGGATTCTTTTAATTGCGTTCCCCTGTTAAATGCGTCTAAAGTTGTGCATTTAAGGTGACGCAATTTACCGGGGAGCACTGTATTTCTTTTATACGTCTCTGCTCTCTGTCATTAGCATTTACAAAGTAAACAATCTGTTTTGTTAATGTTTTCCCGGGAATTTTTAGAAAAGGTATTTATAATTTTTTTATTTGTTTTCAATAATAATAAAACATTTATTCGGTTTTAGCTTAGCATGGATTCGATGGCTAAACAAAGGCAAAAGAAGAGGACGCTGGCGCTGTGGCCTACAAAAGATGAGGTTCTTCTTGTGGAACTGTGGGCAGACGAGTCACAGACCTGCAGGGCCACAGGAAGAACTCTCATGTTTTTCAGAGATTGCCCAAGTTATGGACAATATATATACAGTTGAGTAGATACAAACCAAAAATAAATACAAGTAATTTTGATTTTATAATTGAATATTTCGTAAATCTAGTTCTTTCTATTTACAGAAGAGAAAAGAAACTGGTTGAGGTTTCGGGAGGCTCTCCATCCGATTGGCCGCTATATGCTAGGATCCATAGCATTCTAGGCGGCACATGTCTGCAGAATCTACCTGAACTGGTAGAAGATAGCATAGGTAAAATCATAAAAAAAAAAATCAAAGTGAACATTATCCGCCGTATTAATAAACGCGGAATAGCTGCGTTCCATGGAGTAAGTGGAAAATGGTATAATGGTAGCTTTAATTAAATAGAAAATGGTATAATGGTAACTTAATCCATGGAATAAGGCTATTCCGCGTTTATTAATACGGCGGTATGTGGTTATTATCAATTTATTTTTTAGATAGCAGTCAATGGGAAACGCCTCTGGGTGTCAGCGATGCCGACCTTTCCATGTCAGCAGTAGAGTACTCTGCTTCGGATGCTGATCTGCCGTCGACCTCCACCGCTGCAAAAAGAAGAAGACTTTAAAAAAAAAAATTGCAGTGTGGAAGAAATGTTATTGGAGGTAGACAAAAAGATTGAAACCAGACTGGCGAACCTAGAAGAGTCAGACATAAAAATAATTGCAATAGAAGAAAGGCGCAACAATTTAATTGAAAAGTTGTTGGTGTCATCAGACAATTTTCAAGAAGGAGTTCTTAGGCTGCTAGGGAAAGAAAATTGATTGTTGTGTGAAAAAAGTTTATGTTCTTATGGCATTGAATTAGTGGCTTGTTTTGTCTTGTTTTTGTTATAGTTTTTAAGAAAATGTTTTGGTTGTTATGTTTTTTTTAAAGAGAATGCTTGTTTTGTTTTGTTTCTTTTTTAATTAATAAAAAAATATATGTGTATTTTCAACAGATTTGTTTGTTTTCTTTACTCTTTATTAAAGTTTTAGAAAACTGAAATACATCAACTTTTCTTTGCTGATGGATATAGTCACAACTCACAAGTTTTAGAAATAAGTGGGTAACGTATGAGGACAAAAAGACGAAGTACCTACTTGTGTTGTTGCTATGAAGCAATATTTTTATTATTATTATATTATACTAACATAAGTTATCTTCAATAGCTTTTTTTTTTTATATATATACTTGAACAAAATAGTTTTTATGCATACCGATTAAAGTATTTACTATTTTAATTCATCCGAAACCAGTAAATACTTTGTAACCTAGTATATACTTCTTTTCTAGTATTTACTATGGTCTTATGCATACGTCAAATAGTATATACTATAGAAATTTACCAGTTAATTTACTAACCTTTATGCATGTGGCCCATTGTCATTTCACTTCATTAATAATAAAACTCATAATTAGTACTCTGCACGATAGTAAAACCTAGATACTTACCGTTTATTCATCATAAAACACAATAAAACTTACCTTACTTACACATAAACCAATTTCAAATAATTACTACAACAAATATAATATTCCTCGGTAACTTTAATAAAACCACTGTAATAATTACCTCCAATAATAATAAAACATAATACTTACCCTGCAATAGCAATAAAACAGCTAATACTTATCATAATCATTATTCATAATTTATAATACCTCCCTATAATGATAATTGAACTCTTAATACTCACCTCTTATAATAATAAAAACCTATGTATAATATTCATTCCGCCATAATAACAAAACATCTATAATACTTACCCATTGAAATAAGTAATAAACCAATCTTAGTAATACCCACGATAATACCATAGTATTTATTACACACATTTTTTTTTTTTTTTTGTACGGGCTATGTACATGTGCAACGGTCGAGTTGGTACTTGGTACATGACAAGATCAGCTAAGCCATCACCGACGGTAATTCGGGACAGTCTATCGTGCGAATTCATATCAGGCAGTTGAGCCAAAGAGATAAAGTAATCAAAATGTAGTGCAAGGTAGAAAAAATAAAGAAAAAGACCAAAGTCCCTAAGTATAATTTTTTTATAGCGTCGGATAATTAGTATACTCTACGTGCACAAAGTAAAAAGAAGTTCAAATAGATCAAATAGATCGAATAGACAAGACATTGAATTAAATTAAAAAGTTAAAAAAAAACCAATCGTATAGTGTGCATGTTGTATATTATATGTAAAGGGTTTTCCAATAGGTATGATATGATTTTGAAGTGGCGTTTTGGCTATTTGTAGTATGTCATGATCTGTCATTTGTTTTTTATTGCATTCAGAAGTGTTTACAATTTCACCATTGGACCACCGTAAACGTCGTGAGTATTCTGATTCTGCCATGGAACAACTTGAAAACCATCACGGTAAAGTACAGGAACGGGCAACGTCTCTAAATTTTTACAGAGATTCGGATAGGGCTTTTCGCGAAGCTATCTCTTTCTAATTATACCTCGTATTTCTTAAACGTCAAATTGTCACTTGTATGAAAACAAAACAAAATTTCTTCGGTAGTGACATTGAATTTAAGTAAAATTGTTATTAAAAAGTGTTTTTATTGGAAAAAATCAGTGAAAATCAGTGAAAAACAATAGTGTTTTAAGTTTAACATATTAATATCTTAAAGAACAATTGAATATCTGTGAACTACTAACCAATGGCTTCATAAATGTATTCCAAATGCAACCTGTTTTGCAAAGTTAATTCAGTTTATTAAAATAATTGAAAAATAGATATTTTTACCTTTAATGAAATGTAAATGCTATTAAAACGTACATATCTAAGTTGTTATTTGATATTCTTGCTATCTGGGACATTTTATTGCTGCTGGTTAACTTGTTCAGATGAAATTGTTTCCGTGTTCTCAAGTACTTACATAGTTTGTTTTTCAGAGAGTTTTGTGAACATTGAGCTTTCTTCATACGCAAAAACATTAGACCTAGTTATAAAACTGCGGTATTTAACAAAAATTGAAACTGTTGGAAAGGATCCATATTCAATGGTACACTCAAAAGAGTTACCAAAAAATGTTAAAGTGGCATCCATTTTCAACTATTTAGTTAAAATGAGATCTGCATACACTGGAAATGAGTGCAACAATAGCCAGAGCATAAGCAAAGCTCAAGCCACTTTAGTGTTCAGGTGTTTCCTGTTGATAGCAGCTAACCACAGCCTGCGCCTTTCTTCCGACAGATTTTTCAACTTAGGAGTTCTACTCCTAAGTTGAGGAAAACGGTAGAAACTACAGTTTTCTGTGTTCAATGAGTGCAGTGGTTTGAACACTCTTTCACGCAACAACTCACCGGCATTTTCACAATACTTTTATATATTTTTGCTCTTAGGAGTTTAAAGTTTCAATTTGTACTATTTCTTCCTTTTTATTACAAATTCACTTCACTAAACAACAATTCTCAAACTAATTTACGTTTTTGCCTAGTACCGCCAACAATGTTTTCATACAAGTGACTTCAGCTGACAATTTTTTTTTCTCTCTCTCTTTTGACAGTGACACTATCGCGAAAAGCCCTATTGACTAAGCTCATTATTGGCTCAATGGATAGGCTCATAAGCAAAATCCACATTTACTTCATGAGAAAGACTTCATTCAGAAAAATTTGGTTTGCCAAGTACAATATCAAAATCTTAAGGTTGAGTTAGTTAGTTTTATTTAAACAATATAAATAACTAATTTGGATACTATTTGGCACATAGGGGGCCTTATCATATATGTACATTGTCTTAACTTAAAATATTATAGGTATATAATTTACATGACAAAAACAATAATAAAACAGATGTCAGTTGACTTTGTCGTCCTCTCAAGTCGTTCATTCCCGGTTATCGAAGGCGGTTGATGAAGCTTTCTGGTGTTTCTGAAATCAGAGAAATTGGTTGGTTTAAATTAATCGTTAGTTGTACGGCTTCGCTGTCAGAATCACTATCCACCGTTTTACAGATGAAGTTCTGTATTCCTGGCATAATGTTCACCAAGTTATAAGAGGCTAAGAAAAAGTCAAGTGTCAATGGTGTTCTGGGAAAAGTTGGTTTTGGTTGTGATACAACTATGTACAAGCGTTCGTATTTAGGTCCAGCCAGTTTGCTATGGCCCTGTCTTCTTCGCTGATGTTTGTGTCCAACCATAAACTGTGTCTTGCGTTGAAATCCTCGCCGATGAGCCCGTACGTGCTTTGCTTCAGTATTCCGTTGAGGATGTGAAGGTCGCTTTGAATGTTTCTTAGATAGGAGTTGCATTTGAAATAGGAGCTTATGACCGTTAAGGTCTCTTCTCTTCCAAGGCTTATCCTGATGGCGGTGGTTTCACTAGTCAGTAGTCCAGCGATGGTAACTTAATTTGTGTTGGGCGAGAATTTATCTTTTATGAAGATTACTGTTCCTCTTTGATGATTGTAGATAGAAAGGTCCTAAATCCCTTGATGCATATGTTGTTGCGGATGCTGACGTTCGTCTCGCTGATTAGCGCAGTGTCGGGGGTGATGTTCTTCATGAACAAGTTGAATGACGCCCTCTTGTCTAGGCTGTATAATGAGTTAACATTATACGTCAGGATGCGTAGTTTCTTCAATTGCATAATTGGAAGGTGAAGGTGGCCAATGCCACGGAATTAGCACCATCGCTTAACCCATTTCCGGCTGGCGTTGCGAAAACGCAACGTCATGTTTGAGAGCGTCTCCAGCTCAAAGGATCTTTTATTTTAATGAACTAAAAAATGATTTTGAAAGTTTATTAAAATATCTAATCGACCTGTTTTTGGATTTTTTTCAAAAACTTAGTTTTCTAGTCTTTTGAACACCTTCAAAAACTGTAATTTCTGAAATTTTGAGGTAACCTTCGTTGAGGAACTATAAAAATGTACCAACATCTTATTTTTTAAAAATTTTTTCACAAACTGTTAGGGGAAGATTCAAATTATATTTCAATATACATTTGATGCAAATCGTACGGGTTACCTGATTGGTAGGTGAGGTAGAAATCCTACGTTGCGTTTTCGCAACACCCGCCAAAAGTAGTAGCATTTACCAAGAAAAAAAAATTAAATTTCCGTTGGGTTTTCGCTGCATATAAAATTTGGTTTCTTAGAAATAATGTGCATGCACTTTATAAAAAAAATTCTTTGGAAAAAAGAACCGAAAATTCATTCAAAAGATATTTTGGAAAAACCAAGGGTAGGAAATTCTTAGAAATAATTGGGCTGTACACTATAGTTATAAAAAACCTCAAAGCCCAGGTAATTAATTTTTTCCGCAGAAAATGCATTTATTTATTTTTCCTGGAAAAAAATGAAACCAATAATTCGTGAATGAGTGGTGTATTGTAAAACCACAAACGAATATAAATATTTGGCAATTGATATATTTTTTAGTTATAAGCCGCGAGTTGTGAGTAAAAGTTATTTTTTTAAAATTTCTCCTTGTTTGAAAAAATAAATAAAAAATGTATCAGAGAAGATTTTTAACTGCCAAAGAACTTGAAGAGTTGTTGATGAATCCAAGTTCAGACGAAGAAGACGAAGTGAAACTAAATTTAGATAGTGCAGTGGAAACAAAAGTTATAATTTTGCCACCTAAAAATGATGCTGTGAGTGATGACGAAGAAATCGACGATAATGTGCAACTTTTGGAAGATGGAAATATGTTTCCAAATGAACTAGCTGGTGAAGTTGAATTAGAGTGCACATTTGATGATGCAAGTAAGAAGCCAGTGAAAAAACACGATGATTCAAACAGTGCATCAACATCTCAAAACATCGCCTCAACATCAAAACAAGCATTGTCAAGTTTCCAGTATGACTTGCCAAAGTGGTCTAAAAGCCACCGCGTAGAATTTTCAAAAATTCCAACAGACGTATCAAGTGATAAGATACGATTAATTTTTGAAAAAATTGGTAAGCTTACAATATTTGATCAGTTTTTCAGTTGAGATAATCCACGTGTTTTTTAATCTAATAAATGAAAAGATTAGTAAAATTTTCAACAATTAAAACACTTTTTATATTTCCTCAGATGTACATTTCAGAAGCAATGCTTACATCGTCAGTGAGATTTATAAATTAAATTAAATTAAATTATTTGTCAAAAAACTAATAATAAACAAAAATGTTTCTAAACAAATTCACAGTTAAGTTGAGTTGAATCTATTAAAAAATTTTTTGAATATTGAATCTTTGATTGGTCCATCATCACTATTCATTAGATTATTTTTGTTTTTAAATATGTAAAATGATTCAAAAGCATCTAATTCATAATTGTTATTTACATTTCTTATTAATTTTAAATTTTGCAAACTAAAGCTATGACTATTTTCTAGCATATGTTCTGCAACACTTGACTTTTCTTTTTCATTATATTTAAGATGTGCAAAATGTTCTTTAAATCTTTTTAGAATAGGTCTTCTTGTTTGTCCTATATATTCTTTCGCACAATCATTACATCCGATAGAATAAATTCCTGATTTTTGAAGTTGTTCAATTTTATCTTTAGATCCTCCAATCAGATTTTTTATTTTTATTTCGCTGCACTCACTCATACGGATATTATATTTATATAAATGAAGAAAAGAAATATTCAAAATTTTATTTCTATCCAGAAATAACATCTAAGATAAAACCAATCTTCAATAAATATAATATCCGTATGAGTGAGTGCAGCGAAATAAAAATAAAAAATCTGATTGGAGGATCTAAAGATAAAATTGAACAACTTCAAAAATCAGGAATTTATTCTATCGGATGTAATGATTGTGCGAAAGAATATATAGGACAGACAAGAAGACCTATTCTAAAAAGATTTAAAGAACATTTTGCACATCTTAAATATAATGAAAAAGAAAAGTCAAGTGTTGCAGAACATATGCTAGAAAATAGTCATAGCTTTAGTTTGCAAAATTTAAAATTAATAAGAAATGTAAATAACAATTATGAATTAGATGCTTTTGAATCATTTTACATATTTAAAAACAAAAATAATCTAATGAATAGTGATGATGGACCAATCAAAGATTCAATATTCAAAAAATTTTTTAATAGATTCAACTCAACTTGTGAATTTGTTTAGAAACATTTTTGTTTATTATTAGTTTTTTGACAAATAATTTAATTTAATTTAATTTATAAATCTCACTGACGATGGAAGCATTGCTTCTGAAATGTACATCTGAGGAAATATAAAAAGTGTTTTAATTGTTGAAAATTTTACTAATCTTTTCATTTATTACAATATTTATCATATTTGTAATAAACAAATAGGTATATGTTTTTCTACCAATATTACAAGTTACCTCAATTTTTTTTAGGCACTTTCAACCCTTTGCAGCTACTGGAATTATTCCTTGATTTTGAGATAATCAATTTTATTGTTGAAAGCACCAATTCGTACGCTAACGTGGACAAAAACAATCCAACTTTCAAAACAGATGTCAACGAAATCCGGAAATTTATTGGAATTCTTTTTTTTTTTCTGGAATACACACAGTGCCCCAGTTGGATCTTTATTGGTCGAATCAACCAGTATTTCGCTGCGATGTAATAAAAGATGCGATGCGCCGAGATAGATTCAGGACAATAAAAGCATATTTACATGTCTGTGATAACAGCAAAATCGATTCCGGTGACAAGTTTGCGAAGATTTCCGACCTAAACAACTTGCTGAACAAAAAATGTATGCAATTTGGGATATTCGCTCATCATCTTTCAATCGATGAGCAGATGATACCATATTACGGACGACATTCAGCCAAAATGTTCATAAGAGGAAAACCCATACGATTTGGGTATAAATATTGGAACTTGTGCTCATACGAAGGATACCTTTTCCAATTTATCCCGTATGGTGGTGCATCAAGCGAGAATTCCTCAGATTTTGGTTTGGGCGAAAACGTTGTACTGAGGTTACTTTCCAAAGTCGATATACCAGGCCAGCATACGGTAACTTTTGACAACTTCTTTACATCACACACACTGATGTGTCGTCTTTCTGCACTTGGCTATTTTGCAACAGGTAATCTACATTGCTTATTTCTTATAGAGAAACATCATGTCTTATTATCTTTATAGGCACAGTTCGTGAAAACAGAACCGGAAAAGCAGTCTTGCAAGACCCAAAGGAAATGAAGAAAAAATGCCGTGGGTCCACCGATTTTGCATTCGACAAGAAGAACGAAATTGCTGCTGTTCGTTGGAATGACAATTCCATAGTAACAGTTTTGTCAAATCATTTGGTTGATCAGCCAATCAAACAAGCGAAACGGTTTGATCGCAAAAAAAAGAAGCATATCAACATCCCGATGCCAAATGCAATCCGTCAATATAATTTAACCATGGGTGGAGTTGACTTGTTTGATAACGCCACAAGCAACTATCGAATAAAAATTCGAGGAAAGAAGTAGTACTGGCCTCTTTTAGTCAATGGACTCGATGCAGCACTTGTAAATGCATGGAAAATACATTGCATATGCAAAAAATTTTCCATAGAAGCACCTCTTTCGCAACTTGAATTCAGGGCATTTGTTGTTGATTCCTTGTTAAGATCAGAGACAAGCAGCAGTCAGCCCCTTCAACGAGATGGAAGCCCTAATGCAACGGTTCGTTTCGATGACATGAAACAGACTATCATCAAAACAGAAAAACGTCTTCGCTGTCGGAAGTGTTCTAGTCAAACCATTTTTTTCTGTAAAAAGTGTAACGTAGCACTTCACCCAAAATGCTTTGATGGATACCACACAAAAACAAATATTTAATGAAAATTTTGTGAATAAAACTGACTTAAATTTCGTATCAAAAATTTTTTTTCCTTAATGATTTTGCTACTACATTTGGCGGGTGTTGCGAAAACGCAACGTTAATTTTCCGGGAAACTAAAAGCTTTTCCAAATTTTTTTTTTTTAGATTTTCTCTAACTAGCCTAAAAATAGACAAAGTGTGAAATTTCAAGTTCCTAGCACACCTGGAACTGGTAGCCGCCGGAAATGGGTTAATTGAGCGTAGTTGGGTGGTATGGCGCCCTTGCCCGTGTTTATGGCGGTCTGGAAGTTTGATCCGAAGAGTCGCTGGGCTTCATTGCTGAGATTCATTTGTTGCTGTTGTGGGGCTTTGCTTGTCGGCATAGTTGCTGTGTTTTGTTTTGTCATTGCTGCGTAGCTGACTTCTGGGCGGGTTACCACACTTCAAAATTTCTTCACAAAATAAATTATATATCACAACAGAAATTGTCAGTGAATTTCAAATTTGAAAATGGTAATTCTGTTAAGACTGAAATGAAATAATTTCCTTCACTTCACAGCTTCACAGTTACAGAATCGACCAAATGCTGAGTTAGTAGTGAGCTCTTTCTGCACTTTCTTCTTTGCTAGTCTCTGGTTCCTTTCAGTCAGTCGTGCCTTCAGAGTCGGGCAGCCCTTGAAACTTGCTGGATGTCCCTCTTTCTTACAGTTGGCGCACCATACGTCCAGTTCCGTATTTTATGTTCTTTTGCGTTGGCCTAGTTGATGGTCCTCCTTGCACTTAACGCAGATGTACTGGCGTCCACAGTTAGTGGCTACGTGGCCGAAGCGTTGGTAACTTCGGCATTGCACATTGTTGTTGGATTTCAGTTCCTCCCAGAGCACTCTCTGGTTCATCACTAGGGTCTTCGTGTAGATCTCATTGATGTCGCATTTCTTGGGCACACCGACTACGAACTTGTTGTAGACCTTTCCTTGTGCCTTCTTTGACTTGTACTGGGTGACTTTTATAAGTTCCTTCTCAACTTCTATGTCCGAGTATCTGTGGTGAATTCCTTTCAGTAGAAGTAGGTTTTTCCTTTCGTCCTTTGGTGTGAATTAGTTAAACTGTATCTTCATTGTCAGAATGGCGTCAAATGAGTTCCTGTCCCCGGCGTTGATGACGGTGGTTTTCGTATTACGGTTCCTGAAGGTAACTGTTAGATTGTTGGCTTTGCAGTGTCACCTGATCTCGGCCACGTTGCCGGAGAAGCAGAAAATTGGAGGCATTCCTGGTCCTTTAGCAATGTGGTTGGCGGTGGCATTTACGGTGGGTTTACGTGGCTGAATTGGTGCCGTTTTGGTTGCGGAGATGCTGTTGCCGCAGAAGATGTGGAAAGGACACCTTTCCTACTGAGCGAGTTGGGTTCCGTGCTCTGTTGAAGGCGCTTGGGGACAATATCGTTCTTTTTATTTGGTTTCCGGTGCCTTTTCTGAACCGGTAAGGGTGAGTCGCTGAAGGCCTCGTCGGAGCTGAGAGGTTCAGCGTGTTCTTTCTGCTGCTCATCTTGGGAGCTCTCTTCTTCGCTTGAAGGTTCGCTACTGCTACAGGGATTCTCGCTACTGTCCATGGCTTCCGTTTCCATATTTGTTTTTTTTTTTATTCGTCCATTTTTGGCGTCACTGTCTTCTGAAATGTTTCGGCTAGTCTTGGTGCGTACTGAGGTCACAGATTGTTCATAATCCTTGTCAAAAATGCTTCTAGAGAAGCAAATGCCACCTCCGGATTGAATGGCTCGTCCATTTCTCTGAAAAAAAGAAAATAAGTGTATTAAATTTTTAGGAATATAAATGCGAACAACACTAATTTAAGAAAAACTTTTGTTTTGAGCATCAATATAAAATGTAAGTGAAAAACCCATTTTTAAAAAGGTTGTTGGGATTAAAGCAGGTAGCCAAGCAAAATTTTTTCTTTTTTCTTATGAGGGTTGTTTTCAAGTGTCTGTTATTTTGTCCGTAGCACATCTTTTCTTAAAAACATAAACACTTAAAATATAAACAAAATAGACTTGTTTTTTTCTACTTTTAAATTTTTTTTAATCAACTATGCTAATTTTAAGACCTAGCCAAATGATGTTCTAAAATCTGCCGTAAACATTTGACGACTTCTTTAATTTCGTGTTAGCCATTAACGAGAAAGTCAATATTGAAAAACCCGGTACTGTGGGGAAACCATTCTTAGACTTTTTCAAAAATTAAAATTTACATCGTAAGAAAGACCATTAAGAAACTATGTTCCACATTAAATTATAGCGAAATCATTGAAGCGGTTTTTGAGAAAAATAAAAAAGACCTAGAGACCTAGTTTAGAAACTCCTCTGACGGTGGCACCACAGCGCCTAAATGCAATTTGAGCATAGCAGATCAAGGGGTTCAGGCTGTAGATCCATATACGGACAGACAGAACTGTAGACCGTAGAGCGTTAACGACGTGATTTGGAAGATGTGAACTTGGACGACTTAATTTTATTGTTATCTTAATGAATGCGTTAGTCAATAGGCCGCTTTGGTCCGATTTAACGCCTTCAAGCGGTTTATTTTTTTTTTGCGATTCCTTAAGTAAGTGCGCTTTATGCTTTATGCGAACAAGCCGAGGACGTAAGAGAAATAGCAACTGTTTCGGCTGATATGTGTGACTTTTTGTTACATTGCTGTTGATAATAATCAAAGAAAACTATTAAGTGCAAGTTCAAGTTTAGAGTAATCATTTTCTTACGACTTCGCCAGTCAGCTTCAGACTATGTCTTTCCAGACGGCTCATTATTTTTTCCAGTTTTTCCAGCCCTCCTCCCTCGCTGCCGTCTCCAAACGCCTCTGCACCCAGTTGGGTGGCGAGATTCACTCCCAGTGTGTCGCAGGGCAGTATTGCTACACATGGCAAAGTGTTTCAACCCTGTTGCGGTTCCGACGACATCTTATTTCGGTTGGTGGGTTCGAATATGTACCTCGGGCCAGCAGGAAGTTGAACCTGAGCAGGATTGCCTTAATATAGTCATCTCCACTCCAATACATTGACGGATTATACACGAAAGAAGTGCAGCTTCCTTGCGTTAACACTTGTCGTATCCCGTTGCCTGAGAACGACGTCTCCAGTTTGTCTGCATGGAAGTTTGAGCAGGCCGTTTTGTTAGCTTTTTCGGCCGCTATCATGCTGCGGACTCGCTGGATCCAGTCCCGACCAATGGCTGCAACTTGTTGGATTATCGGGTCTTGTGTCAGCTTCTCGATCGTCTCCGATATAATAACTGGAATCCGGCTTCTTAGCTCCAACAAACCTAGTCCTCCGTTTTTGACTGGGGCGTAAAGGATATGGTTTGAGCTATGGCTAGGCAGATGGAGTGCTTTCCTCGCGAACATCCGAATCTTCTGGTCCACATCATTCAGCACTTTCCTGGTGGTAGTGGGTCTTTGTAGCGCTGAGATGTATCTAGGAATTACGTATCGTCTTAGGATGTTGAGTTTTTGATGCTGTTTCAGTGAAGCGCTTTTGACTGCTTGGAGCTCCGTAAGCAGTTTTCCCGGGTGCGCTTCGGAGTCTCCCATCGCCGTGAATGCATTTCCTCATCGAATCTTCCATGCCTAGAGCTTTTATTTCCAGTGCTTCTGAACGTGCAGGTTGCCTTTTTTTGTCGGAACTACTCTTAGGTCTAGCATGCAGCTTTTTTCCGCGTTTAGCGTCATACCGCGCTCTTCGAAGAACTCATTCGCCGTTCCCAGCATTCTCTCTACCTCCTTGCAATTTGCGAACATCAAGATGTCATCTGCATACGCCCGACATTTAAGTCTTCCATCAGGTGTTAGCTCGATTTCAGTGTGACGGTTTAAGTCTTCGAGGAGCTCGTCCAGCGATATGTTGAAGAGGGCTTGGGACAAAGGGTCACCTTGCTTGACTCCTCTGTTCACCTCTACTGTCACCGTCTCGACGCCTGATGATATTTGGGTTGTTGCGTTTTTTAGATTTTCGGTCATATATGAAACGAATTCCTTATCCAGACTAACTCTCTTTATTGCCCTCACTAGGCTATGGTGAGAAACAGTATCAAATGCTTTCGCCACGTCCAGGGCGAGTATACATACTGGTCTCCCCATCCGCCTTCTACAATTGATGACTGTGTTCAGAGTGATGGTGTTAGCAAAGCACCCGTCTGTGTTTGAGAAGCTCCTTTGACATAGGTTTAGCTCGACTGCACTTAACCTGTTAGCCATGATTTTATGCAGGATTCTGACGACGATGGATGAAATTGTTATTGGCCTGTAGTCTCCGGGGTCTCCTGGATGATCTTTTTTCGGGATAAGAGTTGTTCTACGCATTGTTAGGGCCGACGGTTTTGTCTCTAAGAGGATCATCGCATTGAAGAGCAATTCTAGCTTCCATACTGGGATTGCGCGTAGCATCCTTAGCGTGATTTCATCTGCGCCAGGGCAATCCGATGACATTTTTTGCCTTGCCATTGTTATTTCCTCCAAAGTAACTGGTGTTGATAGGACTATTTTGGTTGGTACGAGGGTTTGTAGTGGGCGTGTTTTCTTCTTTGGATGGCGACGACATCACAGAGAAAAAATGTGCACTTAGTACGTCTGGTGGTTAGGGCTGTTCGGGGATGTTATCGAAATTTTGCCGGGACAGTATTTTTTTTGCGCATATCTCCTCGTGTCTCGTTCGTATACCCTCGTTGAACGAGTCCGAACTCAATAACTCTGCATCGCGTCGCCTGGCTGATGTTGTTGCCCTGAGTCTTCGGATGGCGTAAGCGATCGGGTCTGGTTGTTGTTGTCGCCGCGCCCGCCGGTTGTTCTCTCGACCGTACTGTTGGTTTAAGCTTGGTGCCATTCGTCCAACGCATTTCTGCTGGCATCATTTGCTGACAGTAGAGAGAGTCGAAATTCTTCATCCTGTTCGTCTAGGCCCGCAATATCTCCAATGTAGTCCAAAAGACTGTTGTTGAGTGAATTGTTTACGTCTTCCTCTGCATCCCTTTGGAAGTTGACAGTTGACTTCTTCCTCATTCGTACTCCGAGTTCCCAGACTCATCAGAGATCGCAGCAAGGTTCCCTTTGAAACGCTCAACTCTCACACCAAAAGAGTGTCGTTGCCTTTTTCGTTGGCCTCTTTTGATCCAGAGGAGATTGCTGCCAGATGGTTGATTATTTCAGTTTTGTCTGATGAGGCCAGCTCTGCACCCGCTCTCGCCAATTCTTTTTGCTCGTCCTCCGTCCAAAAACGTCTACATGATGTCTCCGCCTCAGCTTCCTGCTTCGCATTATACGCAAACGTGTGTACACGTTTGATGTGCTGCCGCAGGCCAATATATGTTGCAAATGCCCTACTGCAGATTGTGCAGGCGTTGTCTTCCGGTGCAGTTGGACCGCGGCAGTGTCGGTGTAATTGTTGTAATTTCATCTTCTCTGTTGCGTAGCATTCTCCACATCCTTCACAGATGTGTTGGTAGCGCGGTGTTGTTGTGGGTAATGTTGGCATCGCCGAAACGCTGGCCTGCCTGCTTTTCAAATTTCTTCTTTCCATCACTTTCCTTTCTTGGCTTTAATTGTTAAAAACAAAAACAATAGTTACCTTCTCTAATAGTTCTGTTACTTTGTTCCATAATGTCATCACTGTAACCTGCCTCTAAATCTTCTACTTGTGAAACATTTTCGAAAATATTGAAATTGACATTCATTTCTACTATAAACAAAATGAACCAGGAGTTATATATGTTTTTCCGAACGAAATAAAAGATGTGGTGGATGTGGTGTGTATCTCTAGACTAACTTTATTTTTCTTAAAAAGTATCATGAATACCTTTGCGTTGCATCTCGATCATGAAGGCAAATCATGATTGTGAAAACAAACACCGACATGCGACAGCACAGAATGCTGACGTAGTGTCTGTTCCCACAAATGCACGCTAACATGATCGGATGCAAGGCATTACATTCCTTCTAAGAATGCAAGATAGCAATTGATCTTGCATTCTAAGAAAAATTGTAAGGTGGGAAGGAGCTTCCTGTTACTCCTCCCTCCCTACTTTCAACAGTCTCTGTTGAAATTGTTGTGGGTATTACATTTAGTTGGATATTTTCTTTTTCTTTTACAATTCTGTTTTTCTTAAGTAAGGTGAAAACAATAATTGCTATAAAAATAATTGCAATTAATGATAGAATATTTAATGAATGATTAACAATTTGCATCGTTTTAACATACTTGATTTCTTTTATATTTGTAAAATTTTCTTGTTTTAAATTTTTCAACAATAAGATCCCTTCATTAAAAGTTATATTTTCACTTTTATAATTATTTGGCAAGGTTAACAATTCTTTGAAAGTATAAAATTCGTTTGAAAACTTAATATTATTGATTTGAATAAAACAATTTGAAAATCTTATTAGATTATTCTTATAAACAGTGTAATCTATATCGTTACAGTTTTGAATTATTGAAGCATTTTTCATATTTTTTAAAATTAATAAACCGTCATTAATAACATCAATTTCTTCTTCATCCATTTTTTCTACAGCACAGAACTTATTTGTGTGAAATATATTTTTGATACATTTGTTCTTTGTTTCTTCCAGTTTAGATTCGTATAATAATATTTCTTGATTATATTCATATATTTTACTGTTGTCTGTTATGAAAACTTTTTTATCTAATACAATTTGGAAACCGTCTGAATTTGGAACTGGTTGAACGTATATTTTGTAATATTTTTTCTCTGAAAATGTTGGTATGGAAACAATAAAAATAATAAATCTATTTTTATAAATTACTGAGCTGCGGAGATATTTAAGCGTTTCTTGGTTTATGTTATTGTCAATTATTTCTTTTTCAGACAGCAAATCTCTTCCTAAGACTTCTAGCCGACTAAGCATTATGTTTTCTTTGATTTTCTCTACTTGCGTTCTAATGAGATTCATATTGCTTTCAATTTGGAGTTTCTCAATTAATTTTAGGTGTTCTAATTTGATATCGTTGAATTCTTTGGTTAAATTGTCATACAAATACGATGTTACATTTTGATTAATGTTAAGCTGGCTTATAATACTTCCTAGTTCTAAATGAAACTGTTCGTTTAATCTAACCTGTTTATTACTTTGCTCGATGAGATTTCTATTATTAAAATCTATATTTCTTAAATGATTTATAATTTCTTGTCTATCCTCATCATCCATAGTTCCTGCTATAAATTTGAGCCCTGAACCTATAATGTTAAGTGCTCCTCTCTTCTGTCTATTATGGGGAATCAAAGATCTTATTTGGATTTGCAGTTTTCTCAGATTATTTAGAAGAATCGGTGTTATATTTTTTTCTTTAAATTTGGATTCAAAACCATCTATAGAGGTTTTGACAATTTCCAACATATAATCGTATTGTTTTAGATCGATATAATGCAAAATTTTATTGGTTTTGTTGATAACTTTTAACGGTTCATCCCTTAGTTTGAGGAAACCGTGTTCTTCTACGATTTTCTCGACGTTAAGGTATGCCTGGCAATTAAAAAACCCGACAATTGCCAAAATGTATGCAATCTTCATATTCTTTCTGAAAGGAAATAAAACAAAGAATAAGTTTCAATTTAAAGTATTGTTTGTTTTATTTTTTTTTTTGAGTAAGTTCTTCCAGTTTTATTTCTATCGAATTTAATGCTTGGGATTGAATTTTGGTATTTATATTTCCTTTTAACTATTTGTCTATCACGTTTATTTCCTAATTCATCGGTAAAATAAGTTTGTTTTTTTGATTTAACTTTTTTTATTATATATTTTGGTAGGTGTTTGTTGTTATAAAAGCCTAAATTTTTAACTAATTCATGTTCCTTAAAATTTTGCTGTTCTGTTCGGGATTCGTTTATTTTTCCTATTTGTTTTTCCTTAATCTGATTTAATCTTAATTTTAGGTCATCCCACTGCTTTTTATTTAAGGTTGAATGCAAAAGTTCGATTGGTTTAAAATTTGTAGATGAATGGATTGTATTATTATAAATTTCGACTGCTTTGAACACCATATCATTATCGTTTAATGTTTCTTTTCCTGCATTACTAAGTTTGAGTAATCGTATGTGCTCATTAAGAGTTAAATGAAACCTTTCTATCACGGCGTTTCCTGTGTGTGTATTTGGTGATGTAAAGTGGTGGGCTATGCCTTCTCCATTAAGGAAGTTTTTAATGTATGCAGTGTTAAATTCATTATCTGCGACTATTTTGGATGGCTTTCCTAAACAAGCGAATCTTTGTCTAAGTAAGCTGACTATGGTTATGGAGTTTCTATCTGTAATAGAGTGTATTGAGACATGTCTAGTAAGTTTATCAATACAGGTTAAAAACATATTACCTTTATTTAAAAACCAAATATCTATGTGTACAATTTCGTTAGCTTTGTCTGGAGTTTCTGATACCATTAACTTTGGTTTTATTGGATTGCGATCGAATTTACACATATTGCATATTATGCAGTTATTTATGAACTTCTGTATTTCTAATCTTATATTTGGAAAATAGATTTCACTTTTAAGTTCTGAATAAGTTTCCTCTATTCCTCTATGATTTTTACTAGCATGAGTTTTTTCTATCAGTTCAAGCAGATGTTCTTTGTTTGTAATATCAGTAATAAAATTCATACATCTTAACCCTCGTTTACAAACCGGCAAAAGTCGTGTCCACCCGAACTGGGGTCCAAATGGACCCCACGATTTTTTCTTCGAAATTTTTTTGATTACTGACTTATATTGTTCAGTTATAGTTCTTCTGGCTATTGTATGAATTGTTTCTAAGTATTTCATATAGCAGTGATAAAGAAATTTAAGCAGAGATGTCATTATGCAGGTATGTAGGAGGCCAGCAATAAAATTTTTCAATTTCAAAAACGATGGAAATTGCCTAATTTTGCAAATCTGGGATTCCCGCTTATCCCTTTCGATATGTCTGTTTTACGTAATTTCTGATTGTAATATTGATGCATATCAATGTTCTTGCCAGGTCCGCCTATCAAAAGAAAAAATAGTCATTATTTCACTTTGTTCAGGTAAAAATGATTGAGTTTCCCCAATACATGCCAAGCAAGCCTGCCAAAAATGGCTTGAACTTTAGGTGGATATATGAAAGCTCAACGGGCTATCCACTGAATTTTTCTGTCTACACTGGTAGCTCTGACCAAAGTACAGGACTTGGTCGTGGATATGATGTGGTGATGTCGTTGATGCCATCATATTTCTGGACGCAACCTCACTATTGATCATTTCTTTACGTCGGTGGATTTGGCATTGAAGTTGCTGGATAAGAAGATCACTATTCTTGGCACGATTCGAAAAAACAAAAGAGATTTGCCTAAACCTTTTGTAGCGAAGGAGGTTCTTGATGAGCAGAATGAGCCTGTAAAGGTCAATAACAAAAAGCAGTTTCGTCCAGTCCACTTATCCATTTTTGGGTTTTTTGGAAAAATGGCGTTGGTGAGTTATGTTCCGAAGCCAAACAAACGAATGGTATTGCTATCAACACAACATAACTGTGAGAAAGCCACTTCCGGTCATCAAAGTAAGCCTGCAATGATACTGGATTATAACAGCACCAAACGTGGAGTCGATGTATTCGACCAAATGGTCTCAGTTTATTCATGTACACGCAAAACAATTCGCTGGCCGATGGTTGTATTCTACAACTTACTGGACGTAGCAGCCTTAGCAACTGTTATCATTTTTCGACACTTTAATCCACCTAGAAGAAACAAAAAATTGTACAGAAGTGATAAACTCATCGAACTAGCGGAGGAACTGGTTGAGTCAGAATTGAATAACCGTTCTCAACATGCAACACAACCTGGCATTGGAAAATCTGCAATGGATGCTCTCTGTACTTTGGGGAGAGTTCAGGAAAAATTACCAACAGTCCCCGAAAGGCTCTCTTGTAAAAGAAGCAGATGTCCCCTTTGCCCAAGAGCAGATGACAAGAAAACCAAAACCACCTGCGATGGATGTGGCAGATGTTGTTGCCCTTGCCACACTAGAATCTTATGTGTTAAATGTCTCCCGAAACTGCCCACAACTTCAAGTTCAATTCTTCTAAACATAAACTAGGCTGCTTTTAAAATAAAATAATTATTTATTAGAAAAAATATGATTTTTCATAGAATTTCAGTACTGGGGTCCAAATGGACCCCAGTTCGGGTGGACAGGTTCTTTTCACAAAAAAATCGCAGAAAAATCTGTAAACATCTGATAATCGTTTCAACTTAAGAAATGAATAAAAAATTTAATTTTGTTCACTGAGTAAAAATCCCATTAAAAAAAAATGAAAAACAAAAAAGTTATGAGTGTTCAAACATGCTCTGGGGTCCAAATGGACCCCAGTTTGTAAATTAGGGTTAAGATTTTCATTTTTGGGGAATTTGAAAAATACTTTACAATAGTGCTCTGAAATTTAATAAACATATTATCGTCTTTACAATAAACGCCTAACGTTCCTTTGATTGGTAATAAACCTTGAAGAATGTTTAGGACGTTAGTTTCATTGTATTCTGGTTGTGAAATGACAGATCTTCTCTTTTTTTTGAACAAAATTTTTGTTTTATAAGAAGTCGTATCTGTTTTTTCCAAAATTATTTGATGTTTATATAGATTCAATGGGTTTTCTGTAATAAAAATGTGATCATTCAAATTTTCAATACCGCTATGAATTGTTGCGTTATCAGATCCGACGTCGTCGCAAATATCATTTGTATATATATGATTTACTTGCATACGACTTAGAAAATCGGCTACGCAATTTTCTTTGCCTTTTATATACTCAATGTCAAAATCGAAGTCATTAAGCTTAATTTTCCAGCGTTGTAATTTTATATTCGGTTCTTTGAGAGAATTTAGCCATATAAGTGGTCGATGGTCTGTTTGTATCTTAAATTTTCGTCCAAATAAGTAGGGTCTAAAGTATTTGGTTGCCCATACTATGGACAAAAGCTCTTTTTCTATTGTACTGTAGTGTAGTTCATGTTTGTTCAAAGTCCTAGATGCAAAAGCGATAGGATGTTGGTTTTGGGATAAAACGGCTCCTAATGCTGCGTTACTAGCATCAGTAGTTAATGTAAACAGTTTTTTAAAATCGGGATATGTCAATATAGGACAAGTACATATGAGCTCTTTAAGCTTGTTAAAGGAGTCTATGTACTCTTTGTCATGAATGTTAATTTTGACATTTTTCTTTAGGCATTTAGTTAATGGAAGAGCTACCTTAGAGTAGTCCTTTATAAACTTCCGGTAAAACCCGGTTACGCCTAAGAACGATTTTATCTGCTTAACTGTGTGAGGGAGTTTTATATTTTGAATTACTTCTATTTTTGACGGGTTGGGTTTGATACCATCTACAGCAATTATATGACCAAGATATTCTGTTTGACGTTTAAGAAAATTACACTTGTCTATTTGTATTTTAAGTTTAAATTCTTGAAGCCTTTTTAATATTTTATTCAAAGAATCAATATGTTCCTGTAAAGACGTTGAGAAGATGAGTATATCATCGAGATATACGACACAAATTTTATTAATGAAGTCATATAAGACTTCATTCATCATCCGTTGAAAGGATGCAGGTCCATTTTTGACACCGAATGGCATACGAGTAAATTCGTAATGTCCATCTGCTGTTGAAAACGCTGTTTTGTGTCTATCTTTTACGTCTATAGGGATTTGATGAAATCCCTTTGCCAGATCTAGTGTTGAGAAATACTGTGCATTTCCTAGTTTTGAAAGTATTTCTGTTATATCAGGCATTGGGAATATTTCATCAACTGTATTTGCGTTAAGCTTCCTATAGTCGATTACGATGCGATATTTTTGTAGACCTGAATTATCAGATTTTTTTGGAACGATCCAAATTGGGGCGTTGTATGGACTATTTGATTTAGTGATAATTCCCGAATGAAGCATTTCTGTTATTTGCTTATTTACTTCGTCTTTGTGCGCTTCAGGATATCTATATGCTTTGGAAAATATAGGAATATCGTTTTTAGTTGGTATCTTATGCGAATATCCAACCATTGGAGACAATTTATCATCTTTATTATGAAACACATTTTCGAATTTTTTTATAATTTTGATTAAGCAACAAATTTCTTCATCATTTAAATCGTCAAGTATAAGATTTTGAGTAATATTATCTATATTCGGGCTTTCAAAAACTATTTCTTTTGTTTCTTCCGCTAAAGTGTTTATTTCTTCTACTGAAGGATAATATGGAATATCGAAAATCAAAGGCAAGATTGCATTGTTTGTTACAAGTTTTGAATTCTTAAAATCGATTTTTGCTTGCAATGGATTTAATACATTGCATCCCAAAATACCATCGAAATCAGAATTAAAATTTGTTTCTAGCAATTCTATCATACTGGACGGGTTACAAAATTCCTTAAAAAGAGGAATCTTTATTTTCGAATCGATTGTTATATTTGAGTTCAGAGTTTTTAAAGATAATGGTTTATCTAATGGAGTTCTAAAAGAATTGTGAAACAGTCCTTTTTGTATTAAAGAAGTAGCTGCTCCGGAATCTATCAATAATTTAATTGGCGAAGATTTAGTTCTAACCACTATAAAGGGAAGAGATCTGAGGTGTGTGTCTGAAAATTTACCTCGTTTGCAATATGATCAACTTCCATCATATTGCTATTTCTTGAATTTCTAGAAACATTCGTATTATTTTGACAACTAAACTGTCTGCTATTATTATTATTATTGTGTGTATTACGCCCTAAATGGTTTGTGTTGTTTCGATTTTGTTGCTGTGGATTGTAAACATTTTGACGTGTTGTTGTTGTTTGATTACTTTGCGTATAAGGGTTGTATGGGTTACTATTTTGTGCATTATTATTGTGTGTACTGTTATAGTTTGTGTTATTGTTATTTCTAAAGTTCGAATAACTGTTTCTATAATTATAACTGTTTCTTAAATTTGAATTACTCTGACCATTATTTCTATTACTATAAGTTTGATTATAATTATTATTATTGTCCTGTCTGGAAAAGCTTTGATTTTGTTTGAGGTTTTGAAAATAATTTTGGTATCCTAAATGTTGGTGACCGATTTCTAGGATAA
Organism: Melanostoma mellinum; assembly: GCA_914767635.1. NCBI lineage: Eukaryota > Metazoa > Arthropoda > Insecta > Diptera > Syrphidae > Melanostoma > Melanostoma mellinum. The sequence goes on from OU612060.1 coordinate 152,460,422, forward strand.
CTTTATAAGCGTCGTTCATTGTTTTTGGATTTCGACTTAGCACGATAGATTTGGTAGGCTCAGGTAAATTATTTTTGAAAGAATCTAGGGCAATTCTATTGTTAGAAGCAATTATTAATTCGTCATTTTGATTATTTAATAAAAGTTTATTATTAATTCTACTTAATAAATAATTAATATTGCTATAAAAGTCTGAAATGTTGGTTTTAACTCGAGCTGTTCTAATTTGGTCAATCAACTTGTCAGTTGACAGCCTTTCTCCGAAATTATCAATCAAAATTTGCTTGACCTGTGTCCACTCACTAACCCTACCATGTTTTTGTAATTCTACCCTAGCTTTCCCTACTATTTTATCCCTAAGAAACCCTGAAATTACCGTCAGGGAGCCTTCATCGAGAGTTGACAAAATTGGTGCTAACGAATCTACCCTGTCCAAGAAATGTATAAGACAACTTTTGTTTCCATCAAACAATGGGATCTTATTTATTAAGTCTAAAAGTACTTTTAATTTATCTACAGCATTGAAGGTTTCCATTGTGATTTGTTCTTACTCACTTGAAGAAGATAGTGCGTTTGTTGATTAGTTTGCAGCCTCTCTTTTGTTGTCTTCTCTGGTAAAGTTTTTTTCTTCACAGCTTATATGTATGTATGGCTTAGTTGTTTTTTTTTCTTCACAGTTAATAGATATGTATGTATGGCTTAGTTGTTTTTTTTTCTTCACAGTTAATATGTATGTATGGCTTAGTTGTTTTTTTTCTTCACAGTTAATATGTATGTATGGCTTAGTTGTTTTTTTTTTTCTTCACAGTTAATATGTATGTATGGCTTAGTTGTTTTTTTTTTGATAGTTAGCTACTGTTGTTGAAGGTTTTTATTATTGAGTCTAACTTGGTTAGGTTTTGTTTCATTACTTTTTAACTTGTTTCTTTAGATTAAGTTTTTAAGTTTTGTTTTTTCTTGCATTTAAAGGTTTTTCACTTTGAAATACATATGCTTTGTACTTTTGTTAAGAATGTTTACGCTTTTTCGATTTTACCCGAGCGGTTTTTTTTTTCCCCGACTGCGCCAGTTATATATGTTTTTCCGAACGAAATAAAAGATGTGGTGGATGTGGTGTGTATCTCTAGACTAACTTTATTTTTCTTAAAAAGTATCATGAATACCTTTGCGTTGCATCTCGATCATGAAGGCAAATCATGATTGTGAAAACAAACACCGACATGCGACAGCACAGAATGCTGACGTAGTGTCTGTTCCCACAAATGCACGCTAACATGATCGGATGCAAGGCATTACATTCCTTCTAAGAATGCAAGATAGCAATTGATCTTGCATTCTAAGAAAAATTGTAAGGTGGGAAGGAGCTTCCTGTTACTCAGGGTTAAATAAACGAACTAAGGAATATAATTGTTCAAAGTGTAAAACTCCACCAACACCAATCGCCATTTGATGCGAAATGCAAAAGGAGGGAGAGGGAATTAGAATCGAGATATTGGATCAGTGTAAGGTAGGGATTAAGAGGTCAGATCTAGGAATCGAACATACCAAGAAAACGGAAAAGGGAAAAAATCAGAAAAAGGAAGGAATCAGAAAAGGGAAAGGAACCAAAACTTTAGGAAGACAAGGATGGGAAAGGGAGGCATGTACGATAGGAAGGGAAAATATGAGAAGGGGAGGAATGCACAGAGAGGAGACCAAGCACGCTTGCGTAGCACGCTTTAACTCTCCGGATGAGCATGTGTTTCAATCAAACATTTCTACAAGACAAGTTTGGCGTGATGATCACTTTTTATTCATTAAAAGGAAACTCTAAATAAAATAACCATAATCGTAACAAAAAAAAAAAAATCATAAAAGGAATTTAAGAAAAACGATAGAAAATTAAAATTAAAACTGAACAATAAAAACTTAAACTACAAAAGAAAATTAACAAAAGGAAAAATAAAACGATATATTTTTAATTGTTTTTGTATTTTTAATTGTTTTGGTATTCTTTTTCTAAAAAAACCTCTCTGTTTACTACCTCTCTTTTTTTTTAGGAAACCCTGGCTGTTTCTTTCCTGGCTGCTAAGGATTCCTCGCATCCCCAACTAACTTGACCTAACTAGAAGGAGCTCCCTATAGTCGACGACGTAGCCGCTATGTAACCGATCATAAAAAAAAATACAATGCAGCCTTCAAGCGGTAAAAATCCAGATTCGGATCTGCCCCTATCTTTTAAGGTTTCAAGCAAAAACATACACCACTTGGCACAGGCGACGCTGTGTCTCCACATACTTAAAATTCATAGCAGAAAGCAGGAGTATGACAGATAGCAGACAGCAGAACAGCAGTCAAGTTTTGTGTGCTGGGCATTTTATAGCACACAATTTCATTTGTACGTAGAATGGCAGCGAATGAATACGTAAAGAGCATTATTGCAATTCAATGTTTGAAACAACTCTCAGAAATGCATAAAATAAAGAAAAAAAGAAAGCACCGATTTTGGGTTAATCCTTTTTTGGAATTAGAACACTTCACGATCTTGAAGCCCATTTGCTTAAAGAGATTTTGTAGGAAGACGGATCGGATTTTAGAAATTTTTTTTGATCAATTTAATGAAATTCTGGCAATGGTAAGTCTTGAATCATTTATCATACGTTCACAATATTCAGAACTCTATTTTATATTTTATTGAAAAACAGATAACACCACAAATTGAGGAGCTACATACCCTAATGAGATTTGCAGTCACATCAAGAGTTCGGTTGGCAATAACTTAAAGGTTTCCTGCAACTGATCATCCGTACAGATCTTTGGAGTTTCTGTCTTATGTGTCACGCAAAACCATAAGTAAATTTGTTCCTGAAGTCTTGAGTGCCATTGCTAATGCCTTTTAAGAGCACTATATAAAGGTAAGATGCTAGTGAATTAAATGTATACATACATACATACACACAAAGAAAACTTTTCTTTTTAAGACTGCAAGCTCTGCAACTGACTGGCTACAAATAGCAAAAGATTTTTAAAGCCTATGGCATTTCCCACATACGCTGGGTTCAGTTGACGGAAATCATATTCGAATTAAGGCACCACCGAATTCAGGATCCGACTTCTACAACTACAAAGGATTTTTTAGTGTAGTTCTTCTAAATCAATATTTATATTGATGTAGGTGGAAATGGAAGAGCTTCTAACGTGGTTGTTTTGAAAAACAGCTCACTCTGCAGAGCACTTACGACTGGAGCTTTGAATTTACCATCTTCAAGTTGTTTGGCGGGCCAAGAAGTCGTGACACCGTACTTTTTCATTGGCGATGACATCTTCGGGCTTGACAGCGATTTTTTAAGGCCCATAACAGGAGCATGAGTCTGACAACTTCTCAGGAGGTCTTTACTTATCGCTTGAGTCGAGCAAGGCTGACCGTAGAAACGGCATTTGGAAAATTAGCCGCTCGTTTCAGATTTTTCCATCGATCAATCGAACTATCGTTGGAAACCTGTGATGTTCTGGTTAAAGCATGTTGTGTTTAACACAACTATTTAACACGAAATGTACTCCATGATAAAGAGTCAGAACCAATGATTTTACCAAAAACATTAACACCATTATCAATACAAGAATACAATCGTTATAAGTATGCTAACAGTGTTAGAGAAAATGTTTGTAAATACTGCATTACGAATGGTGGTATTGAATTTCAGTGGAGGAAAATAAAAAAATTTATTATTCGTTGATATTACATCTTTCTCGTAGTTTTATTTAATCAAAAGTAATTTCAGAAAAATCAAGTGCTGTTTGCAACTTATCTCAACTTCTGCTTTCGTTTGCTAATGGATCTGAGTTTGGGCTTGAATAAATTTTGGATGACATCGATTGCAGAATGGCTTGTGAAAGGAGGTTGTGTATTTTGCTCATATTGATTGTAGCCTCGTATGGTGTCAGCTGGCTTAGTTAGAAGCAACATTCTTTCCAAATGCAGAATACTCTGCCTCTTCCGTAGGCTTTAGTGCTTGTGTCGCATGTTTGACTATGGCATCAACAGCTTCCTCAAAATTAGGAAAATTCGATACACATAAACGTTTTCTGCCTTTGCCCAATCCTTTAGAAGAAGTCGTTTGTAAAGAATTTTAAGAAACATGTGATGGTATATCTGATGCTTCCAAAAACAAGTCGATAGATTCGTTACTCACATCAACGTTGGCTTCGGTCTCCTTATTGTCAAGGCCGCAAACCTATTTATATGAATATTTGGGCTTCAGGCTCGGAAGTGACTAACCTTTTTTTTTCTAAATTGGAAACCGGGCACGTTCTATTGCACGTATGCATCTTTTTTTTTTTGAATACCTAAATGCATTCATATATACAATAGTAAATAAATACATATAGGTATACATTAATTAAAAAATAGCATAAATACCTAATAATAACTGAAAATAAATAAATATATTATAATAACTCTAATCTTAAATAACTAACTTATTGCACTTTGACTGACTAAATAAATAAGCTAATACATAAATAAGAATCATTTTATTAATTTGATTTCAGATGAAGAGGTGAGACAAAAACCGTTCGGCAGTGTAACTGTCGAAAATGAAAACGAAGTTGTTCCAGCCTATTATACAACCAATTTCATCAAAAAAAAACATGCAAAAACAATGAAAATGATAGTTTTAAAAATTTGTGATGTTTCAGATCAAAAGATTTCTCTTGCATTGCACATTTATTAATACAGTATTTATATATATAAAATTTTAAAAAAAAATAAATAAACTAGTAAACAATAATAAACAAAACCAAAGAAAAATAAACAAGTTATATTTTGCGCATTATTCAATGAGATAATCAAAGCAATTCTGTTTGCTCAAACTCTGGTTCTAACAAAAATTGAATTACTTCAGATGGAAGGGTGTTATTTTTGTTTGGAATTAGTTTCCTTAAACTACTTATAAGGGGATCAGATGTCACCAAAAGATTATGAACGACATCTTCCATATTTTGCTGCCTGGAAAATTTTCTTGCAAAGCTTTTCCGAAAGCGCTTTATATCTTTGTTTCGGGATTCTTGAGCTTCTTCGCCGAGCTGCTTAATAGGAAGAATAGCTTCAAAAATAATCTCAGGGCTATGTATTAGTATTTTATGCACTGAAGTGGGCATATAAATACCACATAGTTCCACAAACAAACTAGCGGTATCTATACAAAATTGTTTAAATCGACTGATGGGAATTGGAAACCCACTCGATATTGTCAATAAAACAACACGAAATCGGCATATGAGGTTTTCATCTATAAGGATAATTTCCGCAGAAGCTATACTATCATGGAAAAATCGAGGCAGTGCTGCCATTGTTCGTACTTCCATAACCTAGTTTGGGTTTTGTCAACCATTAGACCCATTCGGTTCCGAAAAGCTTCTTGGATTCTTTTTTTGTTTTATTCGATTTTTCTCTTATTTTCCTCACCACGAGCTTGTCTTAAGGGTAGCTTATAGGAGACATGAAGTAAACATTCTAAAAATCTTATCCACGCATGCAAGGAGGATAACCCAAACCTCAGTTTTGATCTGTCAAGAATTTGTTTGTTTATCACCAAATCCATTTGATGTCAAATTGCAAAGGTAACATATTTGATTTGATGAGGTCTCCGTTATTGCATTGCAGACTTTCCCGTCAATCGTTGTAAGCGGCATGTTATGCTTCATTGGAATGCTTTCGTTTGCATGGACTACCACGTTTTCACTCAAATTCGCTATTTGATTTTCGGTCGGTAAATCGTTGTTTGTATTCACTCATACCCAAACTTCCATCACAGCCCCATTTAGAAATGAGGTGCATACTATACTCTTTGCACTTGTGTGCAAGGATTCAAAAACATCTTCTATTCCTTGGAATAAGTGGCGAATGATATGATCAAGAAAGCTTTGAAGAGGTGTTTCTGCAATAGATTCGGTTATGATCATTTTTTTTGGCTCCTGTGGCTATTAGCTTCATTGCAGAATCTCTTATATAAAAAGATTGCATTGGAACTTAGTCAACTTTGCTTCAAAAACTATTGAAAGAGCTTCATCCGCTGTGTATGGAATTATTTCTTGGTCCAATTTCTTTGAGGCTTCTTGGTATTTTTGACCGCGTGAAGAACTTTAAGAAATTAGGTTTCTTAAGACTTGAGGAGTCAATTTTTCCCTCTTCACGAAGTTGCATTTGCCCAGCATATCTCAATTCTTCAGTGGAGTAATTCGAATGTAAGTCTTCTGTTTTTCGTCTCTTTGATCTTTCACTTAGATTCGAAAAATCAAAGTCAGTCAAAATGTTGTTTGTTTGCTCTGAAATCTCAATGTTCATCTCATTTTTCAACGTTTCTGCCAAAATCTTGACTTTTGCAATGATGTCTCGAGATGTGCAACTTCTTAAATAATCAGCTAATTTCTTGAGAGATAAATGAAACTTGATCGCAATCCTGTATACAAAATAAAAAGCTCAAATTAAAAAAACAACACTAGAACGCCTTGCCATAGCATCTTTGAAAGCCAATATTTAAAAAAGTCGCCAAAAGTAGCAATATGTTTTGACTGTTTCTAATAAAGGAAATGCATGCGCAAAATTTACGTCTATTTGGGTTGCAAAGCAATGTCAATCAATGTAACTTATTCATTATAAAAGACAAATAAAAAACTGCCAATCAAATACATTGGCCTTACTGTTCCCCAAATTAGGTATATCTATAAATTTTTTTTAAACTTTAAAAGCATCGGCTGATTTAACCGTTATAATTTGCATCGTATGATCTATGAGGCTTGAAGCTTACACTATTTGTAATATCGTTTTCCAAAAACAAATTCACTCTGTGATTGCATTGGTAGTGGTAAAATAAAATGTCAAAATGAAATGTTTTTTTTTTCATTTCATGTGAGAAGTATTTTGTTGCGAACACGTTGTTCAAAAACTGGAAAAGTAATTAAAAAATAAATATGAGTGATACCACGTACGACGAAGTTGACCTCAATAAATATATTCTAAGTAAAAGGGATGATGGCAGTATAGTCTATATCTTTGGGAAAGTGTTTTTAGAACACAAACCAAGTAAGTTTTGTTTGCACTGCAAAAACAATTGGTTAGGTACAATGTTTTCATTTCAGCAAACTAAAGATATTGCGTGAACTTTGAAGATGTTTCTACATTTTTTTCGACTTCGATGAAAACTTGGATGTTTCTGATAACCTGATTCCTGCTGGTAAGTTGCTCGTGAAAAAAAAAATTTAATGTTATCTCGCATTTGTTGTAGAAAATCAAGTACAACTCCCTTCACCATTATCGATCGCATCACAGCCGTTCGCCAGTGAATCACATTTATCAACCAAAACAATTGATCAGTACAAATCGTCCAACGCAATTCAACGACAACGACACACACCATTCAGTCCAAGCACCTTGCTGCCATACAAATCTCAAACTCAAACATAAACCAGTCAAAGCATATTGCACAAATTTCGACCTAAGACATCATCCAGTCCAAGCACCTGGCAGCAACACAAATTTCAAGATTTCAACCTCAAATATCATCCAGTCCAAGCACTTCGCAGCCATACAAATTTCAAACTCAAGTTTCATCAGGTTCAAGCACATTGCAGCCATGCAAATTTCAAACTCAAACATCAACCAATCAAAGCTCCTCGCAGCCATACAAATTTCAAACTCAAGTTTCATCAGTTCCAAGCATCTCGCAGCAGTTCGAATCTGAACAGTATGAATCTGAACAGTATGGATTTCACTCACAGCCTTTCCCAACTGAGTTGGACGAGTCATTGGAATTAAGCAACCATCAGCCTTTCCCAAATGACTCGCAGTTGCCATTGGGTAAGTTTAGTTGGATTTTAAAAATGTTATTGTTTTAATGTGAAATTCTTTCTTAGATACATTTCGGTGGACAGAAGGGCGTTCAAGGTTCATGCTTTCAATTTATGAGCAGTGTATGGACGACGTTGGGCCATGAAAAAATTCTGAATCAAGAAAGTAATGTGGGAACACGTAAAAACAGCTTGTTCCGAAAAATTTCATGAAAATGTTTCTACGGAAAGTATTATTGGGCCGTACAAAACCATCATAGGGACATTCAAAAGGGAGGTGAAAAACAATAGGACGAGTGGGGCTGTAAGACAGACCTTGGGATATGGAGACGTGCTGGAAAAAATTTTGTCGGCAGACGATTCGCTTCTCCCTGAAAAGTGGATGAGCGCAAACCGGATAAAAATAAAGAGCTCGTTGCTGTCAGCCGAAACGGAAAGACTGTTAGCCCAAAAAGTCTGGAAACATATCCTAGTTTTGAGGATTTAAGTGGAACACCACTCCCACAGAAGAGAAAGAGGAAAAGTACCCAAGAAATCATCGCTGACAAATTAATAGAAGAAAAGAAGAGGAGGTCTGAAATTATGCGAGCGGACAAGCTGCGAATGCATACAGAAAAGCTGGAAAAAATGGGCCTGTTTATCGAAGCAATTAAAAAAAAAATAATTGAAAAAATTTTCATTTTGAAAATGTTATCTTTTATTAAAGTTATTTAAAAAAATATGTCAATGTTTGTTAAATTAAATAAAAAAATCAAAAGCTTTCAGCTATGAAATCTCTTTTAATTTCGCCCAAGCGTTTTAAGGCAATGTCTCCTCTTTGTTGCGACTCTGGATCTTGTTGGGGTTCATCTGTGTTTGGAAGTTGTGTGCGATCATTGGCTTCCTCTGTCCATATGTCTCCATCGTCTATACATATATTGTGCAGAACACAGCACGCCAAGATGAATTTGCACATTCTCTCAACCTCGAAAAAATCCAACCTGAATCCTGAATCTAACTTTTAGTAATTATTGAATTGAATTATTTTGTTAAATAAAATCACACCATTACTACTACTACTACTACTACTATACCTGGAAAATCGTCGCTTATAAAAGATAACTGAAATATTCGCGCATCATGGATTCCACTAGGAGATCCAACAAACACATCGGTAAATCTTTTATCCGCATCGCAAATTCCTTGTAATGTCAATGATAAAAGGTCGATCTTATTTTTTCGCTTTTTTCCTAATGCATATATAGCAGCCGTCAATGCAACCAATGACAACCTTGAAACCTGTAATCTGAAAAATTGGTAAATGAATTAAATTGTTACAATCTTGCAATGTCGGTTTCTTATTCACATACATTTTCAAATGCTCGAGCAGTTCTTATCTTCTAGTCTTCCGTCTGGTGCCATGACATTTGGCCAAGTGCCATATTGCTATATTTCAAAATATGGCCATTTGACACTTTTCAATTGTGTCACATGGCCAAATTGCCATTTGTCGCTTTGGCAATGTGTCATTTGACCATTATGGCCAAATGACACTTTGAAACTTGTTCTTAAAGTGCAAAAATTCAAAACAGAAATAAATTACAATTTTTAATTGAACTCAAAAACTTTATTCAATAAAAATAAAAAAAACAATCAAAAATAAAAGAAAAAAACTCCAAAAAAATACAAAATTTTCAGAAATACATAAATTTGTTAACATAATGTGCATAATTCTTAATAAATGTAAGGTATAACAAAATTTCTTGATTTAACAATAAATAGACGTGCTATTTTTACCAATTGTCCTACAAATAGGACAAAGTATAGGACTATGTTTTTTTGTGTACTGTTCTGACAGCCTTGTATAACACTCTAAACATAATTTAAAGTGGTTACAGGGCTGCAAAAGAATCGTTCGCACATTGTCAACGCAAATAACACATAAAATTGGTCTCTCCTCTGAATTTACAATATCTACATTTGGTACATACTGGTCTTCTTCCTCGTCCGAACCACCATTTTCGTCGAAACGAATAATTTCTTTTTTTACCAACTTGTTGTTTTCGTTCGTTAGTTGGTTTAAAAAATCTGTTATTGAAATGACTTTTTTAACAAGTTTTTGTAAAGATTTTTCAATTAAATTATGTTTGTCCATACATTTTTTTTTTTTGGGGGGTTCAAAGATAGAAAATGTTCCATTCAAGGACATAATCAATTCCCGGGATTTGATGCGCTCCTCGTCCAGCAAAATATCTAAAAACTTAAAAAAATTTCCTTTTTTAGAAAGTTTTGCACTTAGTCGACTGTTGTAGCCCGCAAGGACACTAGTGGTTCTCATGAGGCAACCAAAAACCGAAAACGCTGATGAAGTTTCCTAAAAAATTAATGTTCTTAATTAATGACGATACGTATATTAATTAAATTTAAAATACCTTATCCATCCATTGTCGTTTGAAATAACTCAAAAAATTCTTAAAGTTTGATTCACCATTTATTTTAAATCCAATTGCATTTGCTTCTGTATACAAAATATCAAACCAAGAGAAATATCACCTTTAAACTTAAATATGCATACATACATATGTATTTATGTTTATGTATTCTTATCTACTATTATAGATATCCAATTGGAAATCTTTTCTTCGAAAACTGATAATGATAATGTTTTAGAAAATCTCAACGTCATTTTAATCATCTTTGCATATGTTTCCAAATTATAAATATTATTTATAATTCTTTTTTAAGAAATCTCAATCTTTATTTTAACTTAATGTAAATTAAAATGTTTTTACTCACGTGGTTATCAAGCGCGAAGTGCACAATTAACAATTGCTTGTAACCACAAGAAGGTATACCACTAAAAGTACCATCTAAGAGATAGTTCCTGCTCGAACCATTTTCCAGATTTTGAATTGCGGCTGCTATCGTCGGTGAAAGAAATATTGTGTATGCAAAATTTTCTTCTACTATAGTGCTTTGATAGAAGAGCTTGCTGTCATAGCGGGATACTCCAAATTTGTTCATTACAGCCTCACTTTTGAATAAATCTAACACTTCTTTAGCATTAACCGGTGTTTTCGGAAAAGATTTGTTTCTTATTCGAATCAAATTTCTCCTTATCTTTCCAAACGACACCTCATGAAAATAAACCATTTTTAAACAGATGTGTATAGGTAAAACCTTATTGCTTTAAATAATGTTATTGATCAAATTTTAGTTGATTATAAAAGTAAGTGTGTTCATAATTATGGACATTCATACGAATGCATCTATCCTTAAAATAAATATGTACCAAAGCCATTGTGTATTTTTAAGAAAAATCAATGAATACCTTACCTGTGGTGTATGCGGAGAACTCACACTGGCGTTTACCTCGTCAAACACTTCGCGAATACCACTTTTTTTTAGTGAGACGTTTTCACATTCTTTTTTAATTTTATTAATATGGTTCATTTTTAATTTTAATTGTTCATTATTAGGATGATTATGCACAGCACTTTTTTTAGGTATTCGTACCAAATTAACATTATTAAAATCAATGACAGCGCTTGCATTACAATTTTGATCATAGCACTCATAGTATGTACTGGTTTTTGAATTATATTAAATTCTATAAATTTGTTTAATATCTGGAATGTAAAGCAGTTTACTTCCTCTTTTCAATCCATCTAAAAATTCAAAATTATAAATTTCTGACGTGTCAACCATGATCAAGTCCACTCTGCACTTTGTAACAAAATTAAGAATGAGGAGATCGCAAACAACTTCTTAGAATAAGTAAAGTAATTGGCAATTTGTCATGTTAGTCTCTTATTTCATGGTTGCCACTTTAAATTAAATTCGTTGAAAAATAAAGCAATATACATAAATACATATACCAAATACAAAATATAAAGTAAAATTTTTTTATAATTTTATAAATGCGTGTGTATGTTAATTTACAAATTCTTGTTTTTATCCTATTAATGTTTGTAAATATTAAGAACTAAGAAATAAAATGAATATTGAAATGGTTGCATATTACCAAATTGGCAACCATGAATATACTTGTTCAAATTTCTTGCAGCTGTAAAATTAGTTACTTACAAAAAAAAAAAAACAAGACGATAAAAAAGGTTCAGTTAAATAGCCTTGAACTAAAAAGCCCATCCAAAATATACGCATAACATTTTGTTTTTGCTCGAAACACCTGCAAAAAATATGGTCAAACGACACTTTGAAAATGTGTCAAATGACCATATTCTAATATATGGCCATTTGTCACTTTGAAAAGCGTCATTTGGCCATTTGGCTAAATGACACAAAAAATATGGTAAAATGACACATTGCCAAAGCGACAAATGGCCATATGGCCACGTGACACAATTGAAAAGTGTCAAATGGCCATATTTTGAAATATGGCCATATGGCACATGGCCAAATGTCATGGCACCCTTCCGTCTTAGGAAATTTTATGAACTGCGGCGAGTTCTTTAACATAAAATCAAGTATGTTGGACATAATTCGGAATGCGGAAGATGTTGAAACGTAAAATATATTTGAGACTTCTCTGTATGTGTCTTTATTGCCGGCGAACCTTATCTATGATGATAACATTAGTACCTACATTTTTACGCCTTGTTTCTTCAAAACTTACCATAAAAATAGGTACATTTGTACATTGGCAGGAACTTTTTTTCTTCCCTTATTTATTTCCTTTCTGAAGACCGTGTCTGACCGTTTGATAACTTGCTTGTATGTATTGGTGTTCACTCCCTTGCACCTAAACAGAAACGGGAGTGAAAAAATCACTCCAAAACTTGTCTCCAAACCGCATTTTGTAAAACGTTTGGGAGTGATTTGGATACTTTATCTGTCAGATCTTACATAAAAACTCTCCAATTCACTTCCGATTTGGTTTTTGGAAAACGACATAAACAACTTTGCATTAAAAAAACAACAAATCCCTTTTTTTTATAGTTATGGGCATGTTTTCGGGAAAATTTACCAGTGTGAGTCGGTTGCGCGGGATTTCTTGGAGCAGGGCACGTCTGGTCAACCAGACCAAAAAGGCTGTCTGGCTGGAGAGGGACTGCCAAAATTTAATCTGCCTCTACAAGGAACTCTACCGCAGTATGGCAAAAATGTGGTAGTGAAAACTAAAAAAAAAAAATGGAAAGAATTGCCGAGCAGATGAGTGCTGACCAGGGTTGGGACTTTACTGCATATGCAGTAGATCTACTGCACTTTTGTCGAAAAATAAATCTACTGCCTTTAAATCAAATCTACTGCACTTTTGTTCTTACTCAGCCGTATTTATTAGATTTCGCTATAACACGCTTAAAACGCAAAATAGTTATGCAGTGAATAAGAACTTATTAAAACTTTATTCAGTGAATAAAAATCCTTATGTATAATCCTTTTCATCACCCATTATAGTTATTCATACCTTATGTCAAAATCATAAAGAAATTCTCTAATTTGGTTTCTCAATGGTTAAAACTGACAACAGAAATTTGTTTTTGTTTATATTTTCTTAGCTATGGAAGATGAAATGTAGGTCACACAATGTACGTTATTCTATATATTTATGTACTTCTATATTATTCTTTGGCTTTAATTTCTAGTTGTTTTGTTAACGTTTCGCAACTGGAAAACTTGTAAGAAACCAATATACAAAAAAGGAAAACAATGCATATTTCTTTCAATTGAAACACAATTACTACATCCAAATTATTTATAAAGTTAATGTAATTTGAGTACATTTCCATTTTAGTTATTGTAAAATTCTCCAAGTTGTAAATAAACCACTGAATGAAAACTCAATACTCAAAATCAAGTGAAATTTATGCGCTAAAACACGCTTAAAACACGCATATCGGCGTTTAAGCTATTCAGTTCTTATTCACTGACAAAAATTGATTATAAATACGATTTTTGTTTTATTCAATGATTAAGCGTGTTTTAAAGTTGTGCGGAGTTTATTATGCGATTATAGATACGGTTGACTATGTATAACTAAACAGGTCTTTACATTGAAATTTTTAAATATTATATTAGTATGGATTCAGTCAGTACCAATGCAGGATTAGAAAGTACCTTACATTTATCTTTCCTATACGGATATGAATTCAATTTTATGTAGAAATTTGTGATTAAATAAAAAAGCGTTTTAATTTTAATAATACATAATTAAAACTTCTTAAGTATTTAGATGCAAAGGTAGTGATATATTCTCTATACAATGACCTCGTTTTGGCCATTGTAGCGTCTTTTCCTTTCTTTAATTTGATTTGATTGACAATTTTGAAGAACTTAACATTGTTTGGAGGTCTTTGTTGGGAAACCAATATCTTTTAGATAAATATTATGATGCTGTTGACATAACAGCTTTTAGGGTCAAACTTAAAAATGAAGAAAACACTTTTGGGAAAAAAATTTAATAGTTTATGTACAATGTATGTACATATATGTTAATTTTATGATCACTGCCACATAGTAGTACCGCAGCAGATCGGAAATTTTCGACAGTTAGTTAAGTGAAGGATAAACTTCGCAACAAATTGAATATAACCATACTTTAGAAAATGCTATACCCTGTAAGGAAATGGACGACCTTAACAAAGATTGTTGGGAACCTTCGGATTCCGTGGGCCTTAAAGAGTATTTTAATAAGTTTTTATATGTCGACGGACAATAAAAAAAAATAAAAAAAAATAGTTAGCAATTATGACAGTACTTTTTTTAATTCAAAGCTGATGTTCATATAATTTTATGAATTTTTAAGTGAATTTGCTTTGAAGAGAAATGTTTATTTTTTTATCTTAAGTTATGTATGTATATGAATCTATGTTTAAGGTTGTTCGTGTTTTGAAAATGAAAAATCTACTGCAGAACAGTTGAATCTACTGCATTTTTATTTCAAATCTACTTCGGACATTTTTCCAAAAAGTCCCATCACTGGTGCTGACGGGAGCACATTCACGGCACATCAAATGGAAGGGAAATGGAAGTGCCTGGAAAGAGCATTTAAGAAAAAGATTGCTCATACCTCATAATAAAAAAAAAACCGGCAATGATAGAGCAACGCGTCTGTATGAAAAGTAAGTATGTCTCTCAAAAAAGGCTTTACTTAAGCTCCACATAGCAATTCATCTATGTTTGTTCTTATTTCAGTGAGCTCTCTGAAATTTTATAAATCGCTCTTCTATAGTACTTTAAAATTTGCTGGGAAGATCGAAAAGCAGTGCTAAGACGATAAATGACATCTTGGTTCAAATGGGTTTTTCTGAAGGTATGGTTTGTGTTACAGAAGAAAATTGAAGAAAAATATTATTCACATATTTTTTTCATTTCACTTGAGTACCAAGTAGACACTTCGAATGAAGTCCTTCCTTCAACAAGTGCGGAAGCAAACGATGCTGTGTTGCAAAGTCCTTCTTGCAGGATTCATAGGAAAGAGAAGGTAGCTGCTGAACTCGGCAAGTGGAAAGAACAAAACACCGAAGAAAATTGCAAAAAAAAAACAACACAGGATGGATAACCTGCAAGCCCACCGTGAAAAGCTGGAGGCTTACAAAGAACGCACAGCTGTTTTGAAAGGCCTACTGGAAACCTTAAAAAAAGACAAATATAATTTAATCTTACTTGTTTCTGGTTTTATTGTGAATGTAATTAATTTTTTTGTTCTTTACTGTATACCTACTCCTACAGTTGTAGTTATAATCCCATTCCAAAGTATGTCTAACCTCGGACAGCTCTTAGAACAGTGTCCAACTCCAAAACTTATTTATAAACACTTTCATCGCTGTTTGAGGAAAGTCTAACTTTAGACACCGAAATTGGTTGTCTAAACTGTGGCTAAAGCGACATTTGATACAACAAAGAAACAATTTCGTTGAACATGATCGAAAAAATTAATTAGTTTGAGATGTAAAAATGCTTCTATATCAACAATTTCATTTACAAATTGCTCATATTTGATCATTTTGTGAGACTTGGAAAAGCTGTAACACAAAGTCAAATCAGCTGTTTTTTTTGGAATGTATTTATAAACACGAAATTGGCTATGGCATATGGCTTGTCCAAGTATTTAGATACCGTCTAGCTGGACAGTTGTCTAAGGATGTTCTAAGCAAATTTTATAAATACGACTAGCAGATGTATAATGAAAAAGACTGTCTACTGATTTTAGAAATACATAATATTGAAAGTTTAAAATGTATCTATACTTTTGAATTAAAATGGGAAAAAACCTCACCAGAAGGCCGATTCTTAAGAGCAAATCCTATACTTTGTTGGGGAGATCTATGGTGCTCGAAGTCCTCTCTTTCTTCTTCTTCTTCCAATTCAAAAAGAATCTCATGTCGTTACACAGGTTGTGCAAAACAATATATGCACGAACAAAATGACAAAGTTTTTTCATTCCTCTTAATTTGCAATAATATTGTCATGAACCGAACCAGGATGTCCAACGAAGATATCACCAAACTTTCGTTTCTCATCGCATTTTGCTACCCGACACTTATTACGCTCTTTCTATCAATGTTGTCATTGCCTGGGCGGATTAATCCGTCAGGCCCCGGCCCATAGAACGCACGTTCTTATGAGAGGTGACCCATAAGCACAGCGAGCAACGCGGCGCACGCGCCGAGTAGCCAAACTTCTATTTTGCCGCGCCGCTCACGCGGTGAAATTTGCTGTCAAAATCAATTTGAAGTTCTCTCTTGTTGCTGCTGATGAGATAGGACAAACTGATACCTCAGAGATGTGACTCAATTGTGGTTGCAACTGCTGCTAAAATAACAGTTTTAGGAGCATTTTCAATCAGATTTTATTGTCAAACTATTTTAGATGTTGAAAATATGTAAGCTTAGCCATAAAGATCGATTTTTTTTTTGAAAATAATGAAACAAAAGCATTTTAAAGTTTGACAACTGCAAAAAAAGTTTTAAAAAACCTTTTTTTTGTTATATTTTGCTAAAGTCGCAATTTAAAAAGCTTATGTTTCATTTTTTGCCAAAGAATCAATTCTTTGAAGGCAAGTGCCAATATTTACGCCAAATTTAATAAAATATCTACAAAATACAATGCTTTTTTATACATAATATGTGAATATATGAACTCAGACATGCACTTTTTAGGCTTATAGACTATTCCCATTGGGTCAAAAGCGCGGTTTTGGTAGCAACTCCCAAATACTAACAAATTTTCACATAAATTTTTTCAGAACCTCATGTTTTCATTAGCGAGATGTTTTAGCGAGATGTTTTCAAGTCGCTTATGATAAAACCTATAGCAAATAAGTGACGGAATAGAAACTATTTTATATTCTAAATTTCTTCACCATAAGCAAATGTTGCTTATAACAAATCTTTTCTCTTCACTTCGAACACATAATTTTTTAAGTGTTTTATGATACAAATTAACTTGTGTATGACTCAATTTTTCCATTCTACAATAAATGAACGTAAAAATACAATAACATTAATAAAAGTGATTTTTCTAAAAACGAAAAGTTCAAAAATGGAGAGGTGTTAAAAAAACTGTTAAGGAACGGTTCACTCGTTCTCGTAAAAAATTGTGTTTTTGTCCCAGTGAGAGGCTATTTAAAGATTTCCCAAACCGAAGCCATTTTGTTTTTGTGACGGTTACACATACAAAAATTTTTTTTCATTAACAGTATGTAAATAACCACACACACACGACGAAATATTCTGACAACAGCAAAAATGAAGCGAAACTATACTGCTTTCTACACTATAAATTATTTTTTCAAAGTAAATGCGCTGGTATCGCCATTTATTTTCACAGTTTCACGAACAACTTTTTCAAATTGGAAAAAGCGAATCCTAAAACCAATGGAACGCATATAATTTTATAATTTTTTTTGTTTGCTTTGTTTTTAACGTATCATAAAAAGGTAAAACCTGACACTAATTCGATCTGAAACGCGATTCAATCCTAAGTGGAAATGAGGTATTTGAAGCATTCATGAAAATATAATCCATGTACCAGTGAAAGCCTCACCCACCTCTAGTTTTAGTGAATAATCGACTCATCCCTAGTTCGTTTGACGTTTGTGTTACTTATTTCAAAATTAATTTTTCGCAAAGCAAAACACAAATCTGGAGCGAACCACAAAGAAGAAAGGACCTAGCAAGAAAAAAAGGAAAACATACCTCAAGGTAAGCATGAACATTTCTTTACAATTAGTT
This sequence comes from Melanostoma mellinum, assembly GCA_914767635.1. Classification (NCBI taxonomy): domain Eukaryota; kingdom Metazoa; phylum Arthropoda; class Insecta; order Diptera; family Syrphidae; genus Melanostoma; species Melanostoma mellinum. The sequence continues at coordinate 152,478,424 of OU612060.1, forward strand.
TTTTTTTTTATAATTAACGCGCACATCAAGGGGTTACTACCCTTTTAATGTTTTAAAACACAGTGCGAGCATTTAGGAAAATAGGAGAGGATTTGGAAGGAGACACCGATGCACGTAGCTTTTGAATCTTGGTGAATGGATATGCAGGGGAAATAGAGAGCCAGGTAAAGCATTCCACATTCGGGTGGTGCGTCTGAAATACGAATCTCTATACTTGACTGTACGTCCGAAGTTGGGCTCAAGGTAAAACTGATGAACATTCCTAGCGAGGCGGGTATTGCGGCTAAATTGTTTCAGGGGAGGAATGCAACTGGCTACTTAACTAGAGCACTGCTTGTGAAAAAAGTGATAAAACAGAGTGAGACAGGTAACGTTTCGACGATATTCGAGAGAATCAATCGATTCTACGAATGAACTATCACCTATCAATTTTAACGCTCTATTTTGTACCCTATCAAGTAGGCGCAAAGATGTCTGAGAAGCACCTGACCAGATTTGGGAGTTATACGCTAAGGTGACCATACGTCCCGCTTTGGGCGGGACAGTCCCGCTTTCAGGCAGTCTGTCCCGCTGTCCCCCGCGAGGCTGAAATTGTCCCGCTTTTGCAAGTTTTGTTTCTTTTGATTCGATAAAATATGAGCAAAAACATCTCCATTCTTTTGTATATTGTTATCAACTCGGAATGCGTGCAAGCAAAATTCTCGAGGTTAAAATTTAAAAAAATTTAAGTGGAAAAAAAAAATATGTTTCAAAAATTCCTCTTTTGGCGAGGTGAAATCTGAAGTGTTGGTTGCATTTGAAGTTGTGGTCAAAGCTGACAAATCCGGCAAAATTAAAGTTGTGTAAGTAATTTTCGTGAAGTTGTGTGTGAGCAGCTTGTGGACAAATTCCGCCATGGCCAGAGATTGCCATCTTTTTAATTAGTTATCGATGGATTTGTTTTAGTTCTAGTAGTGTTTTGTAACAAAACAATACTGCCTAAACGCAAGTGTTCCTTTAATATTAGTCTGCAACAGATGTATCCATTTATAAAACAAAAAAAAAAAGATGACACCGCAGACGTTACATGATGTAAAAAATGTCGTACAGATTCTACTGCTGGACATGGTGGTGCCAGTGATATAGAAAAACATTTAAAATCAGAAAAACATAGACTTGCCGATCAAGCCGCTGCTTCAAAGCATAATTTTTGTAAGAAAACCGAGTCGCCGACTTCTGAGGATTTGGATTTAGCTGTAGCTGGGGGTACGTGTGCGTATCACACCGTGCTACATAATCACAGTTTTTGGCTCAAATGACTGTTCTTCTTCTTTAATAATTCTAGCATGTTTTGAGCAAGAATTTAGATGTGCACCTACAAAGTTTCAAGCAGTTGTGGTAAATGTGCTCTCAACCATGGCAACCGAAGATTTAAAAGAGCATTTCCGTAAACCCAATTGCAAAACTATATTAACGCATGCTTCAAATCATGGCTCCATCAAATTATTCCCAGTTTTAATTCGCAATTTTTTGCCATCGGAAGGTGTGAAAGTTAAGGTTTTAGAGTTTCGGGAGCAGCCAGGCGAAACATCGGATATTACTGTAGTTATTGAATTCTTATTGTATTGAAGGAAGTATTGTATTTTAATGACTTAAATAAAAAAATTGTTACGTTTTGTGGAGATAACACGAGCTGCAACTTAGGGGGAAAAAATAGGGGAGGAAATAATAATGTTTGGTTGAACCAATCACTTTGCAGACAGAATATTGGGATTGGATGTGGAGCCCACATAGTCCACAACGCGATCAAAACTGCCGCTGATTGTCTTCCTGTGGATTTCGAATGCATTATAGTAAAAATTTACTCATTTCTACATCTACAGCGTTCGAGTAGAAACTTTGAAAGAGTTTTGTATTTCTACCGAGACAGAGTATAACAAGCTGCTGGGCTATAGTAAAAAATAGTGGATTACGTTAGTGCCTGCGAAAGAGTTTTCAAAATGTTTCAGCTTTTGAAAAACTATTTTCAGAGTATCGACAAATGCCCAAATATTTTGAAGACGTTTTTCGATAATCCCAGCTCAGAATTGTGGTTATATTTTTGGCAAGCACAAGCGGTGACCTTTCATGAAGTTGTTTTGAAAATCAAAGCGCCAAATGTATCGGCTATAGAGTCTGCCAAGGAAATTAATCGTCTCCGAGATAACCTAACACTAAATGAGAATACAATTTTCCTTCCTCACATGGCCCGTATTGCCTGATGGTAAGATTAGAAAGAGCAGAAGAAAAACCAGCAGTAAGCCAGAACGTAAAAACGGCTGAGTTTTATAGAACAAGCAAGGAATACTTGGACCAGTGCCAGTGGTGTCAATTTAGCACAGAACTGGAATGGGCAAATTTAACAAAAGTGCCTAGTGGTTGATTTACTAATCACACAAGGATTTATTTGCAGAAGCCAAGATGCGAAAGTCTTTGACGGGTTTTCACTTATTTTAAACTTTGTGACCGATGAAAACATTTCTGGCTGGAATACCGAGAATTTTTCAACTGAAAATCGTTGGGTTGGTTTATTCCAGCACATTCGTGCCAATAATCTAACTTCAACAAATTTTTCTATTATTGAGTATTGAACCTGGAAGTAACGCACCTGTGGAAAAAGTTTTTTCTCAAATGAACAAAGGTTTGGACAAGAAGTGATAAAACACAGTTTAGTGTCTCAGTAATGAAAGCTACTTTGATCACAAAGATAAATATAAATAAACCATGTACTTAACTTCACACTTTTCTAAAAACAAGACTCGATATTTTAAAACAAATTTGTTCAGCCGATAAATATAAAAACACAAACTAAGATCCACGCCACTACTTACTCGTATTTGCTTTGATTATTTAAAAATAATAATAATAATAAGAAACCTTGTAAAACACTACTAACATTTTTTATTACATAATTCCGAAGATGTCCCGCTTTGACCAAAAAAATAAATGGTCACGTTAGTTATACCGCAGTTTTGGGCGGATGAAGGCCTTATAAATTGTAGCCAATTATTTATTACCGAAGGCAATTGCATTACAGTGTGCACCAGAACATGCTAAGGATGATGCGTTGCTCCTGAAAGTATATTTGCACCAGACCAGATAGCTGAATACTTTCAAGATATTTTTCGTCCTGTAAGGGAAGGTGAAAATCTTGTTGACGCAGGCTGGGCTTAAAGGAAACGTCAAAAATGTCTGAAAGACCACAACAAATTGGCCTCTTGAATATAACTTCATCTGATGTGTCTAAATGGAAGTGTAATTGCTTCTGTAAAGCAGGAATCGGTGAGAAATGTAAGCACATAGCTGCTTGCTTAGTTCAGCTCCAAAAGTGAGTAACATCTTCATTTTTTATATATTAAATTTAATAGACACACATTATTATTTAGGAACCTTTACCTTAAACCGTTGAGCTGCACTGAGTTGAAGCAGAAATTATGAAGAGTTGGCAAGGAACTAACATCTTCCTATGGAGGAGTAAAGATTTAAAATATGTGGTACTTTCCAAGGTGAACTCTCGAGAAGGAGAGGAAGTCAATGAAAGTATGAAGAAGCGAATAATTTCAAAGACACTACTTGAAGGTAATTCTATTTGAAGGTGTATACTATATTCTATATAACATTCTAATCATTTTTAAAATAATTCTATCTTCTTTAGTTGCTTCTGAATCAGAATTCGTTATTTTTCAAAAGGGCTACAGGTCATCAGCTCCTCCTGGATAAAGGGGGGGGGGGGGGGCGAATAAGTTTTTTTTAACAACAACGTCAAGAAGACTAAAGAAGAAGCAATAGGACTCTGCAAATTAACAAAAACCCAATCAAGCAACGAATTGATGCAGGAGAGGAAAATACGAACTACTGCAAGTATTTCGTATACACTTTTTACTGCCAGAAATAAAACAACCAACTGGACAAAAAAAATTGCCTCCGTTTATTCCTGCAATTTTACAGGAAACGAATCTACAAGGTAATATATTTAAAAAAACATTTCGTACTCAAACTTTTGAATATCATAATTATTTATGTATGTATATTAAACAGATACGGTCAGTTTTCCGAAGTAAAAGCGAAGCAAATATATAAAAAATTGTATCTACTCTTTGAGTGTGGCATTTATATTTCCCCATTCTTGCCATACCTTGCCTGCAGTCCTGATGGCATTTCTTTTTCCTGACGAGTGGAAATTAGTGGAGATCAAAAGTCCAGTAAATGGAAAATTCAAAAGCGCGAAGGATCTTTCATCGAAATTGAGTTACCTATTCTCTGAAAATTCAAAACTGAAACTGAAAAAAAGCATCAGTGCTACCGGCAAGTGCAACTAAGTTTATTTATATGCAATTTAAAAAACTGTGATTTCTTAATACAAAGTTCCTTTTCAAATGACATTCTTGTAATCAATTTACCATACGATTACGATTTTATTGATAATTATATAAGAGTCTTAACTGATATTTATTTTGAAAAAGTTTTACCTACCTTTGTTGATCATTAAGATCTTTCTAATATTTTTTTTGTTTGTATATTCTTTTTCCATTTTTTTTTTTCATTATACAAAGATGAAATGACTGAATAAAAATGAAAAGACTGAATTAAATTGCTTACGAAGCCTACCAGATGTGTGTATCTACCTCTACGCTTTAAATAAAAAGAAGTAAACTCCTTTTAATAAGTATTTTTTTAATATTTATTTTATTCAATAAAGATTTGTTTATAGCAATTTATATAATGTGTGTTTAACTAAAGAGCTTTTACTTTAAAAATTTCTCATCGCTAATGATCGGCGGACCCAAGTTAGAAATTGCGCAAACTGTTGTTATAATGTCATCAACGTAAGGGAGAAGGGAAAATGAAATTTGTTGAGAAAGCATCTTAAAAACTTTTAAGCGAGATATTTGCCTCTCAACATGCACTCTGGCTGAAGCAATGAGTCGGTCGTTTTCAACATCTTTAGTTCTTCTTGGCTTCATATGCTGAGGACGAACCATTTTTTTTTTTATAATTTGCGCGCACATCAAAAGGTTATGAATACCCTTAAAATGTTATAGAACACAGTGCGAGCATTTAGGAAAATAGGAGAGGATTTAATAGGAGACACCGATGCACATTGCTTTTGAACTTTTGAGAGTCGTTATGCAGGGGAAATACAGAGCCAGGATAGCATTCCACATTCGGGTGGTGTGACTGAAATACGATTCTCTTTACTTGACTGTACGTCCGAAGTTGGGCTCAAGGTAAAACTGATGAGCATTCCTAGCGAGGGGGGTGTTGCGGCTAAATTGTTTCAGGGGAGGAATGCAGAAGGCTATTTCACTAGAGCACTGTTTGTGAAAAAAGCGATAAAAGCTATTACAATTAGTTAATATGATATGAAATTGTAATTAAATGTAATTAAATATGATTTATAATTGTTTCTTACAGAAATAATGTCAGAAGAGATTCTTATTGAAAAAATAAAATCCCATCCATGCCTTTTCGATAAAGGCCATTGTTTATACAAAAACAAATTGGCGAAAGAAAAGGCATGGATGGATTGGATGTTGCTTCTTCTGCTGGCCCTCAAGGTAAGAAAAGATTTTTAAATTTTTGAAAAATGTATATTATAATCTTTTTCCAGAGGATGTCTGCCAAACCAAATGGAAGTCCTTGCGGGACAAGTTTGTCAAGGAAATGAATAAAAAACCAAAATCAGGCAGTGAAGCTGCTGAAAATTCGAACTGGAAGTTTTATAAGCACATGTTGTTCAAAACATGTTGCTCCAAGAAGGAAAAGAGTTGTTAATTGTAAATTTTCATTAAACTAATTAAATTTTCTTCTTGTTTAAATGGAGAGGGTAGGTATTTAGCACAATGTACATATGTACGTATATTTATTGTTGGAATTTAAAATGGCCTTTCCTACCACGGTGAGTGTGTATCACTTACAAACATATGCATGTACTTACTATACTCAAATTCCAAGAAGTGCAACAAATTTAAGTACATTTAGGAATGAATCAAACATTATTTATTTGAAAATAAATTTCTTTTAGAAACTTAAGTTTTTATTACAAGGCGTCATTAAGCAAATAATCTTTAAGCTGATCTCTTAATTTGAAAGTATCTTGATGCATTGTTACAAAAAAAAATTTTCGGCCTCTGAAGTGGACCAGCATCTCTTCGCCACAAACCCTTGATCAACTTATCGCCTTGGTATCTATCAACATATTCTGTTGGTATATAGCTGCCGTCGTGCATTTTTACAAAGTTGTGTAGTAACACGGCAGCTTTGACAACTTTTTCAGCTGATTCCGGGTTCATTTGGAGTGGGTTTAGTAGAATCCGCCACCGAGAACCAAAATACCGAAGGCAGTTTCTATAACGTGTCCGGCTCTTGAAAGACGCTTGTTGAAATTCTCGCGGTCAAACGGCAAGTGGTCTCCTTAAGGGATAAAAATAATAACTATTTGTTTCATTTAGGTAGCTATATAGTAACTTGCCAGGGTATGGGCGCATTAAATACGTTTTAAGGGGAAAGGCCGCATCTCCAACGAAATAATGAGGAAATCTAACATTTGAAATTGGCAGAATGTCGTCCTCTGGTACTCCCAATGTTCCAGAAAACAACTTTTTGACAAATTTGGAGTGCCATAGGACACAACCATCGCTTTGTGAGCCATATGCTCCAAGGTCGAACCCAGTAAAGGTGTAGTTGGCATCGCAGACACCCAATAAAACGATTGAATAAGTCCCCTTGCAATTATAAAAAAGAGACCCGGAATTAGGTGGGCAAGTTATGTTGATATGATTGCCGTCGATTGCTCCCAAGGTCCCAAGCAATTCGGCATATTCCACATGGCATTAAAATCCTGAGATATATTGCTCAGTTCTGTTTCGTTTGGAACTGACAAGTATATAATGAGCGAGAGAATCCCACAGAACCTCACAGGTTTCCTTTATGATCCTCTTTACACTTGTCAGCCCCATTTTGAAATATGGAAAATATTTGCTTAGACCCTCCATAAGCCAAATAAAAAAAATTGAAGAGCAGCTCAAACACGTCCCTATTCATCCCAACAGTAAATTTGAATTGCTCTGGATCGTTTTGAAACATTTCTTCAAAATTGAGGGTGAAAAATCCAGTTTTTTCACGGTCCTGGTACAATGGTCGTACCCAGAAACGATGATTTGGACTGCACATTATTTTTAAGCACTGGTGATCCTCCATAAGAATAAGTACAATAATTAGTATTTCTGCTAAATCAAATTCTTTTTTTTCTTTATTTATTTTAATATTTGAATACCGAACTGTTTACTTTATTTGCTATAAACAAAAACACAATCTGCCAAAACACCACGCCGCATTCATTGGGTCACGCCCATCAGTTGCAAGCGGCAAAACCCACCGCATCAGTTGCCCGCCCCTCCCACCGCACGCAACGCGTTCTATGGGCCGGGGCCTTTATTCTCGTTCCATCTATCACGCCTAAGAAGGATAAAACAAAAAGTAAAACAATAAGCCGCAAAAAGATCTACAAACAAAAAATTTTATTACCTATAATTCCAGTCATCCCAGTTTTTTCCTTCATAAATAATGAAGTCCGCTGTTTTTCTCTTCATTCGGCCACTTTATAGCAGATTCACAAAAATCGCTGATTAAATAAATGACCCTACTCATCAAATGGCTTACAGTTCTCAAAACAAGGTTAAATCGGTCTGCTATGTCTCTAAAGGAGCAAGCTTCATGGCCTGTAAAACACTAAAAAAAGCGATAGGCGTTTTAGTAGAATATGTTTTGATGGGATCCAATTTCAGATACCCTTCGGACACAAAGAATTTATCCACATGTTGACTGGAAAGGTTACTGCTATTTCGAAAATGAGTTTTAAACTCACTTTCTGTATAAGAAAATACAACTTCTTCAAGACATTTGTTATTACAATTTCTTTTGCCTTTTTCCAAAGCCAGCAGCACAACGTTCAGTTCCTCAAAAGATTCTGTAGATGAATCTGTGGAGGAATTAGTGGACACTTCACTCTCACTGCTCACATCACCCATTGCAAGCAAAAGTTGATTCAATCATGCCATTAGTCTTTCCTAAATGCGTTCAATTATTAAGTGATGTTATTTTTTTAAAGATTATAAATTCAATTTTTTCATTTCACCGGTAAACACTTATCTGCTTTTTCTTTGAAGTATATCATCAGTCATCCGTTCGACGTTTCTCACCATCACACAGCAGCCAACTGTGTCCAACGGGCAACGTCGCCGTTGGTTCGTTTTTTGAAATTACCAACAAAATGATTTTTGTTCTGTTCCCTATCTATAATACCAGCCAACCTAAATAAAAATGTAACGAAAATAACACTTCAAAGATCAAAATATAATCATACTTACTATCTGGTAGATCATCAAGTCTGCATTTGAGACTGTCTTCTAAATTGTTTTGGTAACAAACATCTAACTTCTAACTCTATGTAGGTATACGTGGTTGTTGAATTTGACATTTTCATGAACCATTCCCAGGCTGTTCTTGATTGAGCATTTTAGTATTCTCGGTTTTTGATCAACTAAAGCCGTTTGTAGTTTTAAGAGGTCTGCAAAACCATTTCCTAATGTTTTGTCGTTCACTACAAGAAAAATTTGGGTTCTTTGCTCCTCTATCACACATCTATCGCTCCTCTGTGCACTTCAAGTTTCTTGTGAGACTTGGTGCCGTTGGAAAAAATGTTTTAATCAGGCCGCAAATAGAGTCAGTTGCATATGAGATGTGTTGGTGCAGTTTTTTTTTTTTGCTGTATCTCTTTGGACATCGGAAAATGTTCGAACAAGAGCTCCAGCCTTTGCTGGTAAATGGTGGTTTTGGATCCTGTTTTTATTAAATTGGTTACAAACGTAATGAACTCGTTACCAGATTCTTGGACAAACTTTAAGTAGTGTTGATTATTCATCGAGCTCAAATAAACTATAGATGCAATATGGCATCAAACCCACAAGTGTTTGTTGCTTTGACATATGTCTTTTTGAATTTGATTGATGGTTATATAGAACCATTACGGATTAAGTTAGTATCGTGTTTGACAAAACCTCGCTTTTCCACTTAACATAGAGCTGGTTTAGAATAGAAACCTGTATGAGGAGGTCTAGTGGGTACGTCATCTTTTCTTATATAAATGTTTCTTGTATCTCTTTTAATTCTTCTGATACTCTACTTTCTGAGGACTCTACAGCTAAAAAATTACTTCTTTCGGTATTCAATTGCAAATTCTCAGATTTGACCCCCCATCATTTCCGTTTGTCTCTAATATCTCTGTGTCAATATCGGATAAAACAAATTCCGTTGAAATGGAGTCGGAAAAAGTGCATGACGAAATATATGAGCTTCCTGATTTCTCTTTTTCCACACTATCGAAATTTAGGGATAGGCCAGCCCATTCTTCACAAGCTAAAAAACCTTAGTCATCAGAATATTTCTTTGGGAAGCTGTTTTCATTACGTTTCTTAAGTGACAAATCCGTTTTACTAAAAGTTAAAGGCGAGGGTGGCAATTTCCTTTTGAGGTGGTTCACGTGCTTTAAATTAGAGGAAACGATTGTTGTTCCTGTATTGATGCTATTTAAAGGCCCCCGAATGAACCGATTAGCTACAACTGGTAGAGTAAAAGTTTGTCTAAAATTTCTGTTTAAAGGTCGGAAACAGTTTTCTTGATAAGCTGTGGAGGCATGTTGGGAATCGAATGGCAGGAGCAGTCTACAGTAGAAACTCTTTTCCAATTCATACCAGTTGTTCAACTAAGTCTGGCAAAAAGAAGGCACTGACATCACCCTTTAAGTCCTTGGCCATTTCCATAGGTCTTACACTCAAAATTTGTTGTTTTATAAATTTGTGCGTCGCTGTTTCGTTATGTGTTGAGCAAGTCCACTTGCTCACTTGGGGAGTCTGTAACACGTTCTTATTATAATATTTTCCAATTTGGTCAAGTCAATCTCTCTTTTAGATATAACATCTGAAAGAATTTCTCTTGCTTTTTTTTATTGTAATTATATTTTTTGATATAATTACACTTCGGTTATCGTAGGGATGAGAAGCAACAGCACAGGAAAAATGTATTCGAATGTTTTGACGTCCTTGCAGTCTATCATCAATGCGATAGTTCTCAAAAAAAGCTTTTGACATCTGGGTGTCGAGTATTTTTTACACAATCCCAACGTGATGCTAACGCCATAACGTGTGCTACGTCTATGCGGATCAAAGTTCTAGCTGGTATTCCTGAATGCCGACGTGTTTCATTCAAAAGTACCCATCTGAAGCATACGTCAACGTAGTTTTTGATATACACGTTGTTGAACGCCCGACACATACAAGATAAAATAGCTCTGCTATAATCGCTTATAGCTGTTGGTGGGGCTTTCACGCCAACTCGAATCCACGTGTCTAGTCAAAACGTAATAAATCCAGTGTCATGTTTTTAAGTTAAAACTTGGGTTACCGGAACGAATTTTGCTTTCAACTTTTATTGTGGCGGTGTACAAAAAAACATGTTCCGTTTTCTTGCCTTCAAACATTTAAATTTTTTTTACAAACTTCCCCGTTTCATCTATACATATTTCAGCCTTCTCTCCCAGTGTTCTAATGTATTCTCTGGACACATGTCAAATTGCGGATCCTTTGACATGCAATGTATGGCCTTGATAACATCAATTTTGTGATAAGGATTCATGCCCTGTTCAGCTTTTAAGCTTTCCATTTTGATTTGACGATAAATATGATGGGGCCTTATGTTAGTTACAATATCTTCTCCAAATTTCGTGCTCGCAGATATCAAGGTATCGGAACCGAATTTCTCCTTTCACTTTCCTGAATACTCTTTCGTGGTATACATTTTTACTTGTATCCAAAGTTCTTAGAATCAGTTCCATTCCATCACCCATCGCGTGGTTCCTTTTCAGAGAATCTCACTGCTTGTTTTCTGACATTTTTTCTGTGAAAAAAAAAATATCTTTATTGATGTTTAAAAATTCTTGTCCCCGTAATATTACCGGACATAACAGATGCAATGAAGCTCTACCAACCCAATGAAATGATCACCTATTTTATTTGTCCTTCAGTTAAAAAACCGAGTAACAAAGACTTAGCACTTGACTGAAGATACATCTGTAGTTTCATCAATAATAATTGAAAACTTGTTATCTTTTAAGTGTGCTATAATTAAAGACTGAGAAAATGGTCCAATTACCTATATTATTAATTATATTGCCTTTGTTCTTCCACACCTAATTCATTTAGCATTTGATGAATGAGGACAAACAGAACTAAATAAAGGTAGGAAGAGCATCCATGTTTGAAAAAGATTAATTTCGTTTTAATAAAACATAACAGCTTTTACCTTTGTGCTTTCAGAGTCGCGAAAACTTACATTCTGAAATAACTCCACAATACACCCTTATTACACGCACTGAATCGCTAAGGTTTTCTGGTCGTGTGAAAGAAGATATGCCGACAGCGATACAGCATTTCTCGGAGTGTTGCAAGTTGCAACGGTAATCGATGTGTTGTGTAAAAGAAAGCGGAGTGCTTTACCGGTGCGGTTTCAAATTTTTGTTGTTTGTTTTTGTGGTGCTGTATTTATTACGTTTTTTTTATAGTTTGCTTGCCGCTTGGTCAATTTTGTTTGCTAATTTTTGTTATCAGTTGAATTAAAAGAAATGATGAACGAAGCTTATAAGTGCGTTTGGCTTCTGAAGTAGTTTTCGTGTTGGAAATTATTAAAGAAAAAAGATCCTTGATGAAATGAACAAAAAACGATTCGTCACGAAAACTTGTTCAAGATAGTCTCGAATGAGCTGATTGAGAGACAAAAGTTTGAATTTTTTTTTTTTTAGCAGGCCCGGGTCAAGTTTAAGCTTTTGAAGCAACAATTCCATAAAGCCTTAGTGAATTCTAAGAAAAGTGGAGCTGGAGCAACAAAATTTGAATATTTTGAAATGTTCCACGATCTAATGCGACAAAGGCCTCGAGCGGATCTAAATCATGGAGTTGACTTGCTAGAAAATGGTAGTGTTTAAATAACTGTTTTAAAGCAAAAATTTATATTCTAATACATATCTTACTAAATGTTGAAGAAATTGCTGTGCCTGACGTTGAACATAATGAGATGCCATATGAGTCCTCCTTAAGCTCTGGCAGCTATGCGGTCGCGGGGCCATCACAACCTATAGTTGAAACTCCTTCATGTAGCAGAAGGGATAGGCACTACTTGAGCTTCAATTACTGTAAAAATGTTAACAAATCTATTTCATTTTATTTGTTTTCATCACTAGGAAAAAAGCTATGAGTCAGATCCCAGTGCGTTTGCTTCAGAAATAAAAAAATCGCAGATGGAAAATAAAGACAACTTCTTCCAAAAGCAGACCGAACTACTAGAGCAGCAAAGGCAGTTGGAAATAGATATCCTAAGACGAGAAGACGTACGCATGCGCAACTTCCTTCGTGGTGTAAGTGCTGGTTTCAGTTAGAGTGATAGGCTCGATTTGGTCGAAGGCCGTTGTATTAATTGTATAGTAAAACTGAATTATTTTTTTTTATTAAAAAAAATATTTTGGAAAAATTGAAAATGGTTGCCTTCTTAAAGTGGAAAATTGGTTTTGAGATAACTACTCAAGTTATTCCTTATTTCTGTGTTCGGTGTTCGCGAATGTTTTCTTGTCTTTGAGGTTGCTGGGGTTGGATGGCCTCATATGTGCCCGTTTCCACTTCATTATCTGACCTTAAAGGCGGCGATTTTTTTCGATCTTCTAAAATGTTGTGAAGAATACAACAAGTAAGAACTGTTTTTGGGCAATTCGTTTCTCTATAATATTCCACCGGCTTTTAAGGCCTCCAAACGCATTGTCGACGAGAACTCTTGCCTTGTTCATATGCGTTGAAGTTGAAGGATTCTTCTTCTGCGTTCTTGGGTGCCGTATAGTGCTTCATTAACCATAAAGTTATTTTGGAACCATCCAACAAAACATCGTTCTTGGGAAGCGCTTTATCAAAGTTGTTGAACAATCCTGAATCATATAAAACTGCGTTGTCGTGTGCATTTCCTGGATATTTGCAGCTGATGTCTCTGAATCTCTGAAATCAAAAAGAAAATGTGTAACAACCAACTTTTCCTACCATAAAATTTTAATAAATTTTCTTATATCCTACTTAAATGAACTAATTACTTTCTCAGTTGAATGAATTTATAATTACTTTAATACTTATGTAAATTAATTCTTACTTCCCAAATTAATTCTGTTATTTTGAAATGCGTTCCACAAAAATGTAATGCTGCCAATGCCATTAGTTTATAAAATTTTAAAAGCTCTTGTAAGCTTTCTCCACAAAAAAATAAAATCTCCTTTAAGAATTGTATAAAGGCACACGTGATCAGAACAAAAGTCACTTCTGTGTTGCTTCAGTCAGAAGGAGGTTTTTCCCATACCGCCACAGCTAAAGTAATCCAAAAGTCTCTTGCGCTTCTCGCACGTTTGTGCTCGCGAACAGATATGCCTTCTTAACCAAAATTACTGTAGTCCTACGGACAGCCTAATTTTGTGGAGTCAGCAAGTATCGTTTAATTATAATTTTTCAAATTAAATGGCAATGCCATTACTTTATAAAATTGTAAAAGCTCTTGTAAGCTTTCTCCACAAAAAAATAAAAGCTCCTTTAAGAATTGTATAAAGGCACACGTGATCAGAACAAAAGTCACTTCTGTGTTGCTTCAATCAGTCGGAGGTTGTTCCCATACCGCCACAGCTAAAGTAATCCAAAAGTCTCTTGCGCTTCTCGCACGTTGTTGATCGCGAATAGATTTGCCTTCATTACCAAAATTACTGTAGTCTTACGGAAGCATAATTTTGTGGAGTCATCAAATATCGTTTAATTATAATTTTTTCAAGTTGAATGGCAGGTCATTACTTTATAAAATTGTAAAAGCTCTTGTAAGCTTTCTCCAAAAAAAAAATAAAAGCTCCTTTAAGAATTGTATAAAGGCACACGCGATCAGAACAAAAGTCACTTCTGTGTTGCTTCAATCAGTCGGAGGTTGTTCCCATACCGCCACAGCTAAAGTAATCCAAAAGTCTCTTGCGCTTCTCGCACGTTGTTGATCGCGAATAGATTTGCCTTCATTACCAAAATTACTGTAGTCTTACGGACAGCATAATTTTGTGGAGTCAGCAAATATCGTTTAATTATAATTTTTTCAAGTTAAATGGCAATGCCATTACTTTATAAAATTGTAAAAGCTCTTGTAAGCTTTCTCTCTGGACTACTGCAGTCTCCGGACAGCATAGACCGTGGTAGAGATTTCACCAATCAGACGGGTAATCATTTTGTACATTCCAGCTCTACAATTAAATTTGGCCCCCACGAAAATATAATTTGAGGTGTGGGAAAAGTCTACAATGTGAACTTCGTCTTGGTCATCTTATTACAAATGAAGGAATACAAGTCGACCCAGAAAAAAACAATTGCTATTTCTAATCGCACAGCACCTAACAACCCTAAGCAAATAATGTCCTTTTTACAAACGTGTTCTTGGTATCAACAACTTTACGGACATATCAAAACCTCTAATTTTTTTTTCCAAAAAAAATGCAGTTTGGAATTGGGGTGAACAAGAACAGTCTTCATTCGATTCCTTAAAATCCTCACTTATCAGCGCACCAATATTACAACAAGCCAGCGATGACAAACCTTTCCGTCTTAGAACCGATGCTAGCAATTATGCAATCGGAGCTGTTCTAGTCCAGGGGGAGAATTCAGGTGAGCATCCCATCGAATATGCATCAGGACTTTTAACATCTGCGGAACGTAACTGTTCGACAACTGAACGCGAAGCACTGGCAATAGTATGGGCGGTAAATAAATTTCGAGGATACATTGAAGGAGGAGAAGTCACCCTAATAACGGACCATCAAACACTCAAATGGCTTATGAACCTGAAGTCACCAAGTGGTAGACTTGCTCGGCAATTACAGCCATATAACTTCAAAATAGAATATACACCAGGAAGAACAAACATAATCGCAGACATGTTATCACGACCTTAGTGTTTAGACGAAAAACATAAAGAAAATAACTGCGAAGTATGGTCGTTCCACGTCGATCTACCGACAAGAAAATCAAAAGAAATCCGTGATGCACAGCTTCAAGATGATCGACTAAAGAACTTAATTGAATCATTTGAAAATAACGACGAGAATTTACCACGATGGACATCTCGAGGATACATCGTAAATGATGGAATACCAGGGGCGAACGCAGGGGGGGGGGGTTTGGGGGTTGGAACCCCCCCCCCCCCCCCCCCCCCCCGAAATTTTTGAAATAAAAAAATAACCACTAGTTTTTTAAAACAAAAACCAAAATATAAAACATGGAAGCATAAAATTCATCTGAAAATTTCATTCTGTCAAAAATTTTTGAAAAAATCCTTCCAAATGCGGAATCCATTTCCATCGATAAGTTAATTTGCAGGTAGTTCATATGTTTTGGCATGACTTTTTGGTTTTGGTATGTTTTTAGCATGATCACGCTTTTCTAGAGTAAGTAAATTTCATATCTTGATGTGGATGTAGTATTGGGTCGTATAAAATGGGACCTGCGATAGAAATATATGAAAATTCACTTTCCTACTTATATTTGCAAACACATCGCATTGGTCGGCTCAAAACTAACGAAAATTAAAATTTTCATCACACACACTAAAAACCAGTCGCTCTGGCTCTGTATAAGAATGTGATCGACAATGGCAACTAGGAAAGGGTATACTTATGTATGAATAAGCATATGCATACCAATGAACATTGCTTGAGTATGCCAAAATAAAAACAGCCCAACAACTTAAGTTTATAGACATTTATAGACACCTTAAATGTGTGCGATTCATCCCTATATAAAACAGTTCATTGTCTTATGCAGATCGTTGCCATACTTCCAAAATCCGTGGCTTCAAGCGAGCAATCTTTTTCATATCTGCGCAGATTAAAAACATATCTGCGAGGAAGAACCAGCGAGGATCAACTGAACGGTTTGATGTTGCTTAACATCTATAAAAGTATTGAGGTTCACTATGAGGACTTTATAAATATAAAAATGGCAAAATTTCCAAGGCGCATTGATTTAATTTTATAAAATACTAATTGACTTTCCACAGCAATTTGAATTTTTCAGTAATCTATCTTCTTACTTTTTTCATATTTTGCCAAATAGAATTGTTTACTTACAAGTAAGTCCCATGGGAATAATCGAACAAAGAAAAAAAAAAAACAGACAGATTTAATTTTGGAGTTTTTGGAATATTAGTAACGACTCCCGTTCCCGAGGGAATATGGTGATTGTTCTCATAGGAATATGGGAATGAGTTAAAGCCTATGGACCGGTTCCCGTGGAAATATTCGGATGAATTGAAGTCTATGTCCTTCTAGATCATCTCTGTATAAAATTTTACTTAAACCGACTCAGTGGTTTGGGCGGCAGATTCTTTCGTACTTGTTATAGTAGTGAGGACTTTTGTTCCTGTAGGAATATGGGGATGAGTGAAGTTTATGTTACTTGATGATAGTGAGGCGTTCTAACGGTGGAAGAATTATTGAAATCGGTGCTGTAGTTTCTAGGTTCCTGAATACGTTCCCGTTCTCATTAGAATAAAGGGATAAAATGCACAGACTATGTCCTTTCTCAGGTTCTAGGCTATCTATGTACCAAATTTCATTCAAATCGGTTGAGTAGTTTGGGCGGAACACGGTAACATAGAAAGATGGACAGACAGAATTACACATTACACACTTATAATATTAGTTAGGATTCCTCCTAGCAATGTATTTTACGAATCAATACAGAGTATAAAAAAAGCATAAAAATGTTAAAAACAAATTTCAAAACCCCCCCCCCCCCCCGAAAAATTTTTCTGCGTTCGCCCCTGTGGAATACTCTATAGATATTTTTCGGAATCCGATGCAGAAAATGCTCAGCTAGTAGTTCCACTTCAGGAAAGGACAACGGTTTTAAAGAATTATCATGATGCAGCTGCAGCAGGCCACTATGGCATCGACAGAACCTTTGCTAGAATTGTCTCGCTTGTCTACGGTACAAACCGAGTAGCATGAAACCCTCCGGTTTGTTGCAAACAGTGTCAAGTAACCAACGTTTTGAGGTTCTATCTGTGGACTTGTTCGGACCTTTGCCGAAAACCAAAGACAACTACCAATGTATACTCATTGCCGAATATCTTGCCAGCTACTGCCGAAAACTGTGCTATCACCCTATTAAATGAAGTTTTCCCAAGATATGGAATTCCACGACAACTTCTAACAGACAACGGTTCCCAGTTCATTTCATCACTGATGCAACAATTGACGCACTGTCTTGGTATTCGTCAAACCCTGACATCAGTGTACGACCCAGAAGCCAACTCAATGGAAAGGAAAAATAGAGATTTAAAAACTCAACTAGCTATCCTTGTAGGTAACAACCACACTACTTGGGCTAATGACCTACCGTCTATTCGATTTGCTTTAAACACCGCCAAATGTCAAAGTACGAGTTATACAGCATCCTACCTTACCTTTGGACGAAAACTTCGAACTATCGACGATGTTCAACATGATATGAGAACAATTGTGCAGTCAGAAAATTTCTTACCGCAAATTACTTCAAAACTTAAACGCTGTAGTCCTTCGGACAGCATAATTTTGTGGAGTCAGCAAATATCGTTTAATTATAATT
Source organism: Melanostoma mellinum (assembly GCA_914767635.1). Classification (NCBI taxonomy): domain Eukaryota; kingdom Metazoa; phylum Arthropoda; class Insecta; order Diptera; family Syrphidae; genus Melanostoma; species Melanostoma mellinum. Next base: position 152,496,174 of record OU612060.1, read on the forward strand.
TTTTCAAGTTAAATAAATTGTTATTTTTAATTTAAATAAAAAGAAGTGTTTTACTATTTGTGTTTTTATATATTTGGGGTCTACTAGAACTCCTTTCAAACTCTTGCTGGTTGTTTTGGCTTTGCCTAGTTTCGTTAAAAAAACAAACTATTTTGCTCTTTTGTTCAAAGAATTTTCGTACTGATAGAAGGCACTTTTGAACTCCAACTCCAAAAACGTCAGCAACAACTCGCATCTCACTAACCCATGCTAGTTTGTATATTGCAATTGCAACTTGCTCCATGACTTATAATGGCTTTCTCGAAGAAAAATCAATCTCAGACGGAGCCAGATCATCCTCTACTAAGGAACAAACGTACTGAAATGTTTCTTTTTTCATCCGAAACGAAGAGTACCATTTGTTGTCGTTAATTTTTTTAATTTTTGACAATTGACTTTTAACAGGTCCACTCCAGCATAAGGGTCGACGGAATGACTTGCCGGTAAGGTGCATCGACACTGCCGTGTAATTTAGGTATAAGACATCATTTCATTTGCATTTCTATCTTTGTGTATGCGTACCCGTGGCGTAATGGTTAGCATGTCCACCTGCTAACCCAGAGGTTCGAGGTTCGAATCCCAGCAGAGGCAAAATGCAAAAATGTTTTTCCACGGGTATCGCCTTTCGCGAGGAATTGGCAAGTCCTCCGTTAGTAAATTCATTGCCATGAAAAGCGCACTCTCAATTAGCCGTTCGGAACCGGCGAAAAATTGTAGGTCCCCTCCATTGCCTCACAAGGCATGGTTGTGAGAAATGCGCTAGGCCCAGGGGATCCTCGCTCTGTTGCGCAACCCTATTTATTTTTATTTTATTTTATATCGCGTTCAGAGGCATGGAGTCTAGACAATTATATTTTTTTTTTTTTTTGGGCGCTTTCAAGATATCGGATAGGCCATGTCAGATACGCATACCTTAGATACCTTTTTGAACGTCTCAGATATTTTTTTTTTTTTCAGATAACTACTGACAACTAGCTGTGAAAACAAAACAGAACTAAAGCGTCAAAAAAATTAAAATTGTTGTTCCCAAAGAAATACCATTCCTTAGAAAATATTTTATATTGTAAATGTTTTCAGGAGATCTTAATAATTTATCATATTCATCAGACGAAGATGAATCGCCTTTCGCGAGGAATTGGCAAGGCCTCCGTTAGTATTCATTGCCATGAAAAGCGCTTCCTCGACTAGCCGTTCGGAACCGGCAGAAAATTGTAGGTCCCTTCCATTCCCTCACAAGGCATGGTTTTGAGAAATGCGCTAGGTCCAGGGGCTCCTCGCTCTGTTACGCCACCCTATTTAATTATTTTTAGAAGATGAATTGTTGGGTATGCATTCGTAAATGTGTTAAGAGTGTGTGAAGAGTGTTAATCTTTTGTTTTTACTTAAATATCCCGTGTTAAATTGTCAATAGTAAACGATCGTCTTGCAACAACCTCGCTTTTAAGCCTTTCACCTGAACTTTTAAACAACGAGACTACAACAAAAAGCAAAGACTAGATATTTCAAAAAAACAATTGCAAGATAAATTTTTGAAGAGTTTCGCTGCCATTTTCGAATGAGTCGAAGATCTTTTGCGGTTAGATTTGATAAAAATTTAATTTAAAAATTTGGTTTACAATCGAAAACATTTATTAAGAAAAAAATTTAAATGCCGCGAAAGTCTAAGGAGTTCAGTAGTTGTTTTAAAAACAAAACTGTAATTTTGCGCCAAGATGGTTTTTCATACAAATAAATTAGTGAAATGTTAAGTATAAGTTTATTTATGGTTCGGAGTGTCATAAAAAAATACGAAAACACCGGGTCAACAGAAAACATGAAAAGAACAGGCCGTAATATTTTGAGAGGAGTTCAAAAAAATCAAAAAAAAAAAAGTGCCCTGAACCTGGCAGTGGAATCCAAAAAGTGGGCAGACTCTTCATAATGTTGCACGAATCAAAGTTTTACGGAAGGGCTGCGATTAAAAACCCTTTCATTTCAGAAGTGAACCGGAGAAAATGTTTAAATTTTAAAAAAGTCATAAGGAAATGGAGATAACCTACAGATCCATTGACCTCAACTCCAAAAATTAGCGTTTCGCTTGTTTAAATGGCGTTTGTTTAAATTTTGTTTAAAAATATTTAAACAAACCAAGGCAGTTTTGGGAATCGGTTACATTTTCTGATGAATCAAATTTTATAATTTTTGGGAGCGATGGAAGGCAATACGTTTGGAGGAGATCTTATACAGAACTAAAAAGAAGAAATGTTTTGTCTACCGTGAAACATAATGGAGGGAGTTTTTTAAGTCTCAGGCTGTATGGTGTAGGCAATCTAAACTTTATTGAAATTCATATGATAGCCATATTGTGCATCGATATTTTGCAAAGGAACTTATTGGGTAGTGCAGAAAAACTAAGTCTCAGGGATTCGTTTGTCTTTCAATAAAACAACGACTCTAAGCGCACGTCTTTAAAAACTAGCGAGCGGTTGCTCTATAATGCTGCTAGACAACTTAAAACTCTCCCACAATCTCCAGACGTTAATCCAATATAGAATTTGTGGAATCATTTGAAACAAGCTGAGGGGATTGCATACAAAGTACTAAAATTTGAATTTCAGTACTTATAGTAATTTTTGTTTCCATTTGGTAATGAGACTTTAAATTTTTTTTTAGTTTTTTGTTAATATTGCTATCTAATTGAATTTAAGTATCCTTACTAAGTTAATTTATAATTACTGCTTTTTGTTGCTAAATGGAATATAATTTAAGAAACTATGACTGCCAATACTTTTTTATCCACTGAAGGTACGTAATTTTTAAGCTCTATTTCAACTTTATTAGGTTTTCATTTATGTACATAATAATCAAATTTTACTTTTATTTTTCTTGCAGATGGCAACTCTTTTATTTCTAGGTACGTAATTTTTTAATCTCTATTTTAAATTTTAATCTTTTTTTTTTTTTAAAGGGTAACAAAACTAAAATAAATGTAATAGGGCAATGGTCCCCGGGATTTTTATAATGGCCCCTATCACAAAGCCCGTCGCGTCGCGTCGTAAGGGACTTTGAACTACGAATACCAAAATGGAAGCATCATAGACGCCCTTTTAAGGCTAGGTGTCCCTTGCATTTTTCATTAAAATTTAAAAGGTGCGTTGACTTATTGATTCATAACTTTTGCAATTTTCTTGATAATTTTATGAAACAAAATGTATTGTAAAGATAATAAGCACACAAACATTTGTGTATCATTCAAATGCTGAAAGTTATTCCCTAACGGTTTTTATAGGGACCGGAAGCCGTTTTTTTTACTGAAAATTTCGATTTGTTCACTATTTTGGTCGGGGCATCCGTATTTATGAACTTTTTATTTTTTTCTTTTTCGTTTTATAACTAGAAAATATATATGCAACTAACCATCGAGCGTTTTTTTTTAAATTTTGTCTCCTTATATGAAAAAAACCTTCCTCAATTTGTTGTAATTTTTCGGTTTTCAGCATACTCTTTTGGCAATAACTTTGCCGTTTATTAATATTTTTTCATGAAATAAAAAGTAAATAGTAGATAGATATCAGCGCATCTTATAAAATCATTAGTCATAGTTTTGAGTGTTTTGGAACAGGTGTTATGATGAGAAGTTTGTGAAACTGCCTTTTTTTTAGCTTATAAAGCATGGTGCAAGGCGTGGGTGTTTTCAAGTGCATATATATATACATTTTTTTGAAGGTAATAAAGCTCCTCAACTAACCATCGAGCCCAAAATCAATATTTTCTTCTCCAAACCGCTAAAATTCAATTTCAATAAAGTCATATTTGCAAACGATTTCTGACGAACGAGAGGCCAAAAGAACCTCAATTTTTTGTTGGTATTTTTCTTTGATATAATCTTAAATAGTTTCAATAAAGAAATATACTATTGTGGTCACAGAATTTGGAATATAAATTCTAGAAAAACTGTCTACTTTGGGTTTTTTACTAGAAAATCTTGCTTAAAAACATATACATATGCATTTCAGTTCGAAGCAAATCCGCCACCAATTTTAGCGCCGTTTTCTCTTTTTTTTTGTCTGTTCTCTGTGATTTGGAAAAGGAGTATCGCTCAGATGATCTTACGCGTTAGGCGTTATGCATTCCCTCATGCCTCATACATATCATCTATATTCTATACCTATGACCTTATTTTGTGATCTTTTGTGCTATTCATTGTGCTACATACTCATTACAAACTGTGTGGTTGTTGTTTTTGTTTTTTGCTGGTAGCAGTAGCTTGCATTGTAAAAAAAAAGTTTGAAATGACGAAGGATTGAAAGAAACGGACATAGGCAAACGCACAAAGGGAAAGGGGTGAGAAAATAGCACCACTGCACTAATAGAATGGAATTCCTTGGTCAAGTGTACGCAACTTGATGAGAGTGTGTTTCTTTTTTTTCTTCAGCTAAAAATTTTGTATTTGACTAGGTAGTTATTTTGTGTTTGAGAACTTCTATTGTTTTGTTGATGACATAACGCGGTTGGCATGAAAATGTATGTAGGTATAGGTCAGTATCTTACATAGGCATATAGGATTCAACTAATTTGGAATAAGATGTGCGTTTGGGTAAGGTGTATGCGAAATAATTTTTTTAACTTTGTTTCAAAGTTATTGGTTGTACTATTATTTCGTTGGTGGTTTGTATTTGTATATCTTACTTATTTTACTTTTGTTTCATATTGTGCATGTGGGATGGCAAGCTGAGGGTGGATAAGTGTGGGTAGGTACTTATATCTATGAAAATGCATATCCTGAGGTTTATGAGCGTTTAATTACAATTCAGTGTCTTCTTTATTTCTGATAAAGAAGGAACTTTTTTTGCATTTGAGAATTCTGGGAATTGAATTTAAAATAACATAGATACCTACAGTGATAGTTACAGTGTAATTTTCTGTAAATTGTCCAATCCAACATATGCGAACAATTTAACAGTGTTGTGTGTCAATATGTCGGTGGAAAAAGAATTAATTTTTCTCTTGGAAAATCGTACAACAGTAGATGCGCTGCAGCCGTTGTCCAATTTAACACCAAACGGGCATTCACCGAGTACACAAAAGTGCACAGCAAAATTCTAAATACTCCCAAAAACAAACTTTTGGTGAGAACAGAAGAAAAAAAAAGAGTTCTAATGAATAAAAAGAATCTTTTTTCAAATCGTAAAACGAGCAGACCACAAAAACGAAGAAGAAATGCTTCCGCTGATTCGAATTACGGAAATGTAGACGCACCATCCGAACTGCCAGATAAAACTGATCGAGAAATGGAGTTGGAAAAACAGAAAAGGAAAAAATCACTCCAAGAAAACTTTGATCACAGAAAAAAAATCGAATCAGAAACAAGAGACCAATCACTTAGTGGGAAATGGAAAGAAATAAGACGTGAAATGGTTACTGCTTCTAATTTTGGTAAAATATGCAAAGCTAAAAGTACGTCCAGCTACCACAATATCATAAAAACAAACTTGTACAGTTCATTTTCTTCTTCTAATGTGCTATGGGGTCTTCAAAACGAGAAAAATGCTATCCAAAAACTAGAGGAAATCGGAAGCCTCAAAGTAATTAAATGTGGTCTTTTTATAGATAAAGAATACCATTTTCTTGGCGCAACTCCAGACGGATTAATCGGTAGAAATGCAATATGTGAAGTGAAATGTCCATCGTCTGCAAAAAATATGACATTAGACGAAGCTGTTAGTCACAAGAAATTGCCTTATCTTGAAAAACAAGGGAACACATGGGGGCTTAAGAAAACCCATGACTATTACTATCAAGTTCAAGGACAACTTCACATAACTAATAGGCAAATTTGCTATTTTGGTGTGTGGACTTCCTGCGATTTTATATTCTTCAAAGTTAAGAAAGATGACGAGTTCTGGCAAACGAAAATGAAAGAAAAATTAATCTCATTTTATGAAAATCATCAGCTTCTGGAATTGTGCGATCCTAGAATTCCAAGAAAAATGAGAGTCTGGAATACTTGAGAAAATGATATAATGATACTTTTTTAAAAGAATTTATTGCAACAACGACGGATAAGCTGAGACTTTAATGCATTTGGTTGAACGCATCGCTGGAAGAAAGAAGAAGTAACTTTGTAAGAAAGGTAAACAAACTCTCAAATTAGTTATTTTTTTTATTTTTAATAATTATTATAATTTTTCCTTTTTCATCTTCTTTACTACTTACCTTGACGTGGTGAAGATGCTCAGTATGCTCTTTGACTGGAGATACGGTTAAAGAACAGAAGCTAAAAAGTAGTTGTCTAGATTATTATCAATATTACCTAAATATTTTTTTTTTTTTTTTGTATTCGCTCTCTGAATATAAGTAAGAAGGTATACCATTACAAAAAAAAAAAATGTTTAGAGGATGTATTTGAAAATATCTCTACACTTTATAAAAGGTTATTCCCACACTATTGAAGTCTTGCCTAACCGAAAAACAGCACAACAACAGCTTGAATTCAGTTTTTTCCTCGGGGAAAAATGAGTATTATCTAAGTTCCTATTTCCCAAGTTATCCATTTTTCATTAATTTTGTTGATCAAACTAAGTCAAGAAACTGACCTACATTTAAATCACACAAATATCATATTTTCCACATCCGCAAAAACACAAGGTAAGAAATATCGACCCTACAATATCTTCATTATTTGTTATTATCTGTATTTATCTCAGCAAGCAAACTGACAAAAAAGTAACCGGTTTTCTTTTTTTCCTGACTTCACAAAATATTTCTATTCTCAACTCATCCAAAAACAAGAAATCGTAAAAAATGTTCATTCGGACATATTGTGTACATGCATATATCTTCGTCGTGTGCCTTATGATATCTGTTTTTGTATATGTCTACTTGCACAACGCATGCTCGTATAATTGTCACCCCTTTGTTCTGCTTAAGCACGGGTCACACACAGCTGCTGCCAGCGGCGAATTGACTGCCAGCCGCTGATCAGCTTTGTGTGACCACAAAATTCGCAACCAGCCCTGGCAGCCGGCGAGCGTTTAGCAGCGGCTGGCGAAGTTGAACATGTTCAACTTTTGGTAGCAAGCAGCGGCGGCTGGCAGCTAGTAGCGCAATCTGACCACATCGGCTGGTAAGTAGCAGCGAGTAGATTTGGCAGTTGACTTATTTCAAATCATAAATCAATAGTAATCGCGCGCGTATAAACTTTTCAATTAAATTAATTTAAATTAATAATGCTGAAAGGTTTATTTTTTTTTTTTTCATTTTTTCAGATTTATTATGATCTGATTCTTCCTGTCAGCAAAAGTTAATTCGTTGCAAGATGAGCATTAGATTGAGCAATAATGATGAGCAAGATTTGCAGTAAAAACCACAAAGATTTGTTATTTTAAAATAATAAACTTTTTGTTTTTTAAGGGTGTTCCCGTGCCAAACAATCGTCATCGTCGTTCGCGATCTGCCGTCGAGAAATGGCTTGAACATCGGGCACCAAATCCAGTGCCACTAGGTACCATTCTACAACCGTACTCAAGGAACCGTAAATCAATAACAAAACTTCCCGACATAGGATCTCACCAGCTAAGTACTGCCTTGTGTCTCAAGAAGCCGACACCGACGGTGAAGTTGAAACAAAATTGTACAAAGGAAATGTGATTTCAACTTGTGCGGGTGGAGCGTAGGTGGTTTTTCACGATGGTGAATGTCTGAAACAGAAGTAAGAAGGTAAGTTATTGGTTCTTATTTTTTCCAAACGTGGCTTAATAGTCTTTTTTCATGTACCTACAGGAAATGACGACCTTAGATGACTTACTTCGGTTCACACACCTTCATCAACATATCAAGTTCTCACCGACCAACGAACAAATTTGTTTCCGTGACATGTAGACAGATGTTGACCAACTGCAAATAGTTGCATAGTGAAAAATATTTTTTGTATTTGTATTTATATTCATTATCTTAAAGAGAATTTAACGTCAAGACATAGTATATTGCCTTTTATCCGCAATTGTAAGTGAATTTGTGCGACAATCAATAAACACTTGCATACTTTTAATTGCATTGCAGATTTGATTTGGGATTTTTTTTGCTTAGCATTAGACTTACATAGCAAAGCTTGCGTTTAGGAATTCACCCAATTAATAACAAATTGCCAGCTTGAAGTGAAATAATGTAGACAATGCGCCAGAGATCAGAACTACATTACTTACTGACCAAGAAAGATTTTGAACCAAATAGGAGATTTCCAACAAAATATGAGAAAGATAAGCTAGACCGTCATAAATTATAAAACTTAACCGTTCAGTTTAATATCTCAGACAACGAGTATACACTTTTTATTTTCTTATACAACAAGCAACGGTAATTTAACTCACATAAAATAATTATTATCATAATATCGAAATTCAATCCACAATGGACTACTAGCTATTCCATTTGTTATACCACAGAACGTTTCTTTCCATTGGTTCAAAGGCAGCGATTGTAGGAATTGTGTTTTCTCCACTCACTTTCAGCGTGTATTTTTAATGTTTTTTTTTGAAACAACGGTGACAGTCCTGTCTGGATCATGATGAGTATGACCTCAAGTTTCTGCACACAGTTAGATGAAATCCTGTGAAAACTACGTGATCAGATAGATATTGTGTTGATTACGAGAACTCTAAGAAATTACTTACTATTTGTGCGGCAGGAAAAGGACTTGGTTTCCATGTTGTTGGACGTTGTGTCACAGCTTCTTATTTTGCCCGAACGCATATTGCATATTGATCGGATTCCTTCAATGGGATGTCATGAACATGGATTCAGTCAGAAGTGAACAATGAAAAGAGAATTTTCCAATGCAACGCCATGAATCAATGTCAATTTTTAGCCAGCACATCAATGGCTTCTATTCAAAGTCCTACCAATTTTCTTCATCCCAATTACGCCCGTCAGTTCATGTCGCATGTCATGCTTGTCTCGTAGTTGCTTGGGGAGAACTTGAAGTAGAATTTGCGAGGTTAGTTTCTTCATTGGCTTCTTTCTGAACTTTGTTCTCGACAATTTTATCAATTGCCTGAGGATATGTTAAGATTTAAGCGATGAGTGTTTTCAGTATTGCAACCAAATCTGATATTGGGAGCTGGTAAATGCTCCATGTCTTAAGTTTTTGTAGTACGTGTGGATTCTGCCTGCAGAATACCATTCCAGGATCTTCAATTGAATCACCATCAGATGTCTTTTTAACCCCAACACCCGATGCCAAAAGATGCAATCTCAGCATTGTTGCTCTCGTTCATTGTATCGCAAAGTGAAAGTGTGATACTGTTGTTGGATATACAGGCGATGGGAGCTCGTGACACTGCCATAGGAGTCTGGAAAAGAACCTTTTAGGAGCGAAACTCATTAGCGATTGCACTACGAGTTTTTTGAGAAGTCGAGCACAGATATCTCGGCCGTCTGGCTATTGACCAAGAGCGAATCTGTGGCGTAGCGAACTGGGCTTCAGCCTCCTTGAGAGGTGTTTCGATTGACAATCTTGCTAATGGAGCTGCAACATTTGAAGAACATCGATTCTATTCAATCGGTTTCAAAGGTTGTTGAAGCTTTGGCGGTGGTTTTTGCAATTCACTAGAAAAGTAAAAAAAAAGTTTTCTAAACAGCAAATTAAAATAGAAGTATGGCAGCTGCTGTCAATCGGTTAGCTGTCAGCCTGTGTTTTGACGTGTGGCTAGCAGCTAAGTGTGACCGCACTGCCAGCCGCTGCTTGCTGCTGCTACTGCCAGGTGCCAGCCGCTGGTAGGAAGCGGCTGGCAGAAGCCGTGTGTGACCCGTGCTTTATGCAAGTGCGTAATTCTTTTCTAGTTTCTGGCTGTTGCCGAATGCCGAGACCAAAGAGAGAGAGCAAACAGGGAGAATTTGAAATCACATGCGAGATGCGACGATGGCAAGAGGGATAACTTTTAAGAGAATAAAACGATTTACCAATACAAGCAAACACTTTTACATGAGTTCTGAGTTCGCTAAAAATGTCCACCTAGCCTTAAAGTATAAATTTAAGTTTATTGTTCGAATAGCTTACACAGTAAGATAATAAGTCTTATAAATTTGTGAAGATAATGAGTTGACTGTTCAAGTTAACATATAATAATAGACTAAAAATGTACAATCATAAGAAAAGTTTGGAAAACATCCAGAAGAAATGATTAATTATAATAACTGATAAAAATTCAAATGTTGTTTTGAATGAAATAAAAAGTTTATAAAACAATAATAAAGAGAAAGATGAAAAAGATGAAAAAAAGGGAAGGGAAATAGAATTAAGATACAAATTAGTTGCTTTGTTCAGAGAAGAAAATACGTGGACTATTCTCAAATCGTTGTATGCCGCTGATCTCTCACAAAAAAGCTGGAAGTGAAGTTCACAGGCGACAGGCAGCCATAAAGAAATATCTTTCTGAATTCAGACATGAAAACCTAGGCCAGAAACATTAAATTCTTGGTGCAACTTGTTCAAAAATACAGTGTAGATGACCATGTTAAAGGCCTTGGAAAAGAATCAGGAATGTCGCTTTGTTATCATTAAGCTCAGCCCTGATATCTTCAGTAACCTTCAAAAGTGCATTTATGCAGCTGCCACAAAATTTGTTACTATTAATAAATTTATTATCAAGTTATATATTAGCGCCTAGGTTAATTACGAAGATGTTCTTAGCCATTTCTTTTTGACATGTGTAATCCGAAATTGTTACGACGCGACGCGACGGGCCCTGTGATAGGGGTAAATTAAAGAAAAGGAAAATATCTACATATATTCAAAATTATCAAAAGTACTCACTCAGCTTTTCCTCCAAGGTAGTGCACCTCATTGTCGGCTTATAAATAAAAAATTCAAGTATTATGTATATGATCTTTCCCCCTTTTTCCCCTTTTTTCTGGATTAATTGTAGGCCTTTCTTTTCTTCTTATAGAGATAAACACTGTTAATTTTTCCTTCCTCTTTTCTCTTTATTTTTATTGAATTGTGAAACTACCAGGGTTACAAAAGCTTAATTCTTTTCTTAGCTTAAGCTAGTCTTTAATTCACAAGCTAATAAAGGGTTTTCCAATAAAAGTGATCTGATTTCTTTTTTGAAAAAAAACACACTTATTTTAAAGCAAATTCAAATATTTTTTTTTTGATGTGCAGTTCAATTGATACAATTAAATTTTAAATAAAACGTCATTCAAATGGCCACCGTGACTTCTTCTGCAGCAAAAAATTCGATGACCTCAATTTTCGAGCACTTTTTCCACTAAATCAAGTCGTATTTATATCATGATTCATGAATGAAACGTTCAATATTGACTTGTAAGGCTTGAAGAGAATCTGGTTCATTTTAGATATCTAAATTTTTCACGCAATAACTCAATTGTTGCATTTGCTGTGTGACACGTAGCCCCGTCTTGTTGAAACCAAATTCTGTCAAAATCTCTCTCTCCAATGACAGTAATGGTGTTATCATCTTCACATCCGAAGAAGTACGGACCGATGATTCCACCAGCCCAAAATCCACAACTAACTGTCAATTAAGGTGAATGTAATGGTTTTTCATGAACATTTTGTGGATTTTCATCGTCAGTTCTGCTTTTTTAGCGCACTAGTCAAATAAAAGTAAAACTTTTCGGAAAAGATTTTTTTCTTAAAAACAATTGTTATCGTTTTCAAGTGGTTCCAAGGCAAAATCAGAAAGTTCGCGAAGTTTACGGTGGTCAAGTTGTGAAATTGTAAACACTTTTGAATGCAGTAAAAAACAAATGAGAGATCATGACATACTACAAATGGCCGAAACACCACTGCAAAATCATAGCATACCTATTGAAAAGCCCTTTATTTGAATTATGAATTAAACTAATACCAATTCTTAAGCTAGTTGGTGACTTATGAATTAAATTTTCCCAAGTCATGAGCTGATAGGTGAGTTATGAATTAAATTTTTTCAATTCATAAGTTAGTTGGTGAATTAAGAATTAAATCTTTTTCAATTCATAAGCCAGTTGGTGAATTATGAATTAAATTTTCCCAAGTAATGAGCTGATAAGTGAGTTATGAATTAAAAAAAAATTTACCAGGTAAGGTAGTTGGTGACTTGTGAATTGAATCTTTTAAAATCCTCGCACAGGTAGGTTTTTGGAGTATAATAGCGCGTTAGTTAGGTTCATTCCATTCGTATCAGCGCTATCACTCAATGAACCGATAACAACATCGGTAACGCTACTATTATTCAGATCAGTCCCTTGCCACTCCGACTACACCATCCCCCAACTGGTTTTTGAAAATTAGTTCCGTGTCTCAATCCCATCGAGAACTACTTGGGAATACGAAGAATTCTTAAGAGATGATTCAATTCATTTCTATATAAATAGGTCAAAAACCAAGGAAAGTGTCGGCTGCGGGGTGTAGGTACTCAGAAAGAAACAATTTAAGTCTCATTGGACCTTCCAAACCACTGTAGCGTGTTCCAAGCGGGAATTCTGGCGATCAAAGAGGTCCTAACGCGGTTGAAAGAAAACGTGATATCGTCATATCGATTTTCTCAGACTGTCGCCTATCTCTTAAGTAGATGGCTGAACAGTTCAATATTCACCTTATTTGGGTGCCGGGCACAGAGATGTCGTGGGTAGCTGCGAAGCCGATGAACTGGCCAGAAAAGGAACCGTTCTACCGAACTCAACCAGCAGGTTGAATATATATGGTATACCAATCGCTACATCCTAAAACAAGAGGCAATGGATAGGACAAATAATAGGTGGAACGTTATCACTGCGTGTGTGGCAACAAAACATATATGGCCAAAACTAGATCCTAAACGCTCAAGACATTTGCTATAACTTAGATTGCACTTTAGCTCCGTAACCAATCATTATCAATGTCATCACCGGACTTTGCCGAACACGCCATAAGACTCGGCGTTTCCTCTAATGACTTCTGCAGAAGTTGTTTAGATGAGAAGGAGGAGGAGACAATCCCACACTTCCTCTGCTCATGTCCTGCACTCTCTTTTAAAAGAAAACGGCAAATATGTATTTTCTTGATGATCTAAGCGATCTGGCGAACCCAGGTACCGTGCATATCTTTCGCTTTATCAAAATCTTCGAATAGTTTTATTAAGTTAGGTACTCCCTCGCACAATTTTTTTAGTATCACAATGGACCTAATACTGGTCTAAGTGTGTCAGTTGTTTTCGTGACAGCCTTTTTAACCTATCCTAACGTTACCTATTCTAGATAGGTTTTTTGCTCGACACGCTTTTTCGGATTAGACAAGTCTTGCAATCGTGCAGAAAATCCACTTTGTAGTTAGTGGCTTCCATGATGGTGGCGAAATTTCGCATTTTAGTTGTTGAAGAAAAAATACATTTCAAAATTTGAAAAATTTTAATTTTTGAAATTTTTATAAATTTTTAAAAAAATTTTAGATTTTTTTTTTTTTTAATTTTTTGTCAAAACAGTTTCACACGTATTTAACAATATAAAAATCATTACAGATAAAAATAATAACAAAATACATTAACCTACCAATGTATAAATAACCAAAAAAAAAATATCTTTCAATCAATTTTCTTGTATCTTAAATCTGCATTTGCTTTGCAAATAACTCGCATTTCAAAATTTGAGTCATTAATGCGGTTATTTTTCTGTAAGTTAATTTATTTATTTATTCGCTTAATTCAAGCTATGTAATACTTAAACAAACAATAATAACTTAAATCTATCTTAAAAACTAAGGGTGGTATTCACCAAACAATCTTAAGAGCGCTCTTAAAGCTAAGAGGCTCTTAGTTTTAAATTTGGATGTGCTATTCACCAAGCAATAATAGGGTCTGGTCTAAGCTAATTCGAATATTCGAAAAATAAGGTTTTTGAGTCTCTGAACGCACACTTTTCGAACTACTTCGAAAATTTCAGTGTCAATTGTCAAAATCAGTCAAAAACAGAAAAAAATATCGGAAATTTAGGAAATGGTAGAGCGTAAAATTAATTCATTCTCTGTATTGCAAACCATAATTCGAATTTCTTATTTTTTTCAACGGTTATTTATGATTTTTGAATAACAACCACAAATGACGCTGTCAGTAAATTTCGAATTTTCGAAGTTATTTAAAACAACAACCGCTCATAACTTAAGAGTGGTAGCGACCACTCTTAAGTGTTATGAGCGCTCATAAATCTGCACTAATAGTGGTCGGTGAATAGGTTTATGAGGCTCTTAGTTTAAGATTTCTTGGTGAATACCACCCTAAATGTGTTTGTGGAATTATGGAGGATTGGAATATAAATCTCTTTTAAGGGAAGATATACTTTTGTTAAAGTCGAGGATGTATTGTGAATTATTGGGTAAGCGTAACATACGAGTAATAGGGTTGAAATGCCCTTAATTAGTGCGGTGAGTAGGAAGGTTATAGAAAGGGACGGATCTTAGGTTGCGTGAATTGGTATTGAGGACCATGTTTTCAAGAAGTGCGGGGAGTCGATTACGCCAGTTATTAATTGGTGCACAAAGAGTATGTCAGCAACATCTCGACGTCTAGCTAGGGTGTGTAAGTCGATTAATTGTAATCTATCTTCATAGGGAGGTAAGATAAGGGAATTCGACCAAGGAAGATTGCGTAAAGCAAAACGAAGAAACCTTCGCTGTACAGTTTCAATTCTAAGAGAGTGGGTTGTTTGATAAGGAGACCACACCTGAGAAGCATATTCAAGGATGGGTCTGACGAAAGTTATGTAGAGTGACTTTGTGACGTAAGGGTTTGAAAATTCCTTAGACCAGCGTTTTATAAAGCCAAGGGAAGAGTTAGCTCTTGATATAATTTGGTCAATGTGGGAACGGAAATTGAGTTCTTTATCACAATAGATACCGAGATCGCGAATGGAAGACACTGCTGGAACGGCTACGTTGCAAAAGTCGTACATTCGAGGGGGGAGAGGAAGACGTTTTCGTGAGAAAGTCATGAATTGACACTTGCTAACATTAAGTTCAAGAAAATTTTTTTGACACAAAGTTAGAAAGGAATTTAAATCTTGTTGAAGCAGGGGAGGGTCGAAAGGTGTCAAAATGACCCTCGTTATTTTTATGTCATCTGCGTATATAAAAAGGTTGGAGTAGGAGATAATCTTGTCCACATCATTTATGGCGAGGACAAATAAAAGAGGGCCAAGATGGCTGCCCTGAGGAACACCAGAAGTGGCGGAAATGGGGGTCGAAATAGAGCCTCGGAAAACTACCCTATAAAAACGGTCTTCCAAATAGGATTTGACCCATTGGATGAATAGTGGTGCTCTTAGCTCTTAACTTAAGATAGATAATGTCGTGAGAGATTTTATCAAATGCTTTAGAAAAGTCAGTAGTAACTACATCAACCTCGCTGCCTTTTTCTAAAGCACAGATTGTCATAGAAACGAATTGTGTAAGGTTCGTTGTGGTAGATCTGCCCTTTAAGAAACCATGCTGTAGTGAGGAAACAATTGACTTGCAATGAAAATTAAGCGTATCATAAACTATACTTTCAAAGAGTTTAGGAGTTGCTGAGAGTTTAGCTTTCATTTTTGCAACCTTTTTTGTGAATAGGGAAAATAAAAGAATTTTTCCATACTGTTGGAAAAACAGCTTTTGTGAGCGAGAGTTGAAACAGATTTGAAAGCGGTTCACTGATTGTGTTGATGCATTTCTTAAGAAATATGGCAGGGATACCGTCCGGACCAGGATAGAAGTCATCTTTAAGTGAGTTGATTTTTTCGTAGACAGTGTCCCGACTAACCCTTAGAGAAACAAAACTGGTATTTGAACTGTTTGTCAGATAACTGAAATAATTAAGGTCGGGTTCAATCATATCTTCACTATACGAAAGACTAAAAAAATTTGCAAAAAGATTAGCGATGACTTGGGAATCAAAAGAAGAGGTGTCAAGAAAATTAAAAGAAAGTGGAAGTCCGTCAGATTTTCTCTTAATATTTATAAATTGGTAGAAACGTTTGGGTTCGGAAAGAAGACTGGTTTGCATTTTATCGAGGTAGTCATGATAAAGAGAATCACATAAAGTTGAAAAATTGAGGAAAGCTTGTTGGTAAATTATGTAATCAATAGTTGTTCTTGATTTAATGAACGTTTTCCATAATTTATTTCTAAGATTACGAAGTGATCGCAATTCTTTCGTATACCAAGGGGGAGATAACGAGCAATTCTTTTGGGGCAAATGGGGAACACATTGGATGATGCATTCGAAGATAGCCGTGTAAAAGAAGGTAAGCGCAATGTTGATGGGAGTGAAAGAGTTTATGAAATTGTTAAATTCAATCTGGCTTATTAAACTATTAAGTCCATTGAAGTCAGATTTACGAAAATTAAACAGGTAAGATGCTTCAGAATCAGCAGCGGAAATACTTTGATTGAGTATGAAGACAGGGGAAAGAGGAGGGTGGAAGTGGTCAAGGGTCGAGAGAAGATGGAAACTTTTGGTGACTACTGAGTTGTGAGGGTCAGAACTCAGAAGAGAAAATGAGATCTAGCTGTCTGCCTAGGTTGTTAGTAATATTACTAATTTGAAAAAGGCCAGACCCAAAAACGCGATCGCAGAAAAGACTTTCTTTTTCAGAAGTAGTATTGCAAGGAACATAGTTTGATTCATCCTCTGACTGTATCCAGCGTAAATCAGGCAAATTAAAGTCTCCAACTATGGTAATGTCATCACTAGACTATGTCAGCGGTTTCGAAAAGGGAGTCAAATGAATCAACTAACATTTGATAAGCGAGAATAGGTTGCGAAGGATGTATATAGCAGCAAGCTATGTAAAAACACCGATTAAAAACAGATAGTTTTACGCATACTAGTTCAGTGAGAGGTGATTTAGATATATTAACTAGAGTTGCACTGAAACGGTTGTGTACGGCTAAAAGAACACCACGGCCAGATGTCCCGTTTTCATTAATTTGCCCATCTGCACGAAAAACAACGAAATCGGAAATGAATAATGCATTGTCAAGGAAACTGGAATCAAGGTTAGTTTCAGTAAGGGCAAAGATATCAAAAGGAAGTTTTTGGGAATTAAGGTAAACTGAGGATGTTTTTGTGCGAAGTCCTCTAACATTCTGATAGTACAGAGATATGGTGCTAAGGGTTACTTCGTTAGATACCGAGAAAGCGAAAGTATCAGTGTTAAAGACGTGGTTTTTTGGAAAAATTGGAGTGCATGGAACGATTCGAGGCTACGTGTGAAGAAAACGTAGCAAGATCTTTAATGACTGCAGAAGCTGTTATGTTGAAACCTTCATGAAACCTGACATAAATGTCTTTTAGGCTTGTAGGATCATTGGTTTTGGTCTTACCGTTTATACAAACAGAATCGGGTTTATCATGAAGAAATGCAAGATAAAGACGAACATTGTCGTACAGTTTATTGTCACGTAGTCTTGCCATCAAGTACCGACCGTCATAATCTTTTGTTGCTGACATTGAATCGACAAATTTGGAGGTTATCTTGACGATGGGTCGAAACATTGGGTCTAAAATAGGGGGATTAGAGTTTATGGAACTGATTGATGTCCTAGGCGATTTGGGTAGAGGAGGAGGTGTGTTGCGGGTCTGAGAGGCTGGATTTAAGGTATGGGAACGGTTGAAATTGCTATAAGGGATATTGGAAGGACTTTTTGCCCGAGGAGTACTAGGAAAAGGAGGGGCAGTGTAATTTGGTTTAAAAGAGACATGCTTTGATTGGGCAGAATTAGAAGGATTTACGTGACGAATAGTCTTTGTTCGGGTTAGGTAGGACTTAAAACTAGAGTTAGGTTCTTGAAGAGATACATTTTTTTGATTGGAAGCTTTCTTCGGTAATTTTGAAACCCATAATGAAATTTGAAATTTGTTTATATAACAAACAGGTTGATCAGTGGGGAAAAAAAGCCAAAGATATCGAGTAGGAATGAAAGCTTTAAAACTAGAAGAGTTCAACTTAATACATTTTACAAGATTAATTTTATAAGAATCAGAAAAAAAAATTGCGTATCCTAGTTTCGTTAGAAATAGAACTACTTTTTATAAAGAGAGGCGTACATTCAACCTGATTATTTAGCTTACTTATTCTATGGTCCCCCTCAGCTTGGTTTTTAATTTTCAGAATTCTGTTGTTCCATTCAGTAGGGGTCCAGGATGTGCCAAACCGGTTGATGAGAACAGGTTCAGAAAGTGTAGGAGGATTGTCTTCGTTAAAGGATGATGTTCGTTCATTTTCATTTGGTATACTTGTAGACGGATTTGGTTGAACCGTGTCGTCACTTTAAATTGGTATGATAGAGGTATCCAGGTCTAAAAATCCAAACGTAGTGATTTATTGTTTTAACTATTGCTTAATGCAGGTGACGTGAAAGAGCTAACATGGGCTTTTGATGAGTTTGTTGACTTCATTTCATTAGATAATTCAGTTATCATATAACGAAGACAGTTTGATTCTTTTGTAATTATATCTTCAAGAGTAGACGAGTTTGTATTTATACTGAGGGAAGTAGCTGTGGACTCCCTCACAAGAGATTTAATGATCGAAGATTGTTCTTTTGATGAATCAGCAAACCTTAACAAGTGTTTTTCTGTAGAATGTATTATTGCCGTAGATTGTTCAACAGAGGATTTCAGGTCATCAACCAATTTAAACATTTTAATAATGTCAGGACTAATAAGCTTAGGGAAGGCATGAATAGTTTCAAGACAATCATTAATTTTATGTGATATTTTCTTTAGGTTTGAATCTATGTTAGAGAGCTTAGTGTTAAATCCATTATTTTGGGACTCCATATTTTTCATTATGGATTCATTATTGTCAGCAATCACCTCATTAATTTTAAGAAAGATGTGGCGGGTATTAGTTCTAAGCTCAGTAAAAGCCTCAGACAGTTGAACTAAACGTTCATTATTATATTTGATAGCAAGCATTACGTGTGATGTTGTTATTGTTTTGCATTCGTTGCAGTAATAATGAAAATTAGCAGAGAATTCGGTTAGGTGGGCTTTAGCGTGTCTACTCAGGCCTATGCAAATTGGATGAAATCTTTTACCACAAATACCTTTGCAGGCGACCCATTCTAGAGTTTTTTCACTTATGGTGCAGCCGATAAATCCACAAATGTTGAGGCGATCCATATTTATAAGGGTATTTAAAAATATATTTTAAATAACGACGTCGGAAAAGTTTCGTCAGTTACTGTGTTGGGTTCTTGTAGTTACTAAAGTTGGAGAGTTAAAGAACTCTGTTACGGTTGTTGTATGTGCTACGAGTGGTGAGTTGGTTAGCGAATCTGCTAACATAAAGGTCTCCAAAAGATCGTGATAAAAACAAAAGAGAAATTTAGGTGAGGTGGAATTTCAATGCTTAGTAGCGGCAGAACATGCACTAAATTTGTACTCACACGGGAGCCAAAAAAGGATGGAGAAGACAAGTTCAAGTTGGCTAAAGGAAGCAAGATAGATTGTGTACGATGGACGATGGCCCTCTTCGTTCTCAGCAAAAGTTCCAGTTCGTTGATAATAAAGTTGAGACAGTTAGCACGGGTTGAGAAAAAAAAATAATTTTTTTTTCTTTTAATTATGAGAAGTGTAGAGGTGTTGGCAGAACATAATATACTATATTGAACTCACCAAAAAGAAATGAAGCAAAAAGCTTGATCAATTGTTTTTGTATAAAGATGCTCTAGTCACAACAAGAAATGTATGGTGGAATTTTTCTCCCTCACGAGGTTTCACCTTGACGTGGTGGGGGAGCTTACGTTTCGACACTCCAGCAATCCAGTTGCAGAGTCAAACAACCAAGTAAACCTCAAACAGAGATGTCTATCTAAACATGGAACAAGTAAACGAAGAAGAGAAAACTCGAGCGGGGATATACGCTCAAAAGTCGGCAGTAGTCACGGCTGTCGGCGATGGCTTGGCTTCGAAAGAAGATAAGTCGCCAGTGACAAGAAAAGAAAAGATAGACAATGCAGAAGATTGCATTCCTGGCTGCAGCAGGAAAGCCGCTGAAACCAATGAGGGACTCTCGGAGAACCTCATGGATTTCACAGACTCCGATGATGGAGAAGGAGGAGCAGGTGGACGAGAGATAACGTCAGAAGAGGAACATCGCATCCTCGAGGAAGACGACTATCAATCTTTCACCAGTTCTGACGACTCTATCGCGGATGTCACCGTGGCCGAAAATCCTGTCCCAAGGCGGCCAGAGGCCAAAAGAGGCGAATTCCTGGCGAAAAATGAGATTTCGGCCAAAATGACCTCAACGCCAAACAAGGGTCCGCAAATCCTAAAGTCTGTGAGGAGAAAGCCCCAACCAAGAGCCATCGCTCATCAGAGCCGGCAAAAGGTAAAGGCCCTAATCCGAGGGTACAGAAAAAGGAAGATGCACAAGACCCAGGTCAAAAGAGGCTCGAAAATGCCAGAAGGACCGTAAGAAGATTCGGTAAAGGTGACACCTCAACGCTGTGTTTCCGTGATTGGAAACGCCTAAGCTGGGCTCGGAAATTCATTAATAAAATGGAAGCCAAGACCTTGCCCTTGGCAGAACCCAGAGGTAGAGTCACAAAAGAAGAAGCAAAAAAGAAAACCATATTGGCAAAGACTGCGGTGGCCAAAAAAACCCCAGGGAGACCACCACTGGATGGTCCTAAACCCGAAAGGTTTATAAAGCCCCAAGAAAGCAGTCAAAGAAAGAGAGCCAGACACAATGACTCGACACCCCCTCCAATGTCCGTGAACAAAAAGCCCAAGACGGCCAGTACAACTGACAAAAAAAGTACTGTAGCGGAATTGATAAAAGAGAGCCTTCAGGTGGCCATTATCAATGAGGGGAGTCCAGAAAAAAGGCTAAGCGAAGAAGACTGGACTCGAGTGGAAATAAGGCTACTCGAGTGCATGACTGACGAGCTTCCCACGTCCTCGGGCGCGGTGCCTGATTTTGGACCCATCTCGACGTTAAAGGGTTTCAAAATTCTCATGTGCAATGATGAATTTACCCTTAACTGGCTAAAAACAAAGATATCCGAAATGGCGGATTTTATAGAAGGAGCAACGCTTAAAGTTGCCTTAAAAAAAGACCTCCCCACCAGACCCAAAGTCCGGATAAACATTCCTGGGCCGCGCTTGAAGTAGGAAACAATTGAGCTTTTCTTACGAAAACTCAACCCAAGTTTCCCAAGTGCTGACTGGGAAGTACTGGAGATGGAAGAGCCTACGAGCGCAGGCCAAGAAGTCGTAGTCATGCTCAATCATGAGTCAATGGCTATGCTTCCAGAAAGGGGATACAGACTAAACATTGGCCTAAACAAGGTTAGGGTGAGGCCGGCAACGGCTGCCAACTTACAAAACAAAAATGACGAACACAAAAAAGACAATGAAGGTGCTACAAATAAACCTGCAGCACAGTAAGTTGGCCTCTGCCACCTTGACCGCGTTGATGTCAAAAACTGACATCGACTTAGCCCTAATTCAAGAGCCGTGGATAAATCATGGCCGGATCTGCGGACTGAAATCCAAAGATCACTTCCTTTACTTTAGCAAAGGGCCTACAGAAGGTAACTATCGTACATGTATTTTATCAAAGGCAAATTTAAATCTCTTCCTTCTAACCCCTCACAGTAGCAATGATCTGACAACAGTGAAGTGCGAAAGAGAAGGGGCTCCACCCCTAATCCTAGCCTCCGTTTACATGCCGGGCGATGCAACCTCCAACCCCCCGCCGGCAGCTGTTGCAGAACTGGTCGCCACTACAAAAAGGAATGGCTGGGACCTTCTCATGGGCTGTGATGCTAATGCCCATCACTTACAGTGGGGAAGTACAAACACGAACGAAAGAGGTGAGTCACTTTTTGAATATATTATTGAGAACAACCTGATAATTATGAATAGAGGTAACGAACCAACATTTGTAACAAAGGTAAGAAAAGAAGTGTTAGACGTTACACTATCCACCAACTCTGGTACGCTAGTAACCAGTAATTGGAGGGTCTCCAACAACGTAACCTTCTCTGACCATAGAATGATAACATTCGAAATAGAACACAAATCTGAAAACTGTATCCCTTATAGAAACCCTAGGAAAACTGACTGGGGTCTCTATAACCAAAAACTGGCCCTAACTCTCAGCCAAAACAACAATCAGCCTTTGCTTAACTGCTCAGCCATAGAGACACAGGTAAACAAGCTTACGTCAGACATAATCAATGCCTACGAAAGCTCATGCCCGTTATCCAAAGGGAAAGGTAGATCCAACCCCATATGGTGGTCAAGCGAACTATCGACCCTTAGAAGGAACTCTAGGAGGCTCTTCAATAGAGCAAAACTTAGCAACCTTTCGGCTGACTGGGACCTATACAAGATCAGTAAAAATGAATACAAAAATAGAACTACCTACGCAAAAAGAGCAGCCTGGCGCAACTTCTGCTCAGATATTGAGTGTACAAATGACGCAGCAAGGCTAAGAAAAGTCATGTCCAAGGTCCAAAATATCCCTAGTTTTCTTAGGAGACCTGATAACACATGGACTGACTCATGCTCTGAAACTCTAGAGTCACTCATGAACACCCACTGTCCAGGGTGTTCTCAAATGACATCCCCAGAACGCGGAAACCCTAGCGCTAACGTTAGATCCAACATAGGAAATCTATTAGTAGATAATAGGAAGGTAATGTGGGCCATTGACTCATTCTCAGCATACAAATCTGCGGGTCCGAACGGTATCATTCCAATGATGCTCCAAAGTCCCAAAGACTTGATTGTGCCGATACTAGTGGAAATATTCAGAGGTTGTCTAAACCTCACCTTTATTCCAACTAGTTGGAGAGAAGTTAAAGTCATATTTATTCCCAAAGCCGGTAAGCCCTCTCACACTGAACCCAAAGATTTCAGACCAATAAGCCTATCCTCCTTTCTACTTAAGACTCTAGAAAGAATTATAGAAACGCATATCCGAACAAAACTGAATAACAATGTGATCTCTACAGCCCAACATGCATATATAAAGGGCAAATCAGTTGAGACTGCACTTCATGAAGTAGTCGGAACCATTGAACAGTCAATCCAATATAAAGAGTACACGTTGGCTGCATTCCTCGATATAGAAGGGGCCTTCAACAACGTTGAATACAATGCTATTCGCATGGCATTAAGTTCCATAAATATCGAGCCAACGCTATCAAACTGGATCGACTCCATGCTCCAAACGAGAATAGTAAAAGCAGAAATGGGTGAAAGTACCCTAAAAGTAAAAACTTGTAGAGGTACACCTCAAGGAGGAGTGTTATCCCCGCTACTCTGGCTCCTAGTAGTTAACCAAATCCTGGTTAAACTCGACAGGAGCGGAATAAAAGCAGTAGCCTATGCTGATGACATCGTCATCATGACTTCGGGAAAATTCACAACCACGCTTTGTGAACTTCTTCAGACAGCTCTAAACAAGCTCACCAGCTGGGCGAAAAACTGTGGGCTAAACGTCAACCCTACAAAAACAGAACTTGTTCTGTTTACGAGAAAACGTAACATTCCAGATATACTTCCTCCCTCCATTAATGGAATACCAATAAACTTATCTGGTACGGCAAAATATCTCGGAATAGTCCTTGATCGTAAACTTAACTGGAAAGAAAATTTAAAAGAAAGAGAAAGGAAAGCTCAAATCGCTTTCTACACTTGTAGTAGAATTTTTGGTAAAAAATGGGGACCTGGTCCCAAAACCATTCACTGGATGTATACATCCATAATAAGACCAATCCTCACATATGCCTGTCTAGTCTGGTGGCCATCATTAGAGAAGGCTTCAAACCTTAAGACCATGACCAAAATCCAAAGGCTTGCATGCATTGGTTCAACCAGTGCCATGAGAACAACACCAACTGCAGCTCTGGAAACCTTCCTATCGCTAGCCCCCCTAGATCTCTTTACTAAGGAGATGGCGGCCAAAAGCGCACTGCGACTCAAACAATGCAACAATTGGAAAATAGGCATATCAGGCCATAGAACCATCATGAACCATACAGATGTAGACATCCAAACAGACTATACCCCCCCCGCATATTGATTTCAATCCAGTGGCCCTAACAGTCTTTCCGACTAGAGAAAGCTGGGAGGAAAACAGGGTTATAAAAGAAAATCACATTTCCGTCTTCACAGATGGTTCCAAAACGGACGAAGGGGTAGGATCAGGTATCTTTTCAGACTACCCTAACATGAATAGATCAATAAAGCTTCCCGACTTCTGCAGTGTCTTTCAAGCAGAAGTACTCGCAGTGTGCGAAGCCGCGAAGCACCTTGCTATGCAAAACTTGATCAACAAAAATATTGACTTCTTCATAGACAGCCAGGCGGCCATTAAAGCTATCTCATCCATTATCACAAAATCCAGGCTAGTAGACAGCTGTCGCAGTAACCTAAGACTGCTCAATGAGACAAACACAGTTAGTTTAACCTG
Source organism: Melanostoma mellinum (assembly GCA_914767635.1). Lineage (NCBI taxonomy): Eukaryota > Metazoa > Arthropoda > Insecta > Diptera > Syrphidae > Melanostoma > Melanostoma mellinum. The sequence continues at coordinate 152,520,645 of OU612060.1, forward strand.
AGTTCCTGGACATCGTGACATTATCGGTAATGAAATGGCGGATAAGCGGCAAAAATCGGGTCAGCACTCGAATCCAGCGAAGCGAACACTTCAGTTCTAAAGCCACTAGAGCAAGAAAAAAGCAGAATCAAACACAATTTTCTAAAAATCGCCAATGACAGGTGGTCATCTTTAGAAACATGCCGAGTCTCTAGAAACCTTTGGCCAGATATTTCCAAGAAAAAAACAGAATTTCTACTCCAGCTAAGCAGACCTCGGCTCTCTCTGTTGATTGGCATTCTCACGGGTCACAACTCGTTGGGTACCCACATGATGAGAATGGGCATTAGCACATCCGACTTATGTAGAGGATGCCAAGATGAGGAGGCAGAGGAGGGATCTTTTCACTTCCTCTGTGAGTGTCCTAGCTTAGCCCACACTCGGAAAAAAACCCTCGGAGAATACTTCTTCGACGAACTGGGCGACATCTCTAACCTCCCACTGAGCAACGTCCTGAAATTTACTCAGGGCTCCAAATGGTTCTGTGGGAGTTCCCTACCACAATAACCATCCACCTCTCCAATCCTCCCATTTCCTCATCCTATGATTTCCCGGGGAGCACAATGGATCCTCGAGATCCGAGTGAGGTGTTGCCACTTGTGGCTGCACCCCCCATTCAACCTAACCTAACCTAACCTATGGTGGAATTTCAAAAAAAGAAATTGACTTTAAATAACTTTTTTGTAGAGTAAAAGTGTAGTACACTAGTGGCAAAAATTATTAGAGCACTTATAAAAAATGATTCAAATGAAAAACTGGTTAAATTGATTAAGATAGACTTGGAAATTCAAAAAGATCACGGAGAAAAGTCAGATTAAGAACTGTCGTACTGTGAGGATAGATCGTGACTTGTTCTCCCCTTGCAAAATGTCAATTGCCTTTGCAAGAGGATTTGACCAACGCAAATACTCACTAATGTACTCGAAATCGATTTCGTAAAATAGCAATAGCTTTTTGTTTATTGAAATGAGTTCGCATTCAAGTAACTTTTCCTTAAGCTGGAATACCTGTTCTAATTGTAATGCAGCAAATGAAGCATAATTCAGTTCACAAGTCACTAGTGAGGTTACGTTTGGAAGAGAATTGAGTTAATTTAATAAATTTAATTCAAAACTCAAAAAATAGCTTATCAATTGAAAAAGATTTAATTCATAACTCACTTATCAGCTCATGACCTGGGAAAATTTAATTCATAATTCACCAACTGGCTTATGAATTGAAAAAGATTTAATTCTTTATTCACCAACTAGCTTATGAATTGAAACAATTTTATTCACAAGTCACCAACTGGCTTATGAATTGAAAAAATTTGAATTCATAACTCATAAGTCACCAGCTAACTCATGACTCGAAAAATTTTCAATTCTAATTCGGCAACTAGCTTGCGAATTACATTTTTTTAAATCAGAAGTCAACAATTAGCTTATGATTTAGGCATTTTTTAATTCATAAATTCGCAACCGTGGAAACTACGCACCTTGAACAAAAATTATGTAAGTAAAAGCTAATGTGGTTGCACTATTGCCCGAATTAGTTTCCATTATTACATTTTTATGGTTTTCTCTCAATTCTAGAACACCCAACAAAACATCACGCTCCGGTCTATCCCCGTAAACACGGGGATAGACCGGATTTGGGTGTTGCATTTTGCATAGGGTAAAAATAATGCGGAATGAGAATACCGGGGAATGGAAATACTCACTGGAACACTTTATTTATCGGATGATGATGATGATGATGTTGATGATATGGATGATAATGATGTGTATGATGATGATTGTATATGCTGATGATGATGTGTTGGAGGATAAGTCTGATTTCTTACTTACTTACTTAGGTGGGCGAGCTCTCTCCAGTTTCGCACTCCTCGGTTGAGGTCTTCATCTACTTGATTGCGCCACCTAAGACGAGGTCTTCCCCTTCCGCGATTTCCCTGCAATGTGCTTTCGAACACCCGACAAGCCGGAGCGTTTGAGTCCATCCGCTCAACATGGCCCAACCATCGTAGCCTCGCAATGCGTACTCTTCTGGCTATGCCCATGTCGCGGTAAAGCTCATACAGCTCGTTGTTGTATCTTCTTCTCCACACATTGCCTTCGCATACGGGACCAAAGAATGTCTGATTTCTCCTTCTTCAAATTTTATTTCTCTCTTCCGGAACGGGGTCCAAGTTTTGATCACTTTTTTTAATCATTCTTAATTTTTTTTCTCTTTCTAGGTTTTCTTAATTTCCTTCACTTATTTATATTTTTTTTTTTTACTATTTTTTGGCATAGATCACTGTTTTTTTTTCTGTGGGCATTTCCTATAATTTTTTTTTTCCAGCGCAATAACTTTACAGCTTTTCTTCCTTCTAGGTTTGTTTTTTTTTTCTTTAACTATTTTTTTATTTTTTATTTTCTCTACTTTAATCGATCTAGGTATTCCACTTTTTAAGTTTTTTTAGTAAAAAAAAAAAAACAAAAAATGAACACTCCAATTATAGACTCGCGTACAATTATACAATTCTGTTTGTTTCTTCTCAAGTCTTTTCTCTGTCAAATGTTACAATCAAATATCCAGCTTGACCTTCTTCGATGGCTCAGCTGAACTTGTCATGTACCAAATCGACCGTTGCACATGTAGTCGGTACAGTTAGGTTAGTACATGTTACATGACAAGATCACACCATCGCATCGGTTAGCGACCACTCTTGCCGCTTATCTTTCGTAATTTTCCACTCGTGGGTGTAGGATAAGCTCTTCGACTATTGTCGATTTCATTTGCAAAATCAAAACCACTCTTAGAAAAGTGATTTTTTTCGTGCCCAGTGGAACCGAAAAGACAAAGTTCTTTTTTCATCATTGTACATATGTGTGCTATTTCTGACAGCTGTCTTCCCATTTGTTTTGTTGTGCAATTTTCTGCAAAATTTTTGGTTTTCCAAGTTCGGTTTTAATTTTGTGGTAACAAAACTTCAATTATTCTCTTTCTGAAAGAAAAATTTATATAAAATTACTATGTTCATTTCATTTAAGCTTTGTAGCTTTGTTTTGTGCGGAAAATGGAGATAGATCTGGATGACTACCTTTGGCCCATAACTATTGGAGATGATTTACTTCTATTATTATTAGTAAGTATTATAACTCAAGTAGATAACATAATGATTTAAATATTTTGGAGATGCCTTACGAAGTAGGTATATTTGTTTTTTGGACTACCTGCATTTAGATGTCCCATTTGCAGGTAACACACATTATGCTAAAGCTATAAACAAAATTGTTTCATAAATGAAAATGTCTTTACTCTAGGTACATCTTCAACAATGACTTTGGACGACAGTTTTCAAATTCCGCCCGAGACATTTGAAACACCTGATGCTACACCAGTCGCATCATGCAGCAGTTTAATAACGGAGTCGCAAGTGAGTCATAAGTGGACAGTGGACTGAATCCGAGACTAAATCTATGTTGAACCTATATGCAGAAATGCAAAATTCTGTGGGACCCATGAAGCGGTTAAGGACAAAAAACTCATGTGGGCTCACCTAGCAACACAGCTGGAGCTCAAATTTAAGGCAAAATTAAAATCGATACAAGTTGAATCCCGATACAAGTGCATCGTAAAATGCACGAAAATGGTATCGGAAAATAACTCCATCAGCGGGGCTATTCGGGAAGACACGCCTTACGACGATGATATGTACGACATCGTACTAAACAACGATTCATTGTGCGTCGACACGGGTATGTCCCCAGGATAAACTTTTCGCAAGGATCACATTTTTCCCGAACGGCCGTCATCGTCTCGTCCAATCCCGAAAGAGCATTAGCTCTGCCGAATGCTGGAGAATTTGAATTGGATGATGGGGCTCGTTCCAATTTCACGCCGACGCGCAGGGCTCAAAAAACCAAATAGCAAGCATTCTAGCCCAAAAACAAAAGCATTTCGAGCTTCGCGAGGAAAGAAGGAGAAGAAGAGACGAAAAAAAATCTCTGCGGTGCTAGACAAGTTATTAAAAATGCTAAACAAAAAGAAGGAAGAAAAGGAGTTAAAAAAAAAACAAGTATATTTGAAAAGTGACTGTATTTCAAATAATTGTTTCTGTTAAAAAAATGTATATTATGTGTAACTCTACAAGACTGTAATAAATGAAATTGAAAATTATACCTAATTACATAAAAATAATGTAATGATTAAAAAAATGTTTAAAATATGTATGAAACTATAAGACATTTTTTTAAAAATGTACCATTAAGAAATCAATATTTATTGAAAAAAAAAACTTAAAAAGTAATACATAAAATCATTTGTAAAGAACTATTGTTTTAAGTTTCTAAATGTTTTCACAAATACTGTTTCGCTTTACTTGCCCTGTATGGGGCAAAATAGTGTCATCCAAATTTTCATGTTGACTTTTTGGGTCTGGTTAAGTACGTTCTCTGATCTGTTGATTGTGATGAACATCGTTTGTGTCTTCCCACAAATTACCTTCGTCGATGCATAAGCTATGCAGTGCAGGGGGTCAATTCCCGATCTGTGAAGCTGTGAAGTGAAAACATTTATCACAGCTTACGAATATGTTCGTAATACTCATTATATACCTTTTTAAATTGATAAAATGTACTTTTATTTCCAGCGAACCTGCAAAAATTAAATTATTATTTTCATGTTAGTTGAAATACTTTTTGACTATGAACCATAAAAATGTAACCGTTTCAGTTTCCGCACTAATAGCATTAATTGATCGCAGCTAAAATTGATTGCGATCCATTTTCACAAAATAGTTTAAAAATTATTTTCTATTGTCTCTTTCACAGTCCTTAAACAAAAAATGAAAAATGATCAAACTTCAAACTGGTAAACTTTATGTTTTGTGTTGGTGTACGTGAAAGTGCGTGTTAATCTTGCCTCTGAATCGAGATTCATAAAAGTGCTTTATCGGGGCAAAAAAAAAATGATCTAGTGCCTACATGAAACGCATTTCGATCAAAATGCACTTTTAAAAGTGCAATAGTGATGGCTGTCTATTCTCATAACCAGCCTTGCTTGGTGATAAAATAAATTTGCCTGATTCAGTATCTCGGTGTATTGTGAATGTTCGACGAGGTTCTTTAGTAGGTGTATGATTATTTCTATTTGGGCTTTCTCGTGTGTCGTGTCTTATTCTCTCTCTCAGCTAAAGAAGCTGCCCTCTTTCGTTCTTCTTCCGAAACAAAAAGTGAATTTAGTTTTTCGTTTTGCTTTATCAAGCACCGCATCACATTTTCTGAAACAGCATCCGGTTAGTTGTCATCGCTTATTGTTATTGGCGTGCATATAATATTCTCATCTAAATACTTGTCATGAGTGTCAGAAGAAGGTTCAGGCGCAATTTTTTCTGCAATGCGATTTGGCGATTTTGAAGGTATTGTGTCAAGCGGTGTACTAAACGTTGGAGGAAGCTATTAAAAAAAAGTTAAAAGACTATTATATTTGAATCCTTGGCTAAGTATTATTTAAAAACAAACAAATAATTAATCAAACATAGCGCAAAAAAAAAATTAGCATAGCGCATAGGGCATGCGATGTATGTATTTGTTATTTGAATTAATCACATCACATAATAAGATATAATCTTTTTATAGTATCTATTAAACTGCTTACCATGTGAATAAGACTAACAATACAAAAAAAAGTAGATGAAATGTGTGATAATAGAAAAATGTGTACATAGTACATATAATATAACAATTGATTTTTTTTTATTATTAAAACATTGATTTGAAGAAAAAAAAAATCTTCTTTCTAAAAGTAATTAATACTGAAGTTCTTTGAGTTTTAAAGGGGAGACTATTCCAAACCCTGATCAGAGAGACAAAATAAGATCGTTCAGCAATAGTGTGTGCAAATCGTGGAAGGAATAATTTAAGACCTCTTCGAAACTTACACTTGCGGTCAAAATAATAGTAGTTTTTTTCCATTTGTATTGCCTTGATAGAGAAAAACCGTTACACTTTCAATAAATGACATTTTCTCAATGATAATGTGCACCTACTTTTGTTGTTGCTTCGGTGGAATGATAAATAAACCGCAGTTGTTAATAAAGGTTGAAAATTTTGACAGTCAAAATAATAGTAGTGCATCAGTTTATGTCAGGAAATATTATTCAATCCTCTCAGTTCTTGAATTTAAAATTCTGAAAAAGGTTAGTTTTTGTTTATCAATAATATTTGTATAGTTTTTTTTTTGAAATACGTGCCATACTTTTTGCCAGCAATGGGAAGAGGCAAGCACTGCACACCAGAAAAGCGTGATCTTATTAGAAGGCTCATTTCGGAGGGCAAACCCTATGTGGAGGTTCAAAGACTAGTTGGATGTTCACCAACTCCCCAAAGCCAGAAACTCGCGGGCGAAAGCCAGCAATGTTACCAAGATTGGTAAAACGAGTTGTGATGCATTCCAAAGTCAATCCTTTTACACCAGCGCAGCGACTGAGATTAAGGACATATTTCGTGTTGAGGCAAGCGTTGAAACACTTCGTAGACGTTTACGAGAACATGGACAAATAGCCCGCAGTCCAAGAAAAGTACCATAGCTCACTTAAATCTTATTATAAAAACATTTAGCAAAACGATTGCAATTTGGTACGAATATTCAGCCACATATTATGAGTTTTTTCAGTTGAGATTATAATAAAAATTTTGAACTAATTTTTTGATTTCGTAAAATTTCAAGGTGGATTCTCTTAACACTACTATTTTTTTGACCGCTGAATTTCAACATAAATGTAAAATAAAGTTGCTACTATCGGATCAGAATATGAAACTAATGTTTTTTTTTCGTTAATAAGAACTTAAAATACCACTTTGAAAACCACGTGATTGGTTTTTAATTTAAAATTGATGGATAAGTTTTTTTTTTATTTTGTTGTATCACAAGCTCAATACTACTATTATTTTAACCTCTGCTGTAGGTATGTATGCTTATGTATGTAGGAAAGGAGAGATTGGCTTGTGCAAAATTAATTCACTTGAACTTTTCATTTTGATTTTTAAAAATCAACACTCCATAAGAAAATAAGAAATTCTTTTATAATTTTTCTTTTTTTCAGTAAAAATTAATTCATGCAAGATGATGGTCTTGTGTAAGATAAGTAGGGTGGCTCAAGTATGTATCGTTATTATATTATAATGGGCAGAAGGTATAATGTGTATGCTACTATTATTGTTGGTAAGTATAAAGTGTGTTGTTTATTTATTTTAGGTGAGGATTATAAAAGGTTGTATTATTTATTTCCAATGTTATTATGTGTATTAAGGTAAATATTAAAGGTTGTTAATAATTATTATGCTAAGTATTAGGTCGTTTATTATTAATGAAAAGAAAATAAATTATGTGCTTATTATATTGTTATGTGTATTTTATTATACCTAAGTGGCAATTATTATTTATTATTTTATAAATACTTAGCACTTTTTTAGGTATTCATGGGTCATTGAGTTGAAGGCCTTCTTGTAGTCAATATCCGCCGTACTTAGATTTCGTTTCTTCTTGAGCACAATTATCATCACCACAGAATCAATTGTCAATTGACCCTTACAACCCATGAATGGTTTCCTAACCCTTTCAGCTGCTCGGAAATTAGATTGTTTTTGGAATAATGCCGGTATATTCTGTTGGATAGGACCTTCATGAAGAGTTTATCCATCGAACGCAGGCAAGTGATAGGGCGATATTTGGACGGGTCCCTGCTTGGATTCTTTTTGGCGAAAGGTAAGTTTTTTCTGTGGCCAAGAAACATGGGGTGGAAGTAGTTCCTAGGATAACGTCATAAAAGGATTTTGACAACTGCCTATGTATGAGCAGCAGCTTATTTCTTCAGCCATTTCAAACATTTGTTGTATCGTCTCAGTCGCTTACTTGTTGCAGCTAGGTGTTGTGTTTTCTTGTCAACCAGATCAGAAAGTTGGTCTGAGCTTATTCGCAGGTAATGGAGTTGTTTGATTAAAGCTGCTACACGTCTGCATAATCTCCTAGATTTTGAACCAGTCCTAGGGAAAGTTTTTAAAGAAAAAAAAAAAATGTTTGAAGGCAAGAAAACGGGCCATGTTTTCTTGTACACTGTCACAAAAAAAGTTGAGAACAAAATCATTCCGGTAGCCTAAGTTTATACGGAAAAACATGACACTGGATTTTTATTACGTTTTAGCTTAACAATTGGATTCAAGCAGGCGTGAAAGCCCCACCAAAAGCTAAAAGCGATTATGGCAGAGCTTTTTTATCCGGTTTGTATCGGGCGTTCAACTACATGTCTATTGAAAACTATGCTGACGTATGCTTCCAGTGCACACTTTTGAATGAAGCAGATAGGAATTCAGAAACACCAGCTTAAACTTTAATTCGCAATAGACGTAGCACACGTTGTAGTGTTAAGGCCCCGACCTATAGAATCCGGTGCGTCCGTTTGCTGCCGGATTCAACTGATAGCAGTGAGTTTTACCGGATACAACGGATTGGGGTGACCCATAGAATCCGTTGCTGTGTCTCAACTCAACAAGACAGCTCATGTTAAGCAGAAGAGAAAATTTCAAAATGGTTTCTACTGCGCATGTCATCAGTTCTGCCGGACGCAAAAGTTAAAAGTTGGGCTACTTTTTGCGTTGCGTCCGTTGCATCCGAGATCCGATGCTTTTGGGTCACCTCTCATAAGATCGTGTGTATTTAATCGAGCTGTCAGTTGAATCTGGCAGCGAACGGACGCAACGGATTCTATGGGTCGGGCTCTTTAGCATCACGTTGGAGCTGCGGCACACAGATCTCAAACCGTTTTTTTAACTTTCGTATTGATGATAGATTGCAAGGACGTCAAACTATTCGAATACATTTTTTCCTTACCCTGTGCTGATGCTTCTCATCCCTACGAGAACCGAAGCTTAATTATATCAAAAAATATAATTACAATAAAAAAGTAGATGTTGTGTCTACAAGAGAGATTGACTTGACCAAAATGGAGGATACTTCCAAAACATTTGAAGAACATGTTGCAGACTTACCAGAACCGTTGTTAAAGTGGACTTGCTCAAGACATAATGAAACATCAACGCACAAATTTAAAAAACAAAAAATTTTAAGAATTTGTCAAAAACTTGAAGAGTGATCTGAATACCTTCTTTTTTCCAGACTTTGCTGTACAACAGGAACGAATAGGAAAAGAGTTTCCACTGTGGACAGCTGCCACCATTCCAAAGAGCTTCAAAATATGACTGCAATGCCAAGCAAGTATCAATCAAATTATTTTGGATCCTTAGAAAGAAGTTTTAGAAAAACTTTTAGTGCTGTTTTTTTATTCTCAACTTTTGATTTTTCACTCAAGTTTGCCAGCTTCAACTGTCAGTTTTCATACCTCCAGTTGATCAACTTCTGATTTTTCAACTTCTGAAAAAAGTAGAATTTGAATGTGTATGTAAACTTGAAAAATGTCTGTGAAATCTTAGACCAATTTGGCATTTTGGGGGAGAGTTGCGAATTGCGATTCACCCTCGGCCACATAAATTGTCATTGCCTTGTACATACATACAACAATGCTACACCCATGCATTTAAAAAAGCATCAATAATTGCGGCTTCCCTTTTTTTATCCTCTTATTATCTGACCAAATGTCTAGAATTCGGTAAAGTTTTTTGCTGTCCTGGGTTTGCTTTGTTGGAAACTTAAGTGCTTCTATTGACATAATTTTTACTGAAAGAAAAATTATTATAAAAAATGTTTGTTTTTGTTTCGAGCAACGAATTAAAAACTCATAAGAATTGCCTTTAGATGGATTGACTCCATGCAGCCTTGAGAACTTTTTCATTGCTTCATACATATGGGAGTAGTGTTTAGAAGTTTTCCCCTTGCCGACGTAGAATATCGCCCGTAGAAACTTTTTCCATACTTCGAAAGCCAAATTGAAGAACTTGTAGGGAACGGCATGTAGGAAATGGTTCAGCGAAAATAACTAAAATAACACACCAAAATAACAAATAATTAAAATTCATTATAATCCTAATACACTCTATAATATTACCTACCTTAATAATACCAGAACCCCCATAATACTTACCTTTCATAATATTTACCATATAACCCAACCTAAATTAAACTCTACCGCCCTATAATACTTACCCCCTAATAATATCCTATCAATCATAATAACTACCCAATATAATACTTACCTTTCATAACCTATTACTCCTAATAAAATGCATAATAATAAATTAAACTAGACTTACAATAATATAAACCCTTTAAACGAATCACTATAATACTTACCTATAACAACCCCCTAATCATAATATCAATACGTATAATATTAAGGAAAAATAAAACATCAAATAATAATAGCCACCAAATAACCCATAATATAAGAAATATAACATAACTACCTATAATGCATGCATCCACTACTGGACTAATAAATCAATACAGAATACATAATCAATTAAAATCACTAATCATTTTCTGCATGTCGAACCAAACGTCTTAGAGACAACGGAATTGGCCTTTCCACGCACACTCTGCGTAGAACAGTTGCGTGTCATTAGATAATCCTATGTACCCATCGCGATCTCCCACGACAACGGTGTCGGTTAAACAATTGTGGGGAGACGTGTTATGTACATAGCCGGTTGGATTATCTGCCGATCGTTCGATATGTGCAACGGTCCAACTAGCTGTGCACATAAACCGTCGGGAATTGCAACCGTTGAGGCTGAGCAAAAGCAAAAAGTAGGTCATTCTACAAGTGGCTTTTTTGGTGTGCGGGTCGGAAATATTAAGACGTGAATAGACGATAAACAAAAAAAAAAGACAGTTCGAATACGATCGCCAATATAAATTGCTGTAAGGCGCGGGCGATAAATGAAAAAAGACCGTGAAAAGTTAATTATTGCAACGCGCTATTTTAAATATACAAATAAAAAGTAAAATAAAAACAAGTTGAGCGTAGGAAAATAGTTATCGCGACGAATGGTGTACAAGTTAAGCCATAGTGCGGGCATTTTCAAGACATTAAAGAAATTTTAATTCAAGAAATTAAGGCACGAAAAGCCTGCAAAAGAAAAGGAAGAAAAAAAAGGACTAAGAAAATCCTGTGAAAATTTAGGCACTCAAAAAAAAAAAAAATACATAAAGAAAAGAAAAAAAACCCCCCCAAGAAATTAAGTGAAACCATTTTACTGAAAAAAAGGGAGCAAGCCAAAAGTGTTATAAAGCCATTAAAGCAAGCCAGGCTTGAAAAAAAAATAGAAAAAAAATTGAAAATTGAGTGAAACAATTATTGTTATAAAAAAAGGGAAAACCAAAAGAAAACCCCCCCCCCCCCCCCCCCATCCCCACCCCATAAAGCGACAAGCAACGACTGTCCAGAAGAAGCTGTACTACAACCCACGGTGTATGAAAAAAAATACCTAGTAAAACATCATAGACGAGAGAAGACGAATGTGGACGATAGTGGAATCACCTGCAGCAGATTCATCAAACCCCGTGCTGGTATCCCCGTGCAACACCCCTACATCCCCTGTGTGTTTTCTTTTCCCACATTCCCTTTGGTGTCCGATGTGTGGTTATGGTTTTTTTATTTTTATTTGCTCATTATGTTAAATTAACGTAACTTAAGGTGGTGTAGAATCAAATCTAAGTAAATAGTCCGGTAGTGGTAACCTAAGAAAAGGTTGTCAAAAAAAAAAAAAATTTTTTTAAATAATCAGATTACTACTAAACCAAGAAACTTTTTTTGCAAATATTGTCAAGTCCCTCCGCCAATAAAACATAAACAAAGAATTTCAATATTTAAACTATTTCAGTGAGGCGAAAGTGGTGCACTACCTTCGACGGATACAGCAAGTAAGTGATTTAATATATATATACCTATATTTGAATAGAAGGTCTAAGGCCTAACCATACTTTTTTTGTGTTTTGGGGTGGGTGCGAGAGGGTGTAAAAAGAAAGAAAATTTCTGATTTTACGCTCACAAAGAAAAAAAAACAACAATAGGAAAATTTTATTCACCAAGAGTAAGCTCTAGCGTACATGAAATTTTTTACAACAGATCTTAGGGTTACCACCTGGCTGTATTAAACGTATCAACTATAATTTTTTCTTGCATTAGAGAATTACCTTGTAAATTTAATACTAGACGATTCAAATTGAAAATCTTAAAATTTTATGGAATTAATGGCCACAAAAATAAAATTTATTATATTTTTGTTGTTAACAAAACCCAAGACGAATCGTGCGTTATCATTTAAAATCAGGTTGACGCTTTCAAAGCGTTGTTAAAGGGGAAGTTTATTTCTGTGAACGACTAACTGACAGGATGTGCGGTTAAGTAAGAGATAGGGGGTGGAAGTGTCCGATGGAAACATAGGTAGGTAAGCCGGAGTATGGGGAAGAAAGAACATCAGGGGCTGCTGCACAACTTGGAGGTTGCAGTGGCCAAAGGGTATCCTAGGAGGATACATGGGTGGGATAAAAACTCCTGAGGGCATGAACATCGAAGTCCCTCACTCCCTATTGGAATCACCCTACTTACCCCTAGTAGAACGTCGAGTCCCTTCTTTTCGAATTTTTTATTTTGGCATGAATTCGTAACGACCGTCCAGAGCTGTGGCTCCATGAACTCACCCCGCCGACGAGCTAAGCCATTAACTACAAGCATGCCAGGGGGTCGCAGTCTGGACACCCCTCACTCTTCTGCTGCCCGGACCAGCCTCATATGCCTGTACATATGGGGTTGTAAGGGTGGTCTACTAGGAGAGCGAGGGGAACAGGTCTATTTCGTTACAAACTAAAAAAGGCAACAAGAATTAAAACACAATTCTTACCCATTTCCAAGTACTCAAAATACAATGAACTTTGTGTCCATGGCATCAGATGAAAGTCTTCAGTCCATAAGTTACATGCAATGAGTTTATCGTCGCTTCGCGTCCGCTTTAGCCCAAAGCTCATTCGAATTCTGTGAATTGCAATTGTCATGAAAGGAATCATCATTCCAATTACAGCACCCACCAGTTGTTAACCTACCATAATAATAACCAACTGCAGACACAGTTCCATTAAACATCCTCTAGGTGCACTTTCCTGCTGGCGATAGCAAAATACACGATTGTACTTTTTTGGATAGCCGACGAATTTTCCTTTCAAAAAGGACAGTTTGCTCTCATCGAAAACGGGATCAAGAAGATTATCGAACTGGCCAGCAATTTCTTGAAAGCAAATCTGAAATTACAATGGAAACATTTTGTCTGGGAATGATTTCGAAAAAGCCTAACAGACTTTGCTTTGGAGAATATCTTCGATTTTTCAAACGAAATATCTTGTGCACTTGTATTTTACATAAAAAGCTTCAGAGTATCCGGGAGTATTGAAAGCATGATGTGTGGTCTCAATGTGCTGTTCTACGGAATATATTTTATTTTTAGAGCACTACAAGAGGCCTTATTTATGATTGAATGAATGAATGAATGAGAAATGTACATTGGGTGTGTTCGGTGAGTTTACAAATTGCTTTTTTTTGTGAACTAGGCAAACGTAAAACTGTTTACAATTGTTAGCATTATACGAGTTTGTAGTTACACAAAACGGACCCAATGACAGCCTTTGCCGTTTTCGAAAACATTTCCAAAAAATAGTTTGGAAGAACTTTTTTTGTTATCTGGCTATAAGGAAATAAGCCCGAAAAAATTATGAGGCTAAAGGAAGCCCAGATAGCTAGATTTTTGTTGTATTTAGCACGTGAATTTTTCTAGGCCGTATAGGCTTGAGAAGAAAAAACACACCTTTTATACATTTTGTTGCTTCTGTCAATTACGATTAACATGTCAATAAAAATATTTTTATAATAAAATGTTACGAAAAAATCGTCTGCTTCTGAATGCGAAGATGAAAAAGAAGAAAAATTGATGGTGATTGAAAGAAGACAATATAAAGTATGTCCACGGGTCGGGCTTAAAAAATGGGATGACCATGATTTCATTTACCGATTTCGAATTTCGAAGCGAACCACAATGATGCTGTTGGAATAATTGATGGTGGGTAGTGGTAGTCTGCCTTACATTTTGAATATTTTTTTGTTTAAAATGCATCAAATTATGTATGTGTAGACCGCGCGAATTACGACCAATTATCCAATTATTGATAGTTCTGAGGTATTTTGCACTCGCGTCAATACGATTGGCCATTGCTGATTTTATTAGCGTAAGCATTTTAACAGTGCATCGAATGATAAAGCGGGTGTCGAACGCAAAACCTAACCTTGAGCCTCAGTTTGTTCGTATACCTGAAACACGAAGACAACGGTAAGAAGTGGTACCTGAATTTTATACTATAGCCAACACTTCCACCATCGTCTAAGCAAAATCGAATACCTTGACAACGATTGGAAACGCCAGGGCACGAAATCGATCTTATTTTCTCTATCGAACTGTGCTCTTTCTCTTTCAAAGCTATACCGCTCTTTCTCCGAATCCAAAATTTGCAGATCTATTGATTTTTTTTTTTTATATCGGTGTTGTCTCAATTCTTCCTCGTACTTTGATTCCTTTTTTTGTTAGGTCCCATTTCAGCCTTTACTCTCTGCTTCCAATGCCTGTTGGCTAGCAAAGGATTCGGTGGCTTCCGCAATTTGGATGGGCTGACCCTCTCCCACGATTCACCACCAACGTCTTCCAACTCAGTCCGAGTTGCGACTACATTTTCTCCAACATTGCCTTGATGGAAGCAATCATTTCGAATTATTAAAATGTTATGGATGTCAGTATTGCATTCAGTGACTCCATTGACCTCGATCGGTTCTGGCGCAGGTTTTTCTAAGGAAAGAAAATCGCTGTCGCCAATCGCTGCAAAAAGCCCATACGTCGACGGAATCAATAGTTGAAAAAGCTCTTGCATGAGCTCGCAAGGCAGGGACCTCCACCAGTTCATTTGGCATTTTTCAACAAATTTCCTTTAGAGACTTCACATTCATCTCCTAAAATAAAATAAAGGATATGTAAAATAATTCAATGTTAATAAAAATTTGTGCAAACCTGGCTAACCCGGGGGCTACACGATCAAGATATGGTAAGCCATTAACAATACAATCAAACTTTTTTACATACACAACCAAACTTTTCGAAATTGAAACCGAACTGGTATGGAATATTGAAAGCCCCCCAAAAAGCAGTTTCAGTAGCAATGAAATTGACAGCTTCGTTCAAATGCCCTCAAAAAGAGAAAAGAGTGCCAAAAACAAAACTTCAAATTTAAAATTTAAAATAATTTCTGTTGAAATTTGAAAATTAAAAAAATCGTTGTGAAAAATTTAAAAATTCGAGTCAAAATTGAAGTATGTATGTATATTAAAAAAAAAAAAAAAAAATTTATAAAAATGTGCAGTACTCAACAAGGAACGACCATCAAGTTCTTAGAACTCTATAAGAACTGATATTTTGTGGAACATGAGCTCCTCGTCATATCGACGAAACGATTTAAAGCTCAAAGCTTTACAGAGCATTGCCAATGAAATGCAAATGACGGTTGAAGATGTAATGAAGAAAATAAAAGCCCTAAGAACTTCTTATACGAGCGAGCGTAATAAAGTTGAAAAGAGTATGAAATCAGGTTTGTTTGTTTGTTTATTAGAACATAATTTCATTGTGTATTAATTGTGTATTTTTAACCATTAGGTTGTGGAGCAGATGCTGTTTATGAGCCATTGCTTTTTTATTACAATGAGATGTCGTTCTTGGATGGGTGCATTATTCAAAGAAGAACAGCCGATAATTAAACATTTAAACAATTAAACAGCCGATTGTAAAAATTTGGTGTGGGTATATCGACCGTATGCATAATAGTGAAGATATTCTGCGAAGAAGTTTGGAATGTTCTCAAAACAAAGCACATCAGCGCATATCCTCTAACACAAGAAAAAATTGCTGAAAAGGTGAAAGGATTCGAAAAACTGGGTTTCCCTCAGTGCTTTGAAGCTATTGGTAAGAGCAAATTTTTTGCTTTCATTACAACCTTTATAAATTTAAACGAATGGTATTATTATTATATTTTTCGTTTTGTATTTTCCTAACACTTAATAATGTCGCTTTCCATTGGTTTGGGGCGCTGCAACGACTCACAAATTTATGAGTCCTCAAATGTTAAGCAGCAACACCAGGATCCAATTTTGAAAGAAATGTCCAAAGCACTGTGCGATGTTGATGTGCCCGTCGTCTTAATTGGAGATTCAGCATTCAGGCTTTCTGATTCCTTAATGAAGCCCTATCCTTTCTCAAAATCTGCTTCATTTGAAGAAAAAAATTTCAATTATGCATTATCAAAGTGTCGAAGGGTTGTAGAAAACGCTTTTGGCCATTTAAAAGCGAGATTCTGGAGAATTGGAAAAGATCTTGATAATAGTGTTGATAATACCCCATTAATTATCAAATCATGATGCGTTTTGCATAACTTTTTAAACGAACACAATGACGAAATAAACACGCAATGGTTACAACACTCCAACAGCTCTGAAAACGAACAACCTCATCACACGACTCAAATGGGTGACCAAAACAATAGCGCAACAACTATAAGAAACGCAAATACGGAACATTTAGGTATGTTCTTTATAAGAATATATTTATTAATCAAATTTTTTTTTAATTGTTTTTAAAAAAACATTTTTTATGTTTCATTTTTATTTAGTTTTTCTATGATTGCTTTATTTAAAGCTATCGTGCTTTCCACTAATCTCTTTATGTTTTGAGCTGTATCTTTGTCTGATTGAGTGATTTGCTCAATCAGACCTTTGATTTTACTGTCAATCTCGTCTTCATTTGACTTTCTCTTTCTGCTTCTTATAGCTGATCGACCTTCTGGTGTCGCCCTTGTCGACGTTGAAGCAGATGGGGGCTCCGTATCTTCTGGCTCTGCGGGGCATGAAATTGTGGCTGAAATTGAATAAGCGAATACTACTCAGTATATATATTCATAAAATTAATCTTTTAAATCTTTTACCTGAGGGGCGACTATATTCATTAACGTCCTCCAAATTGAAGATCCTAAAGTCTCCCAAAATACAATGAATCCTTTGGTATAACCTCCAATCCGAAGGTGAGCCACCCGAAAGACCAATCAAAGATTTTTCTTTTCTATGAAAAATTTAATATGCAATTTTGAAAATACATACTTATACCTGTTGGTCAAATTATGCATATTTCTTCTGGATTGAAGATGTTTGGGTGATATTTGAAACAGTCTATCATTTCCTTAAAAATATGATTATTTTTTGTATTTCCCCTGAGGCTTTCAATACTCTCCTCCCACAATTCCACCAAAAAATCCTCGTCGTCAGCTGACCATATTTTTTTTCTTTTTCCTTCCGTCTTGCATTTCTGGAAATAATACTTTTTTTTAGCTTTTTTTAAAGAAAGAATAATTGTAGAAACTTACCTTTGATTAAAAGTTGACGTTGTTCAAATAAAAATTATCTGCTTTTAATCGAAAACTAAATGCAAATGATGCTTCAGACCGCAATGCCCTCTTCATTTTTTTCTTTCAAGCTACAGTATATTTTTTTAACTCAAATAAATCGTCTCTGGATTTTTAGATAAATTCGTAATTGATTTCTGCCTCAATACTTCTTAAATACCTTGCATTATTCTATTAAATTATTTATACCATAATTTTTTGTTACAGATTTGAAAAGAATGCACCACTATCATCTCTTTACGAAATGCTTAAAGCGGTAGTGCAATGGTGAAATGGAGTAACAACGCTTTCAAAACACTGAATGCAAGCTTACAAGAGCACGCTAGGAGTGGAATATCTAGGAAATCTATAGACTACGAGCTTAAGCACGGACTTGAAAAACAACTACGCAAAGCAGCTGCTTCACTTACAGCGTTAGTTGATAGCCAAGTGTCCATCAATCCCGATAGTCAAGAAACAGTGGGCGACGAAAATGTTGCAAAGAATCAGGTTTGTATTTTATGTTTTTTAATAAGTCAAGTTAATTCATTGCTTAACCTCTTTTTAGATTGCCCCTGGTATGAATTTCTTTTCTTTGGTGGCTCTGTAGCTGCAAAACGAGGCGAATACGGCTGGAAGGAAGTTGTTCGTTCGCTTTACAAAACAACAAACTCTTTTCTCATTAACTCATATTCAACTGCACCTGAGATGGCATGTAAGAAGGTCAAAGTTTCTGTCAAGGCTATATCGCATGTAATTGGGACGTGTCGGCGTCGCCGTCACGTCGGGTCGTAACACTGGCCGGTCCAGTTGGCACATTTAATATTGCCGATGCTGCTGTTAGCATCATGGCAGTTGCAGCGGCAAGTCAGTAGTCACCATTGCAACCATAAGGACGTCCAGCAACACCTACTTCACAGCAGTAATTCAAAGCCGTAACAACAAATATTTGTTGGGTTGACAAGCTCTGCCAAGGCGAAGACACTGACATGTAAGTTCAAACATTTGTGGTTGTGTAAGCTATGAGCTCATTAGGTTTTTGTCCACAGGTACGTTTCGATGCTTTCATTTCAGTTTCACTTTTCAAAATGAGATGGTTGAGTATAGTTTCAATTATTATTTTAGTAGAGTTTGATGTATTTGCTATGGCTTTTAGTGTAGAAAGGCTGTCAGAAAAAATAACCGTTTAACTTTTTTGTTATAGTAGCCGCGTTTTATTATTGATCTGATCCGGATCAGATCATGGGTTTATTAGCGTTACAACAACAAAGCGAAATCCTGCTTTTTAGTTGGATCTATTTTTGTGATCTAAAAATTAGTTCTTCTATTTCACATAAGAGGAGACTTTCCATTGAAACGTTGGTATCATTTCCAATATTTCCAATAACAACAGTATTGCCACATGAACATTTTTATCTGGCCGAAATGAAATATATTTTAGATAGATAGCGAGAAACTTCACATTTATTCATTTTTGTATAATACATGACATAATAAGAAAGTTTTGCAAAACAAAACATATATTCGTGAAATTAATAAGAATTAGTACAAAAAAATGTATATTTGACAAAATGCACGAGTATCATTTTTCCCTAAAAAATAGAACAAAAAATTAACCATTGAAAAAAAGTTCGTAGGGCAAATCTGCAACTCTTTTGAAAAGTCAGTTGAAAGAGCGAGTCTCTCACAACTTCCAACTGGAAATATGATGATCTAAAGCTGTTTTATTATCAAGATCTGATCCGGATTGGATCATTGTGATAGTAAAACGCGGCTAGTGTTATTGCTTTGTAAATAGCAAACGCTTCGGCAGTAAAGGTCGATGTTTAAGTTGGTAGGAGTGCTTTTGAAAGCCGCGTTTTATTATTGATCTGATCCGGATCAGATCATGGGTTTATTAGCGTTACAACAACAAAGCGAAATCCTGCTTTTTAGTTGGATCTATTTTTGTGATCTAAAAATTAGTTCTTCTATTTCACACAAGAGGAGACTTTCCATTGAAACGTTGGTATCATTTCCAATATTTCCAATAACAACAGTATTGCCATATGAACATTTTTATCTGTATGAAATGAAATATATTTTAGATAGATACCGAGAAACTTCACATTTATTCATTTTTGTATAATACATGACATAATGAAAAAGTTTTGCAAAACAAAACATATATT
This sequence comes from Melanostoma mellinum, assembly GCA_914767635.1. NCBI lineage: Eukaryota > Metazoa > Arthropoda > Insecta > Diptera > Syrphidae > Melanostoma > Melanostoma mellinum. The sequence continues at coordinate 152,540,294 of OU612060.1, forward strand.
CGTGAAATTGATAAGAATTAGTGCAAAAAATATATATTTGACAAAGTGGATGAATATCATTTTTCCCTAAAAAAAAGAACAAAAAATTAACCATTGAAAAAAAAGTTCGTAGGGCAACTCTGAAACTCTTTTGAAATGTCAGTTGAGAGAGCGAGTCTCTCACAACTTCCAACTGGAAATATGATGATCTAAAGCTGTTTTATTATCAAGATCTGATCCGGATTAGATCATTGTGATAATAAAACGCGGCTAATGGAACCGTTTTCATTGACAAAAGCAAAGGAGGTGTAGGTGTCAGATTTGTTTGCGTCTGTGAATATTAGTTTCCATTCCAGTGATTTCGAAAATTTCGAGCACCGATTCTTATAAATATTGTCAGTAGCCGTATTTTATTATCACGATGAACCAGATCGGATCATTGATTTACTTGCATTAAAACAACAAAGCGAGATCCTGCTTTTTAATTGGATCTATTTTTGTGATCAAAAAGTTAGTTCTTCTAGGTATTTCACACAAGAGGAGATTTTCCATTAAAAATGTTGGTATTACTTCCACTATTTCCAGTAACAACAGTAACAGCAGTATAACCACATTAACATTTTTACCTGTGTGGAATAAAAAGTATTTTAGATTTAGATGGCGAGAAGCTTCATTATTTGTTTATTTTTTATATAAACTACGAAATAATAAGAAAGTTTTCAAAACAAAACATATATTCGTGAAATCAACAAGAATAAGCGAAAGAAAATGTATATTTGACAAAATGCATGAGCATCATTTTTCCCTAAAAAAAAGAACAAAAAAATTACTATTGGAGAAAATGTTTGTAGGGCAACTCTGCTTTTCTGTCAAATAAAGTAATTTCATCGTGATGTCTGCAGGCAAAATGGACGAGAACACAAATAAATTGTAATAGCGTTTTTCATTGAAATCAAACGCAGAACTACTCTTTTCAATGAGGCTGTTCAGACAGGCGCAAGTGAACCGTGCAAAATTGACGTCTATATGTTTTTTCTCTTTCCCACATAGTTGTAAGAAAGAGACATTTTTTTGCGCCGAAGTTTTTAAAAATTTTAAAATTTTCTTGGCGGAGTTTTGACATTTCCTTGTTTTGACACTTGTGTTTTTTTTTCTCGAGTAAAGAGACTGTTGTTTGAAAAATAAATGCTCTTTTTCATGTTCCTGAAGCAAAAATACGAAAATAAATAAATTATTTTTTTCAGTTCATTTTAATTTCTGAGTTTTTTCTTCCCAAATCTGAAGGCAAAATAATCGTCAAAAAAAATCCATCGTGTTCACATTACTTTCAGTCTGAACACGACGGGGTGGCGGAATGTCAAAATTGCACGGTTGACTTACGCCAGTCTAAACACCGTCAATGAATCATTTTTCAACAGTTTTGTCGTAGTTACCTCGTTTCCACTTAGAATTGAATCACACTTCAATTCGAATTAGTGCCAGGTATACCTACATCGAATTGAAATAGGATTACCCGATCCGATACACCTCTCCGAGCTGGATCGATTGAAAATGGCGTGTGTATACCTAGATCGAGTAATCGGTTTGTCGAGTGTGTTGATGTGTGTGTGTGTTTTTTTTCTTCTTATTTTAGTGAACCAGTGGATAGTGGAAATTGCAGCGTCGTAAAAGAATTGTTTTGCTTTTCGTGTCTTGTTGTTTTGCAAAATATTTTTGGTTAATTTTAACGGAAAAATGTCACGAAGAAATATTTGGGAGCATGAAGAGACTCAAGTCATGTTAAAGGTAATGGAGGATCTGAATGTGACCTCTTATTTTGATTCCAAAATTTACCGTAATTCGGAAATTTATAAAAAAATAGAAGCCGAAATGAGAAACCAAGGCTACAACAACAAAGACAACAAACAAATTGAGATAAGATGGAAAAACTTGAAAAGACTATATATTGCAACAAAAAAAGAAAACAACAAAAGTGGCAATAAAAGGGAGTTATGCACATACTACGAGGAGCTAGATAGGCTACTTGGAAGCCGACCAAACGTAAACACTGTCAATAGTGGAATAGACACGTCTAGAGGTAAGCATTTCTTGTTGGGTTACAACAATCAATAGCCACTAATGTTTGAAAATTGTAGCTGAAAACGTTTCACTGCCGCCAAATGAAGCAACACCGCTGGATTCTGAAGAGCTTCCATCCACATTAAGCCGCAATACAACAGGTTTTTAATTTTTAACACTGTCATATATCGCACCTGCTTACTAACTATTTTCCAGTTCGAGAGAAAAAAAAGAGGAGCGATAGTTATTCAAAATCAATAGAAAAACTAGGGCAGTCCATTCGACAGAATTTAGTATTTTTAAGTTTGTTCGTTTGCTTTGTTTACAACACGTTAAAGTTTTTCTTTTATCAAATGTTCCTTAGTTCTGAAGTTTTAAGTTTTAGTTCCTAGTCGTTTGCTTTGTTTACATACACATGTTAGTTTCTTTTTATTAAATGTTCTTTAGTTCTGTAGTTTTAAGATTAAGTTCCTAGTTTGTTTTGTTTGTTTTTTATATGTTAATATTTCATATGTAAATACGTTACTTTTTTAAGTTTAATAAATGTTCCTTCTAGTTTTTCAAGTTTCAAAATAGCGTATTTATTTTCAAATTCAAAAAGACATCATGTCTTGAAAGAAAGTATGGTTTTTTACAAAGAATCTTTGCGATCTCCTGATAAAGGCCTCCCACGAAACATCGTGAACGGATGATCGAAATAGTTAAAAAGCTGTTGCTAGAGATGACTTCTACTTACATGACCATTTTTGGCTTTTGCTATTGGTTAGAGACGCAAAAAAAACATAAACATTTTGCTAAAAAGTTTATTCAATGCAAATTTGTTTTTTTACATAAAAATACTCATAAAACAAATGCTTATAAAAAAGAAAAATAAATACTGAAATACTTTTTGTTTCTTAAATATTTGATTTAATGCTTCGAATTAAAGGGAAGTTTTGAGTCATGTACTGCTTGAGCTGGTTTCTTATAATGTCACCTCCCAAGCTAGTCGTAGAATTTGTTGCGCCTGGCTGTGGCTGCGCTACCAAGTTACTTGATGCGCTGGTATTTGCGTTTCATGCATCATTATACTGAACTTTTCGTCTCTCAAGGATGTTATGAAGTATGCAGCAGGTAGCAACAACATGAGGAACAAAGTTCACATCAACATCAATGCGTTTCTGCAGCATTCTCCATCTTCCCTTTAAGCGACCGAACGCGTTCTCAACAACTATCCTACCTCTATTTAGATACTTGTTAAAGGAATCCTGTTCTGGATCAAGAGCACCAGTGTATACCTTCATAAGCCTGGGCAAAAGTGGGTAAGCAGGATCACCAACCAAGAAAGCTGGTATTTCTACATCACCGATGGTTACTTTTGGCTGTTAAAGAAAAAATGTTCAGCATACAGATTTTACATTTTAGTCATATCAAAGATCTTACAAAGGTCATATTTTGGATATTTGTGCTTAAATATGAGTCCTTTAATATAGTAGCATCGTGAACCGACCCTGGATGTTTGCCTGTAATGTCCATAAACCTATCAAAGCAAAATTTTATATGTACTAACTTTTCATACTAATGAAAGGAAACTTACAAGTAATTGCAATCAACTACTGCTTGCAAAACTATGGATGGCCATCCTTTTCGGTTGATGTAGTCAGCGCCTCCTTCCAAGGGTGGTTTGACTGGTATATGCGTACCATCAATCGATCCTAACATCTGTGGGACACCACATTTGGCTTTGAACCCTTCAATTATAGGGAGGCATTCACTCCCCGTAGGAATTGTTATTTCATCTTTTAGCAATGTTTGCACCATGGCTCGGCAAAAGTCATAAAGACATCTTTTAACGGTGGTTTTATGAACGCCAAATTGGTTTCCTACGACTCTGTATTCTGCACTCGATGCCAATTTATAAATTGCTATGCCCACTTTCTTGTCCACTGCAACAGGCTCACGAAATCGATAGCTCAATGGGGACGGAGATAGCGCTGCAGACAGTTTTTGGCAAATGTACTGGAAGGAACTTTTGTCCATTCTGAAGTTCTCGACCATTTGGTCATCAAAACTTTCGGATTTCACAACATTTGTCCACCAATCCTGACTTCTTTTTTTCATCCACATTTTTTTGTTTTTTTTTTTTGGAATGTGAGCAATAAAACTATTGGTCATTACTTTTACCCGATTCATGTGTCTCACAACATTTTGGTTAATACGCGTTAATTGTTTTTTAAGAAACCACTTTCTTCTTTCTGCAATTCGCTTTCTGCGTAATTACGCACGCTGTACTATTAAGTTTTGCGTAAAATGTACAAAACTTGAAACATAATAAGTAATTATTTTCTCTTTCGTTATTTCCATTTTTCTATTTATAAAATAAAATAAACAATTTTCCAACTTATATGCACTACACCAGTTCACTGTTTTTAGTTACGTTGAGAATGTGAACGCAGCACTAACACATATGCAGTGTGTCACTTCGATTCCATTTGAAGTCGATTACCCGATTCAGTGGGTAAGTAGATACCTGCATCGAAATCTGAATCACAATCCGATTCGATCACCCGATTCTAAGTGGAAACGAGGTAAGTGTTGATGACAATTGTCATGAATAACATTGGGTGTATTCACTTCTGTAGTCACTATACATATAGACTATATGTATAGTCAAAATTCAATTAGTTTTGTGAATGCAAAATTGAACTACAAACGCAATAAATCCTATTTTGTTTTTAATCTTTCTTATTTTTTTCTGAACAGCCGATTGTGAAACGGCGAAATGATTCTGAATTAACTTTATATCTGAAATTTTTACATTACGAGGGGTGAAAAATTTTCAACTCATTTCGCAGTGGTTGCCTTTTTTCTTATCAATTTTAATAATCACCAAACAAATTTCACAAAATTTTTTGCCATTTGACGTTTGATACAACAGATGTTTCTGCATGTAATTCTCAGAGAAGATCTCCCAACCGATTGGGAGTAGATCTTTGGCGTTTAGAGTAACTCCAGAACTACTCTTTTTTCCAATGAAACATTAGAAGTGGAAAAAGAGTAGATCTTTTCACAAAAGAAGTAACTTCTTTTCGAAACACTCTCTCGACGATCGTTCACCTTGCCGTGGTGGGAGGGCTTAAGTAGTTGAATCTGAGAACTAACGAGTTATACCGGCGGTCTCAACTTGGGTTTACGACTAGAGTTGATTCCAGCAGGGTCACCCATGCCGGAAAGGTCGAAAGGGAGAAACAGCGAAACTAAGAGACGATCCAACCCCCTCTACCCTCTACCCTCTACCCTTTGCCCACTATCCCTCCACTCACCCTCTCCTCTATCCCCTTCTACCCAACCCCAATCCTTTCCTTTCCCATGGGCCGGCATCAAGGTGTCAACCGTACCGTGCCGATGATCTACTAGGCTGAGGGCCCATCTTAAATAGCTCAGTCACTAACGGTGTACTCTGGTTTTGCGGCGAATTCCAGTTTCATTTCAGTCATATCCATGCATGCGGGGCTCTGTGTGGACGTACCCCATTATTTCCCTAGCTACTCGTGGGATCCAAAATAGATAATTTGAATACCAAACCCTGTGATGGAGAAGCAAGCAACTGCCTCTCTGTCTCTCAGCCACTGGCTGAACTACCAAGCCTTGCGGGACGGATAGACCGATCTGCAATGGTAACATCCGACAGCGACATAGAATCCGTCGGATATCAAAGCTTTGTCCTGACAGTGGAATCATACGGGAGCTGTGAAGCTCTCGGAGATGACACAGAAAAGACTCTAGAGCTTGACAAGCTCAACATCAAGCGGAGACGCCTAACCACGTCTCAAAAAAAGCACTTGAGAAGACTGCTAGCGGAAAAACTGCCATACGACGCAGCGTTAGAGACAGTACTCTCAAGTCCGTCGAAAGACACTTCAGACCCTTCCAACAAAAGAAGAAGGTCCGGACACGATGTTCCTGAACCGAGCAAAAAAGCGAAAACCAATGCTCTTTTGTTCAATGAGGTTGCAGGAATGATTGTGGTTGGGATAATCGCCGAGGATTACCCAAATAGCCATCTGGAAAGTGTGCAAATCACAGCAGTGGAAAATGCCATCCTTACTGAGCTGCATAAGATCACTGAGGAGGGTCCACAGATAAGATTTCTGGGCTGCTCGCACAAACCAGGATGGCTCACAATGAAATGTGCAGATGCGACTAGTAGAGACTGGTTGGCAAAAACAGTCAAGCTAATTTCGCCATTTGAAAATGCCAAGCTGCGAATGGTGGAGGGTGAAGACCTTCCGAAACCATGTGTGGCAACTGCATACTTCCCTTGTCCAAACAACACACCAGAAGATGCTCTGAAACGGCTACGCATTCAGAACCAAGTGCTACCAACCAATGACTGGAAAGTCCTTCACTCCTTGACAATTTCAATGGATGAAAGATCGGTATCCCTACTGGAAGATCTGAACTGCCAACCGTTCTTTAATTTCAATAGGGTTCAATTCCGAATCAAAAAGAATCCTAGCCTGAGGCCGGAATCCGCCTCTGAGGCTAAAAACGATGTTAAGTCGGTAATACCACCCCCGTCTCACACACAATCCTCCACCTCCAACCCCTCTCTTACTCCCAATCCTACAAAACCTGTTCAGGAGACCGCAAGGCAAACTCCTGGACAGGCAAAATCATTCCTCCATCCCAGTAAACTAAGCAATCCCGGCGCGTCAAAATCCACCCACCACCAAGACACGTCTCAAATTCGTAGAGCCCCAAGACCGACATCGACGATGGCGAGAAGTTTTCGGAGGTCTCCCCAAGCCGGGAAAAGGGGTGAGAACAAAGGGAGCTCCTACTCTAGAGCTCCTATCCGAAAAAATTAGCATGTAGGTTGTCCAAATCAACCTCCAACACGCCAAGGCTGCTTCGGCGGTCTTAACTCACTCGCTGAGTAAAACGAAGCTAGACATTGCCCTCGTGCAGGAACCATGGATCAGCACGAGTGGTAAAATCCTCGGTCTAACTACATCTACAGGTAAAATATTATATTCAACCTCAGCCAGTAGACCTAGAACTTGTATTATTTTTAATAATAACCTGCCCTTCTTCCCACTAACAGCTTTTGTATCTGCTGATCTGACAGCAGCAATAGTGAGGATCGGTCACTCCAAGGAGATCATTGTTGCCTCAGCATATTTCCCTGGAGACATTACACCTTGCCCACCTCCACAGGTAGTAAAACTTTATGAGCACGCACAGAAAAACAAATTGGAAGTTATTCTGGGATGCGACGCAAATGCTCACCACACCCTGTGGGGAAGTAAGGATATAAACAAAAGAGGTGAGTCCCTTATTGATTATATTATTAAAGAAAATTTAAATATATGTAATATTGGCAATGAACCCACCTTTGTCACCAGAACTAGAAGAGAGGTTCTAGACATTACATTGTCTTCATCTCTCTCTAAAAACCTTGTCTATGACTGGAGGGTGTCCTCCGAACCATCCTGCTCTGATCATAGACACATACGCTTTAAACTAGACACAAACATAATATCTTGTCTAACATATCGTCCAAAGAGAAAAACAGATTGGGTCTCGTATAAAACAGATCTGGAAAACTCTCTAAAAGACAAAATCCCAAACATTAATAGCAAAGCTAAATTAGATTTCTTTGCGGACTACGCAAAAAACTCTATTATAACTGCCTTTGAGGACAACTGCCCTCTGAAAACAAGATCAACTAAAAGGCAAACCCCTTGGTGGAACAACAACCTCAAGAAATTGAGATCGAAAGTAAGGAAACTTTTCAACAAAGCAAAACGCAATGATGACTGGCAAACTTACTCTACTGCTCTCACCAAATACAATAATGAGATTAAAAAAGCCAAAAAGGCCTCTTTTAAACAATTTGTAGAAAGCATCTCTGACGTCTCCTCTAGTTGCAGACTCCACAAAGTTCTCGCGTCCGACAAGCCGGCAAACCTAGGTACCCTTACCAAGGAAAACGGCTCTCAGACTAAGAATAAAACTGAAACTCTGCAACTCCTAATAGACACCCACTTTCCGCAATCTATCATTATAGACCCAGCAATAAACCTATCTCCCCAAAGGGAACAGCATATGTTTCCATCTAGGGAAGACTGGACAACGGCCAGACAAATCTGCAACACCAATGTCATCAAATGGGCTATCTCTTCATTGAAACCATTCAAGGCCCCTGGGGAAGACGGCATCTTTCCGGCCCTACTGCAGAACGGGGCTGCCATAATTGCTCCCATTTTATCAAAACTGTTCACTTGCAGCCTTGCTTTTGGTCACATACCAGAAAGCTGGAGAAGAGTAACAGTTATCTACTTGCCAAAAGCAGGAAGGAATCTGGATCCAAGCCCTAAATCCTTTCGGCCAATCAGTCTAATGTCATTCATCCTTAAATGTATGGAGAAGGTCATTGATAGACACATCCGGGATAAGCAATTAGCTACCCACCCACTATCCACATCACAATACGCATATCAACCAGGGAAATCAACGGAAACCGCGTTGAATGACCTAGTTACAAGGATCGAACTCTCTATCGATAAAAAGGAAATTTGCGTAGTGGCATTTCTTGACATAGAAGGAGCCTTCAACAACACTTCCTTTGTGTCTACAGACCGTGCTCTAAGGCACCACAACGTTCCACAAGTTATTCGCAAATGGATAATGTCAATGCTAAACAGCAGAATTATCCACAGCAATATCGAAGAAGTGGAAATCTCAGCACTAACAACAAGAGGCTGCCCACAAGGTGGAGTTCTCTCACCACTCATCTGGTCAATAGTTGTAGACAGCCTACTAAGATTACTTGCAACCCAAGGCATCTATGCAGTGGGCTTTGCAGATGATCTAGCAATTGTCATACAAGGTTCATCAGAAACACTAATATCAAGAAGACTTCAGACAGCTCTGAACACAGTACAAAGCTGGTGCTCAGATGAAGGTCTCTCTGTCAACCCACGTAAGACAGTTATTGTCCCATTTACAAAAAGAAGAAAACTAAATCTTCTAATACCCCCTAGTCTCTATGGGGAAACAATACCATTCTCCAAGGAATCAAAATACCTTGGGATAATCCTAGACAGCAAAATGTCATGGAACCCTCAACTAGAACGCATTTCCAGCAGAGCAACCAAGTCTCTATGGACTTGTAGAAGCATATGCGGGAAAAACTGGGGTCTAAAACCTAAAATGGTATACGACCTATATACGCTGGTAGTCAGACCAACAATTACGTACGCAGCTGTTGTATGGTGGACAAAAATAGAAGAAGTAACGGCAGTCCAAAAACTTGAAAAGATTCAAAGATTGGCAACAACATGCATTACTGGATGCATGCGTACAACACCAACATACGCTCTAAACGTTATTGTAGGACTACCTCCAATTCACCTTTTCATAAAAATGGAAGCAAGACTGGCGACACACCGTCTTTTCCATCAAGGACACATAAAATCACATCCATACCCGAAAGGACATCTGTCGATAATGGAAAGTTTAGAAAAACTTAATACCTTTAGTATGTGCTTGGATGCTACTATTCCCATGTACAACTTCAAACTCAACTTCTCCATTGTCATCCCCCCAAGGGAAGACTGGGAGAACACAAAACCTCATCCTTCAAGGCAAGATATGGTCTGGTATACGGACGGCTCAAAAATGGAAACTGGTACAGGTTCCGGCATTTTTAGCGACTGTCCCAGAACGAACTTCTCAGTAAGTATGGGCAGTCACTCGTCCATTTTCCAAGCCGAAGTCTTTGCCATCAACGAATGTTCGAGAATAATATGTTCATCGAACACGAAAAATAAAACAATATTCATTTTTTCAGACAGCCAAGCTGCACTAAAGGCGTTAAGCTCACCTGTCATAAGATCCAAACTAGTCCAAGAGACAGTCGTGTCGCTCTCTGAACTAGCAAGGAAAAACACTGTAATCCTCCACTGGATCCCAGCACACAGAGGCTATGATGGTAACGAGAAGGCAGACATCTTAGCTAAAGACGGCGCATCTAAACCATTCGTCGGTCCTGAACCCTTCTGCGGTGTAAATAAAAGCACCTTCAAACATACTGCCAAGAACATCCTACTGGAGGAATCAAATAAAGCTTGGAGTAACTCATCTGGCCAAATTTGTTCAAAATACTTTTTGCCAGAATATACCGAAAAAACATCAAAATTCCAAATCAAATTTGAAACAGCAGCTATAAGAAATGGAATTGAATTTGCAGAAAAAGTAAAGAACTTCAAAATAGCTAGCAACGAGATTCAAGTTTCATTCGATGTTGTTTCATTATATCCAAATGTTCCAATTGATGAAACTTTAATTTTTCTGAGAAAATGGCTCGAAAGAAATGCACTTAAGCCAGAAGAAATAAATGAATTTGTAATACTTACTAAACTGTGCATGGATGAAAATTGGTTCCAGTTTAATGAAAAGTTTTACAGACAAAAATTTGGCTGCAGTATGGGATCACATATGAGCCCATTTTTAGCAAATTTATTTATGTCGCATATAGAAACTGAAATGAAAAATCAAGTAAATTTTCCAAGAATTTGGTTAAGGTATGTAGATGATATATGGGCGATAATCAAAAAACATGAACTCCGACAGTTCATTAATAAATTAAATAGAACTAAATACCCATCAATAAAATTTACATATGAAGAAGAAATTGAAGGGAAACTAAATTTTTTGGATTTAAGTATAACTAGGAATGGAGACAATTTCGAATTGGATATATACAGAAAACCAACGAATACTCTGAGATACATTACATCAGACTCGTTCCATTCCTTTGAACATAAGATGTCAGCTTTTCACTCAATGATTTTTAGAGCTCTAAATATTCCAATGACTATAGAAACAAAAATAAAAGAATTCCAAAAAATTAAAGATATAGCCAAAATTAATGGATATACCGAAGAATTGATTGAAGATTTAACAATTGCACATAAAAGAAAACAAGAATTGAGAAATTTTACAACTTTAGATTTAATAAGGAATGAAGGAAATGAAGAAAAGAAATATTCAAAATTTTATTTCTATCCAGAAATAACATCTAAGATAAAACCAATCTTCAATAAATATAATATCCGTATGAGTGAGTGCAGCGAAATAAAAATAAAAAATCTGATTGGAGGATCTAAAGATAAAATTGAACAACTTCAAAAATCAGGAATTTATTCTATCGGATGTAATGATTGTGCGAAAGAATATATAGGACAGACAAGAAGACCTATTCTAAAAAGATTTAAAGAACATTTTGCACATCTTAAATATAATGAAAAAGAAAAGTCAAGTGTTGCAGAACATATGCTAGAAAATAGTCATAGCTTTAGTTTGCAAAATTTAAAATTAATAAGAAATGTAAATAACAATTATGAATTAGATGCTTTTGAATCATTTTACATATTTAAAAACAAAAATAATCTAATGAATAGTGATGATGGACCAATCGAAGATTCAATATTCAAAAAATTTTTTAATAGATTCAACTCAACTTAACTGTGAATTTGTTTACAAACATTTTTGTTTATTATTAGTTTTTTGACAAATAATTTAATTTAATTTAATTTATAAATCTCACTGACGATGGAAGCATTGCTTCTGAAATGTACATCTGAGGAAATATAAAAAGTGTTTTAATTGTTGAAAATTTTACTAATCTTTTCATTTATTAGATTAAAAAACACGTGGATTATCTCAACTGAAAAACTGATCAAAATTCCTACTGAACCTCAATAGGAAAACCCTAAAAATTTGCACTGGACTACTAACCGGTCACTGTTCCTTAAACAAACATCTTCATCAAATGAGGCTGGTAGCGGATCCCATCTGTAGACTATGCCTCGAAAATGAAGAAACATCTCTGCACATTATTACAGAATGTCCAGCACTTTTCCGCCTTAGAAAGCAAATACTTGACTATGAGATTATCCCCTTAGATAAACTCAAACTCATTCACCCACAGAAGATTGCTAACTTCTGGTTCAATTCAGGAGCAGGAGAACTGCTCTGAAACCTCACATGGGCTGGCACAATAGGTATCATTCAGACACCGCAGTGCCCGGAGCTGAGCAAGCTCTACCCGTCCCCCAAATCTAATCTAATCTAAATCTAACTCTTTTCGTCAATGAAAAACGATATATGTACCTAAGTAATTTTTAAATTAAATTATTTTCGTATTGCATTCGTCAAATTCTTTTCTGCAAAAGAAACGAAAGCGTTTCTGGATGTCTATGGGAGAAGACGGTTCGAGTTTGAAAGTGCCAAACTCAAAAAATTCGCCATGAAAAATGTATTGGAAGATATGATAGCACTTGGAGTTTTGGTAATTAATCTTTAAGCCTAGTAATAGATACTAGTTTTTAATAATTTTACTGTTTTCTGCAGAGTCAACCAACAACAGTTGAGAAAATGCTCAAAGTTAAAGTTAAGTTGATAGATAGATAGATAGATAGATAGATAAATAGATAGATAGATAGATAGTTGATTTTTATTGATCTACGATTCAATTAACAGTTATTTCATAATTAGGTATACAAAAATCATATAAGCATGGCATTTGCCGTCTGCCAGATTGAAAACTAAGTAAATTAAATAACTGTAATACACTACCACATATAAATTTGATTTCCAACAAAAAAGCAAATAACATGTATCACAATTCAGAAGTCTTCGTTGAATATTCTAGATCTGTATTTTAACGCAATTTTGCAAAAATTATAAAGTTTGGAAACATCCATCTCCTACTGTAGGTTGTTCTGAACAAGGACCCGGCTGCTTCAGCTGCATATTCTGTTCTGCACTTCTCATCTACTGCTGCTGTAACCTTGTACATAAGAGTTTTACTGTGAGTTACATCTTCCGTATTTAGATTAAAATTTAAATTGCATTCTTCTGCGAGGCGTGACCAGTCACCGTACCAGTTATTATGGCTTTGTACCGCTTTGATTGCTATTTTTCTAACGAGCCGAGATTTAGGCATTCTGAAAACGTGCAGGATATAATCAGCTTGCATCTTCAAGGTTCTAATGAATAGAGGAGCAAGTCCGGTTTCCAGCATTATAACGTAGTTTGGCGTGTTTATTGGCAGACGAAATAATCTCTTCACATAGTGAGTTAAGAGCTTCTCTACATTGTGAAACTTTTTACATCCCCATTCTTGAGCCCCATACAGAAGTATACTTTCCGCAACTGCATCAAATATCTTATGTTTACTGCTGTGAGCTATATTTACATTCATAATCTTTTCCAAGATATATTAATCGCTGTTTTAGCCTTTTGAAGTTTCTCCTTGAAATGTGCCTCCAAGCTCAGGTTTTTAGACAGAATTACCCTTAAGTACTTGTATTCACTAACACATTCTATATCTTTTCCGTTGTAGTTCCATTTTTCATTCGATGCATTGCGTCCACCGCCGTTTTTAAATATCCTAACCTTAGATTTTTGAGTATTGACTGCTAAGTTCCATAGACATAATCATAAGTTGTAATGTTTCTGGTGAATACGCAAAGATGACAATATCATCTGCAAACATAAGAGCCTTAATACGCTCTCCTGCAAAGTCAACACCACCGGGAAGGTAATCGACGAGGTCATCTATAAAGAGTGAAAACAAGGTGGGACTCAATGTGCAATCCTGCATAACTGCCGATGTAGTATTGAACCAGTCTGAAAGCTCAGCTCCGTTCCATACTGCAGCCCTTGTTCCTTTGTACAGCTTTTCCAGAAAACGTCCAAATTTCAGCGACATTCCCAGACCATATAACTTGTAGAATAAAGCACCTCGGTTAATTGAGTCAAACGCTGCCTTAAAATCTATGAAGAATACATACAATTTCGCTGCATACAGAAGGGTTCTGCAAGATATCAAAGCATGAAAATGTTATCAATTGTAGAGTATACTGATCGAAAACCAGCTTGAAACTCTTTTAAAAGGTTCTGGGTTGTAATCATGTAATCCACGTTAGGAGTCGTTTCTGCAACATCGTTGTGAATATCTTGTACGTTGCATTTAGAAAGGAAATTCCTCGATAGTTAGTTGCATCTAACAAGGATCCTTTTTTATGTATCGGGCATATAATAGCATCACGAAATTCAGTTACCGAGATTCAAGTTCGTGTAGAGTAGATTTCTTATCAAGTATTTCGTTGTTGAATCCAGGTATCGCATAATGCAAATTTGTTGTTATAGTGACAGGATTCAGTAATTCATTAAAATGGGCGGATAGACTGTTAGCGAATAGTTTCTTGGGCAACCCGAATTGCTTGCCATTTAATTCCGAAGCAAGTTTCAAAAATCTGTAGCAGTTTTGCATGTTGACAGTCTGGATGCTTGCATTTCTTCATAATTCTTCTTTTTGGTCTTACATATCTCCTTATAGTGCGAATTGGCCTAGATGTAGTTTCTTCGAAATAGATCATGGGTAGATTTACGCAAACTTCTCAACCATGCAAAAGATACCTTGCGAGCTTTATGACATTCATCATCAAACCAAGGTTCCTTTGCAACTTTTCTTCTTTTTGCACTGAAATGTTGATGAGGGTAAGATGACTTCACAATCTGCTCCAACATAGAAAAGTCTACATTTTGTAGAGTTTGAAGATTTACGTCGAGTCGTTGTTTATATGTCTGGGCGTTTGCAATATTCCATTTGTGTCTTAAGTTAAATTGAAAAACCTCTTAAGAGCGTATAAGGCCACCACCGACAACAACAAGAGGACTGGAGAGTCTGTCATCAAAGCTCCATTTGAAGAGCAAATGTGTGAAATTTTTGGTTCACATCACAGCCCATTATCAAAATAATCCATAATCATTAATTTATGTGGCAAACAAATTTAAGGGCTGCTTAAAGAAACAAATAGTTTTTCACAACCAGGTAGCAATTTTGAACATATTACATGCATACATATACATATGTACGATTTCAATATCCTGTTTTATTTGTTTTACAGAACCAATCACATCAGCTTCCACTACCTCACCCATCAGTGCACATCCAGTAGAAACAGTTAATTTTTCGCAGCCAGGTATTTACATAGGTATCTCTTTATATATATAATTCTGCTGTACGTGTGTATGTAATTGAACTCCTCCTAAACGGCTTGACCGATTTAAATGAATTTGTCTGCATGCGTTTGAGTGGCGCCCTGGATGGTTTAGATTCACAAATCAGCCCGGCAGATGGAATTGGAATATAGTAAAATTGACAATTTCATTATTCTTAACTGTAACGAATTAAAAATTAAATTCAAACAATGATTTTGTTGTTTTTTTTTTTTTTTTTTTGACAACAAAAAATTGAAATAATAAATAACAAATAATAAGGTTTGTTTTGAAAAATTCTTTTAATTTTTTGACTGATGTGATAAGGATAAGGATTTTAATTTTTTTAATTTATTGCACCTGAGTACCATAGACAAATTTTTGTTTGTTTTATAATAAGTCACACATCAATGGGTTATGACTACCCTTATAGTGTTATAGAGTACAGTGCGAGCATTTAGGAAAATAGGAGAGGATTTAATAGGATACACCGATACACCTTGTGTCGGAGAAAGAAGGCGAATAACATATTAATATATATTGTGATCTTTTTTCCTTTCTCTTTAACTTCAATTTCATTTTCAGTTACTTCTTTCTTTTCTTTCTTTTACCTATTATTGCTGTACCTACTATTTTGGTTAATTGAAAACTATTGTGAATTTCCTTTTTTAGTCTTCTTCAAGCAGTCAAGCTGTGCACAATAATTGTTAAATAAAAAGACATATTTTTTTTGCAAAGTTCAAAGTACAAGTTCATTCTCTTTTTGCTTTTCGTTTGGCATTTACAGCAATTAGACATTTTTGGTGCCTCCTGTGAGGAAAAAATCAACAGTGGTTGAATAAAACCGTAACTAGCATTACATTACACAGTGCTCTTGAGAAAGGGCATTCAATTTTGTGAAGGTTCATCGAACGGTAGTGCGCATGCGTTTTATATATAACGTATTCATGCACAAGCAGCAAATTACAGTATCAGCATAATCTT
Organism: Melanostoma mellinum; assembly: GCA_914767635.1. Lineage (NCBI taxonomy): Eukaryota > Metazoa > Arthropoda > Insecta > Diptera > Syrphidae > Melanostoma > Melanostoma mellinum. The sequence continues at coordinate 152,556,371 of OU612060.1, forward strand.
TTCTCATCCGATAGCAAACGGTGCAAGTATTTTTTGCCTCTCGGCGAGTTTTTATTCTGTGCAAACGGTATATTGGGAAAAGGTTAAATTTTGATTTTTTAAGGATTGACATACAAGTAAAAAACCATGGCTGAATTGAATGTGCGATCGAGTGCTGCTACGGCTATCACAAAACTGGAAACAAAATTGGAGGCTGGTCAACTGGCTGAGCTAGACCTTGCTATGAAGCGTGCTACCTTGGAAAATTTAGAAGGCCATTTCACACGATTTATGGATGCACATTTCGTCTTAGTTGGTAGCTCAAAGGGTGATGAATTCGATGCCCATACGACACTTTTTATTTATTTTATTTACGACACTTTTCGATGCTGTAGAAGAGAAGTATACAAAGGTGAAGGCTAGGCTTCTGGCTGCCATCGAATTGGCCGTACAAGAGCACCAAGGTTCAGGCTTGAGTACGGTGCGCTCCGTTCACATTCAACGAGGGGACCTAAACGATGTGCGACTTGAAAAGATAACCATTCCAGAATTTCATGGTGAATTCAACAAGTGGATTGCTTTCCGTGACATGTTTGAGGCAATGGTGCATTCCAAAGAGCATCTCTCTACAGCAGCTAAGTACACCAGGCTAATGAAAGCATTAAAAGGCACAGCTGCTCAGGTAGTAGCTGGTTTTCTTCCAACAGACGAAAATTACGAATCAGCATGGCAAACCCTGAAGGCAAGATACGACACCGACAGGCTAATTGTATCGGCGCATTTGAATATCTTCCTAAACATGGAGTCTTTGGACAAAGAAACCAACACAGGCTTGCGTCGGGTAATCGACCTGACAAACGAAACTACAAGATCCTTGGCAGCAATGAAAAGACCAGTCGATAAGTGGGATGATATATTAGTCCACATCTTAGTATCGAAACTTCCGAGGCCCACAATCATATATTGGGAAATGCAGCAGAAAGGCACACAGCTTCCAAAATTGGTAGATCTGCTTGGGTTCATTGAAGGCAGAGCCCGCGGCCTTGACCACATGGGAAGCGCAATGGCAGAACGAACAAACAACACAGGCAGCTTCAATAAGCGATCTCCGAATCCAAAGGTCCATACGACCATGAATACCGGCGGAACTCAAAGACTATTACGCTCCAACTTACCGACTGCAGATCGTGGTCACTGTTATTTCTGCAATGGGGACCATTTCATTGGCTATTGTCCAGCTCTGGAAGCCTTATCACCGGCAGAAAGATTTGGTAAGATTAAAGACTCTAATTTGTGTTACAATTGTCTCACTCCAGGTCATGCAACACGTGTGTGTCTATCAAAACGTAGATGTGAAAATTGTCATGGGATGCACCACACGATTTTGTGTCGCACTCCGATGTCAAATCAGTCAACAACAATTACGAAAGCTGCTGCTGCGGTGCAACCACCGCAAACACAGGCATTGGCATGACTCGATAAGGCCCCAGCTGTTGCTTCTTTCGTGTACAATGGTCACACTACGTTACTTGCCACAGCAACCGCAATTTTACTCGATATTCAAGGCAATCCCATCACGGCACGTGCACTATGCGACCCAGGCTCGCAAATCACTTTTATTACAGAACGATGCATGCAACAGTTACGTATCAAACGGCAGAAATTTGACATGGTCACCTCTGGGGCCGGTGGTGTGGAAGGGCCAACAACGCGAGGTGTAGCAAAACTACAGCTACAATCACAATACGAAGCAGATTTTTCCATTCGAGTCAATGCTTTCGTCTTGACTAAAATTACGGCAAATTTGCATACTCATCGTATAGGCATGAACCAATGGCACCATTTAAAAGGCTTATCACTGGCAGATCCAAAGTTTGGTAATCCGGGCGAAATCGATCTATTGATCGGGTCCGATATTTGGGGTCTGATTATAAAGGACGGACTCATCAGTGGCGAAGCAAATCAACCTCATGCGCAGAATACCCATCTGGGTTGGCTAGTATCAGGCCCAGTCGATTTGATACATTGTAATTTGGCGCAAAGTATGCAAACAAGAGGCAACGAAAATTTAGAGGAGGCTCTTACACGTTTCTGGCAATTAGAAGAACCAACCGGGTCAGAAATCCATTTGATAGATGAATGCGAAAGACAATATTTAGAGACAGTACAGCGGCAAGAAGATGGCCGGTATATCGTTAGCATACCCTTTTTACCGAACCAACCCAAGCTTGGCGACTCACGTCGAATGGCAACTCAGCAGTTTTACAGAAACGAGAGGCGACTCCATTCTGATCCCGATCTGTTGGCGAAATACGTCGCATTCATAAACGACTATGCGGCATTAGGTCACATGATGCTATACGACGACAACGTGCAGAATGATACTCAGGCCTACTACATTCCTCATCACGCAGTCACAGCTAAATTTCGTGTTGTATTTAACGCTTCGGCAAAAACAGACAACGGTGTTTCACTTAACGAGACACAACACATCGGTCCAGTAATACAGGACAAATTGGCTAACATTATTCTACGATTCAGGCTGTATCGTGTAGCAATAGTGGCAGACATTGAAAAAATGTTTCGTCAGGTGCTGGTGGATCCAAAACATCAGAAGTGGCAGCTCATATTATGGCGAGAGAACCCTAACGAGAAACTAAAAACGTATCGCCTGACAACTGTGACCTATGGTACACGCTCTTGGCCGTACCTGGCAGTGCGCACACTACACCAATGTGCTAGAGATAACTACACCATTATCAAACCTGAGAGCGAGGCGATTGAGGCGAGACGCAGTATTGAGAAAGATTTTTACGTGGACGACTACCTTTCCAGTGCTCCCAGTCCAGCGAGCGCTATACGTCGATCAAAAAATGTGGACCGTATACTGAGGCAAGGCCATATGCATCTACGAAAATGGCAATCAAATAACGAAGGAGTTATAAAGGCAATGGTTGGTGAAAGCAAGGCAGGTAAGCCACCATTACTAATAAACACAAAAGAGTCATCCGTTTAAGGTTTACAATGGGATAGTGAGTTTGACATGCTTTCATTTGAAATTACCTTGGATGACGCAGTGACACGCACAAAGCGCAAGTGTCTCAGTGACATAGCGAAACTTTACGATCCGACGGGACTGTTAGCACCAGTTGTCATAAAAGCAAAAATTTTCATGCAAAGGTTATGGTTGGCTGGCATTAGTTGGGATGAAGAATTGCCAGGCGAGTTACTCAAGGACTGGTTCACGTATCGGCAAGGCTTGTTCGAGTTGGCAAAGTTGGCGATACCACGACATATTGGGATGCACGCTGGACTGAGAACAACTTTACATGGCTTTTGCGATGCATCGATCCACGCATATGCGGCAGCGATTTACGTGCGGACCATAGATGAGGTAGGGAAGGCAACGGTCCGTTTACTAACATCCAAGACCAGAGTAGCACCAGTGAAGACAGTCTCAATTCCGAGACTCGAGCTTTGCGGAGCTCAACTGTTAGTGACTACAATGAACACCGTACGAGAGGCATTAGAGATGTTAAATGTGGAATACTTTCTGTGGACCGACTCAACAATTGTGCTGGCCTGGCTGCGACAACTACCAGTCAGATTCAAAGCATATGTAGCGAACCGGGTGAGCTATGTGCAGCAAAATAGTGAACCATCCGCATGGCATCATATTCCTACGTCACAAAACCCAGCGGATTGCGCCAGTCGAGGACTAACGGCTTCGCAGGTACAGGCACATACACTTTGGTGGACAGGCCCCGATTTCCTTCAACGCGACGATAGGTACAGTACAAAAAGCGAACCATTATGCAGTACAGACGATATGAAGGCATTACGGGAGGAAGAGAAATCAACATCAGCAATCGTGACACATACACGCATTAATCAAACGGGTTTACTAATGACAAGACGTGGAGATGGCCAGGTGTACAACATTTTAGAACGCACGAATTCTCTCACGAAGCTAAAACGAATTATGGCTCATGTCCTTTACGCCCTTTACTCAGGTAGCAAGAAGCGTTCAGTTTACGGCTCTGACATATGCAGTGTTGAGCGCTTACATCAAGCTATGTTAATATTGTCACGCTTGGACCAAATGCAATGGTACAAACGCGAAATAGGATTATGTGATCAGGTGAAGAATTTACCAGCTAACAGTGCACTAAGTTCTTTAAACCCATTTATCGATGAAGACCACATTTTGAGAGTTGGAGGCCGGATCAAACGGTCGACGTTGGATGCGAATCAAAAGTATCCCATTATATTATCGAGAGAAGGCAGACTAGCGCATATGATTGTTTCGAAGGTACATGAAGAAACTTTAGATGGTGGGGTACAGTTAATGTTGCAGATCATTCGACAAACACATTGGATCATAGGAGGCCGGGCACTAATAAAATCATATGTACATAAATGTGTTACTTGTCGCTTACAAAGAGGTGTGGTGGCAAAGCAACTAATGGGCGATCTACCAAAGTATCGTGTTACACGACATCGTCCATTTCTCATCTCAGGCGTAGATTTTTGTGCTCCCTTCCTGCTTCGCTTAGGCGTAAAACGGTCAAGGACGACAAGCAAGACGTATGCGGCTATTTTCGTATGTTTGGCTACAAAAGCGGTTCATATTGAACTGGCTACTGATTTGTCGACGGAGGCATTTTTAAACGCATTTGCACGATTCACCAGTAGAAGAGGACCATGCGAGCAACTTCATTCAGATAACGGCACAAATTTCCAGGGTGCAAATCGTCGACTCCAAGAAGACCTGGATGCATGGCAGAATGAACACGTGAAGCAACAATTGGCGCCTCGTGGTACAACATGGCACTTTATACCACCAGCAGCACCACATCAGGGTGGGATATGGGAGGCTGCGGTAAAGTCAGTGAAAAGGCACATCGTACGAGTGGTTGGCAATCAAATTATGAGCTACGAGCAGTTTAACACTTTGCTTATCCGTATCGAGGCCTGCTTAAATTCCAGGCCATTAATAGCTTTGTATGACGATCCTGACGACAAACTGGCATTAACTCCAGCTGATTTTCTCACTGGAGATCCAATCATTGCACTACCCGAACCTACATCTATGAATTTACCATTGAATCGTATCAAAGAATGGCATTTAGTACGGCGTTGGACAGAAGAAATATGGCAACGTTGGCACCAGGAATACCTTACAACCTTACAGCAAAGAAGTAAGTGGCGCAAGGCAGAGGAAAACGTCAAAATTGGTGATATTTTGGCAATCAAACACGACAATTTGCCACCGACTCAATGGTGTATTGGCCGAATAATTGCGGTGCATCCTGGTGAAGATCAACTGATTCGAGTTGTAACAACGCAGCACTACGATAAGATCACAGGTCGAACATTTTCCCGACAACGACCAATACAAAAAATCTGCATCCTGTACAAAGAGGAAGATTCAGAAACGACTGTTTCAGAGGAGGCCGGAATGTCGGAGAAAGAAGGCGAATAACATATTAATATATATTGTGATCTTTTTTCCTTTCTCTTTAACTTCAATTTCATTTTCAGTTACTTCTTTCTTTTCTTTCTTTTACCTATTATTGCTGTACCTACTATTTTGGTTAATTGAAAACTATTGTGAATTTCCTTTTTTAGTCTTCTTCAAGCAGTCAAGCTGTGCACAATAATTGTTAAATAAAAAGACATATTTTTTTGCAAAGTACAAAGTACAAGTTCATTCTCTTTTTGCTTTTCGTTTGGCATTTACAGCAATTAGACACCTTGCTTTTGAACCTTTGTAAATCGTAATGTAGTTGAAATACAGAGCCAGGTAAGCATTCCACATACGGGTGGTGCGACTAAAATAAGAATCTCTATACTTGATTGTACGCCCGAAGTTGGGCTCAAGGTAAAACTGATGGGCATTCTTAGCAAGGTTGGTGTTGCGGCTAAATTGTTTTTTTCACTAGAGCACTGTTTGTGAAAAAAGCGATAATAAAGAGTGAGACAAGTAACGTTTCGACAATGTTCAAGAGAATCAATCGATTCTACGATTGAACTATCACCCATCAGTTTTAACTCTCTATTTTGTACCCTATCAAGTAGGCGCAAAGATGTTTGAGAAGCACCTGACCAGATATGGGATGTATACTCCAGTTTTGGGCGGATGAAGGCCTTATAAATCGTAGCCAGATCAGAAGGGGTGAAGAACTTCATGCATTGTCTTAATAAACCTAAGCATTAAGCAGCGTCTTTGGCGACTTCAAATATGTGGTCATTCCAACGAAGATCGTCGTTTACACACATACCAAGTACTGACAGCTTTTCGGTTTCTTGGATGCAGGTACCATTCATGGATAATGGTAATGGGGGAATATTTAGATTCATCCTCAATTCATCCAGGAACGGTAATGGGAACGGGATAGGAAATTCAAAAACCACTTAACGAATTGTAATTTTTGTCATCCCCATATTCCCACGAGAATGGGACGGGAACAAGAACATAAGCGGGAACTTGGAAAATACTGGACCAATTCCAAAAAATTTTCAACGTTAGAGTGTAAAGTGCTCCTGAGTAACAAAGACTATAATTATTTTCTTTACATATTCTTTCGACAACGGAAGCGGGAATGGTGACATAATCAAGAACCTGGTAGGTACTTAACTAATTCCAAAATTTCTTTCATGGTTAGAGTGCTTCAATCTCCCTGAGTAATATAGACTGTAGTTCATCAACATTTAGATACCAACAAGAACGGGAACCAGAATTCAAAAACCACTGTTCTGATTTCAGTACGGTTTTCGCCATTACAATACGGTGCTACATAGACTATATTTCATCCCCATATGGGAATGGAACGGGAACTGGGACACATTCGGGAACTTGGAAAATGCTATACCGATCCCACAAATTCTGTCATCGTTAGAGTGCTTAATTGTCCCTGAGTAACAAAAACTATATTTCATCCTCACTCTCCCACTAGAATAGAAACTTTGAAACTACTTTACTTAACTTTCAATTTAATGAACGTAGGGCCTGAGCTTCGCCGGGCGGGTAAGCTAGTGTATATATAAGCTTTGAACATGTATGTACATTTGTACATATATATGTACGTACATACATATGTTTTTAATGATTTCAATAACTTTTTTTCTTTGGTAAATTACCGAATCAAGCATAACTGGTCCAAACACGGCAATTTCCAATGCTCCATTACTTAGTGCAAAACCGTCGAAAAGGCAAAGAATGAGTCGAAAAAATTTTTTGGGAAGTGAAAGAAAGAAGGGCTGCCGTAAAAAACGATATCTTTAAAGAATACACAACAAACAGACTAAAAAAATCGATGAGGCAGAAAAAGCAAAGGAAGCTCGATTAGCCAGAAAGGAAAAGTTGATAATGGAGTTATTTAATAAGTCATAATTTTCTTTCTAGTGATTTTATGTGATTTTTTCCAAATGTATGTACCTACCTATTTATGTACATGTGAATTATGTGATTTTTTAAAAATGTAAATATGTTCCTCAGTATGAGTTTTTATATTTTTTTAAATACAAAAATGTTCCTAGAATTGCCTGTTTATTTTTTTTAATGTAAATATGTTCCTCAGTATGAAATGAATTGTTTGTTAATTTTTTTTTTACTTTTTTACCCTGTTTCAATAAAAAATTAAGTCTTTTATGTTTTAAATTATTAAATTAAATTAAATTATATATTGATTAAATCTTCCATCAACTGCTGCCGCCTAGTACTGTTTGAAGTTCCTGGATGAGCATCAATTTCTGGAAAAGGTTCATACTGATAACCTTCCGCTAACTCATCAATGTTATCTACGCACATGTTATGTAGTATGCATGCACAGACCACTAAGTTCACCACAAAGTTAATATTTTGTTTGCTCTGTGAAGTGAAGTATTCTTCGAAAGCGAGTTTTAAGTAAGCCAAAAGAATGCTCTACTATGATACGTTCAGAAGAATGAATTTCATTGAATTTCCGTTGGGCAGTTGTCATGGTTCCATTGTCTTTGAAGGGCGGAATTAGCCAGTCAAGACATGGATATGCCGAGTCACCGAGCAAGAATGAGTTGAAGGGGAAAAACTCTTCGGTTCTTTCGCATGCGTCTTGATATATATCGGACCTTCGAAGAAGCCGGCTGTCGTGTAAGCTCCCCGGTTCTCCACAGAAAATATTTATAAATTTTTTCTCAGCATTTACAACACCTTGAAGTAAGATGCTGTAAGTACGCTTTCTGTTGAAATAATTCTCTTTGTTTTCGACAGGCGCCTTGATCCTTATGTGTGATCCATCAATGTAGCCCAAAATTCCAGGCATCTTCGTTTTTCTTTCCATTAAAGCCATATTTTGAGCTATTTCTTCTCTGCTGGGCCACTTTATATATTCGTGGCCGATGGATATAAGCCACAACGTGACTCTCTTCACAATGTTCCATGCGGTGGACTGTGATACCCCAAATAAGTTTGACAATTCACGAAAGGTGTTAGTATTTGCCATATACGCCAGACCCCTCTTTACCACTGGGCCCACTGGGCACATGCCCAGGGCCCCGCACTTGAAGGGGCCCCCAATTGCTGAAACATCACTTGGCCTTTTTAAAAAAAAAAAAAAAAAAAAAATTGATAGAATTCTTTTATTAGCAACAACCTTTGTTGAACATTTTAAATCACATTTCCTCCGAAATTATTTTCAAATTAAAACAAGAAAAAAGAAAATCTGGTCACCCAAGTAATGATCAAGGCAGCGAAATCATACACACACTTGTGTTCGTTTCAGGGTGCTTTTAAAAATCCAATCAGAAAATACATCATTTCGTGTATCTTACGCTCATTGTGTTGTGATTGGAAAACCTCTTGTGTATCCTTCTGACGTTTGCGATGGCCCGAAAGGGTTACTATTAATAATTTTTGCCTGTTTTCACTAATTGTGGGTTTTTTTTTTGCTGTGTATTGTTAAATGTAGTAGTAGGAGTTGCATTTGTGTAGAGATGAACTGCACTCAATTTTTTAAGATTTCAAAGTAAAGAAAGAGGTTTTGTTTTTGTGCAATGAGATATGTAGATGAAAGATAGAGCTTCTCACTGTTTGTTCGATCGTTTCAGATATAGGTAGTCTGGTAGCGTTGTTATGCGACTTTGCTCATTTGATTTTCTTATCATCGTTCTTTGTCAAGTTTGTAGTGTATTTTCAATTCGTGCTTTTAGTGTTTTTGGGGTGTATAAAAATATACTTTGTCAAATTAAAATATGTCTAAGCGATCATATGTAAGTGGATCCGGAAAAAGAAAAAATCAAAACAACAGAAAGAATTTATCGAAAAATTACCAAAATTGACATCCTATTTCAATTCAACTGTAGGAGAAACTTCCGTAAGTAATCAATAGTTAAAACATTAATCACTACACTCATCTACACCTTATTGAAAAAGGGGCTTAGATAGTCAAAAAATTGTTTCATATTAGATTTAATGAATAAAATTAGGCATGACCAATGACCATAGAATGTATTACAATTTCACATAATAACTGTTTGTGCATAGTGCAGATTGAGACTTGAGAGTAGCGTCATCGTACATTCTTACATTATTGAAGGCACAAGCAGTCTTTCCATTTAATTTTTCAGCAACGAAGCGCCGCAGATTTTACGGACTTTAAACACAAAAACGAAGTCTCAAAGCAGCTACTATGTGAAATTACAATACAAGGAACATTTTTGTTTATGAAAAACAAACATCATTGTATTCATATGTATTCAGCTCTATTGTGAGTTTCACTTTTATAGATTTCTGTCCGGAAAATATGTCAAATTACATAAATATATTGGTGTGCCCAGGGGTCTTGTCCTCGGAAAATGATAATAGTGAATGAATTTTTTTGATTGAAGTGGCATTACGTTTCTTATGCTAAAAAAAATTATTTAAAATCAACCAAGCAATTTACTACCACATATTATAGTGTTTTTGAAAGCTTATACCTATTTAAAAACTATTCTAGTTCAAATAGTTCAATTTTTATTAGTTTTTAGAAAAATACAGAAATAGTTTTGACTTCCTAATTTTTACTTATTTATACTTTACTTGCAAAATCAATTACAAAATTTCAATTCGCTTTGATGTCTTATATCCAAACTAACCTTTATTCTTTTCAAACATACATACTCTTTTCATTAGTCAGTTTCTTCAGAAATATTAATACATGTATTTTTATTTAAAAAGGGCGAACTATATGACGATAAATCGTCACCTTTTCAAGATGAAGAAATTTCGACTGTCACATCTTCACAAAATTCCGCAGGTGAATCAAAAAGCCAGGGTCAGGGCACCAGTCATTAAACTGCAACACAGCATAACATTTTTTATTTAATAATATAGGGGCCCCATTTTCAAAAAGTGCCCAGGGCCCCCAAAAAAGTAAAGACGGCCTTGCATATACCACATAAATATATATATTTCTTTCTCAGCAGAAGTTTTCGGCAGCCTTCTTTTTGGTGTTGAATTGAAGCATGGCAATAGCTTTTACCGGTCTAAAATACAATTTAAAATGTTCATGTAAATCTGTTTATACGTATAATAGGAGAAACTGTGTATACCTATCAATACTTGGACAGCTGATTTTTGAAGCCAAAAAAATTTTACAGCAGTAATGAATTCATTTCGTTTACAAAAATGAATTGTAATTTAGTTGAACTTCTCTAAGTAAAAAATGGTTTCCCAACTCGTGACCACACAAAGTATGGCTGCCCATGTGAAAAACAAAATTGCGCAGCACTTTGTGTGAAGTTAAGTGCTTCAAGTGATTTCTTATGTGCCATTGTGCACTCATCCCAAACAATGAGCTTGCGTTGCATCAACAATTTTCCCATTGCACTGGATCGGGAAATATTGCATGTTGGAGTATTAATTGTGTTTAAATTGAGTGGCAACTTAAAGGCAGAATGTGCAGTACGACCATATCTAGAAGAGTCTCTGCAACTCCAGATGATGCTAACGCCAAAACTATGTCACATCTTGATCGAATAGTGGCTAAAATCAATGAAGTGACAAATGTTTTCCCTGTTCCTCCAGGTGCGTCCAGGAAGAATAGACCACCAGTATTATTGGTCCAATTTCTAAATTTCCATCATCACTGTAGTTCGCAGTGGGATCATATTGGAATGCCAAGCGATTGTATGATGCCAGTGATCTTCGTGTGCTCAAGCGTTGTTTCAATCTGGCATTTTCTCTTATTATATTTTGTTGTTCATCGCTTAAGTTCTGTGAATACACTTCTTGCTGGCTTGCACGTCCTGTGCGGGGCGGCGGCATATGTTCGCACGTCTTACTTTTGGCATTTTGGACTATTGTCTGACTGGTGAATTTAAACTTAAATGCACGATCCACATAATTTACATAGTTAAACTAAACACCTTAAGGACAAATGCCTGCTATTGTATTTGAATTGATTTGATGGTTTCCAATTGAATTGTTAAGAAACGAATCATTTTAATCTCAATTTCGAAATTTCACAGTGAAAGATCGTGTGTCACATGAAACAGAGAGTTAACTCATTTAATAACTGATCAGAGTTGAATGTATGTAATTGAAAAATGATTTTCCATTCCTGCTTTTCTCTTGAAATTTTTCCTGAATTTTGCTATAAACTTCATCGAGCCTGAGACCTTTCCAACGAATGCAAAACCGTGGAAATCGGTTCGTGCGTTCTGGAGTTATAGCGTCAGGAAGGAAAACCCGACTTATTTTTATATATATAGATGACATAATGAAAAAGTTTCACAAAACAAAACATATATTCCTTAAATTAATAAGAATAAGTGCTAATTGTATAATTGACAATGAGTATCATTTTTCCCTAAAAAAAGAACAAAAAATTAACCATTGAAAAATATGTTCGTAGGGCAACTCTGCAATTATTTTGAAATGTCATTTGAAAGAACGAAATTCACACAGCTACTTGAAATAATAAAATATATGATGACATAAAGTTGATTTATTATCATGTACTGATCCGTATTGGATCATTGTGATCATAAAACGCGGCTAATGTGTAATTGATGTTGCTATGGAAAAGGCATTAATAAGTGTAGATGAAAAGGTAAACATTTTTTGCAAGTGCGAATAAACAAGTGCAATGATTTGTACATACAATTTGGCAGTTATAAACATTGTTTTTGTCCGTTACAAAGTTCCTTGAGCTTTGGTACAGAGTACCGTATACAGTATTTCTCATTCACAAGCGAAACGAACGGGATTGTGAAGACATCAAAAAGAAAAATTTATAAAAAAATAATAGAAAAAATAGAAAACTAGTGAGCGAAAAGTATGTAGGTATATTAAGGAAAATAAATATAATTAAGACAAGAGATATATTAGTTAGTGAGTAGGACGTGAGCAAGAAGTGCAGTGAAAAAAAAATTATTATAATTTAGAAAAACAGAAACAGAAATATTAGTTAATGAGCAACAAGTGACGTGAGAAAAATAAATAAAATTTTGAAAAAAAAAACATAAATAATTGATGAGCAATGAGTAAGAGTTGAAGTGAAGAGACAAAATATAATTTGGAAAATGAGCAGTGATCAAGAAGTGAAGTGAAAAAATATAATTTAAATCTCAACATTATTAAGTTTTGAGCTTTGACTGATTGATTTAGAAATTTGATTAAGAGTATTTAATCATGTTTTGTTTCTTGTTTTCGTTCAGATATTGTTGCCACTTTTGGTATTACTATCACAGAAGTAACAAACAAATTTTTAATTTTTTACTGCTTTTTTTATTATTTTTATAATTATATATTATAGTACTATAATTCTCTATATTATTATTTTAATCTCTCTCCCTCAAACTTTCAAACATCCTCCCACACACACAGATATCGCGCGATCTGAGGTTTTTTTACTCTCAAATTATATTTAATTTGTTCGATTTCGGTAGAGCCAGTGACTCTCATGACAAATCCAATTTTTGTAGGGGATTCATAACGAATTGAATGAAGTGAAAGCGATCAAAAAACACCAAAAGAAATAAGGTGATCAGTGATTAGTGAAAATTACTATAATTGTGTTATCAAATAATTAAATTTTTTCTTAAAAATATTTTTGCTTTAATCGATATGTCTAAGTGCGTGTATAAAGACTGCCCTAACACTAGGACCTATCCTGGCTACAAATCGTTTTTATCAGTTCCAAATGATTGTAGAAGAAAGGTATGGTTGAAGCATGGAAATGTATCTACCGAACCAGCTCTTGCAGGTATGTGCTCTACGCACTTCTACGAAAAGGACTTTGCTGTTCAGTCGACTCGTCGAGTGTTATCAAAAAGAGCACTTTGCATTTCTTCGCCAGCAATTTATTGTTTTTTTTTTTTTCAAATATGGCTCATGTTCGTCACTTTTGAAACTTCCCGCGATCAAATTTCGCCGAAAGCCTTGACTTCATTTCCGTCTTTGGATACAGTTTTCTAAAATTTCCCTGAATCATCTTTCAAAACTCCCCGCGCCCAAACTTTGCCGAAACGCAGCTTTGGTCCAAAAACTTCAAAAGCGTGCTTTAGCTCTCGTTTTGAAAACATTCCAACAATTCCAAATGAACCCCTTCATAATTTGGCTTATTCTTAAAAAAAAAAACATAAAGCTGGGACTCTACTTTCGAAGACGTTCCTGAGGGTACTCCTCTCTCACCCTCAGAACTTCCATCTCCGACTTTTCGGCGGATGCCCAAAAAGAAGGCACCATTTCTGACACCGAAGAAAATCTACTCTAGACCTATTTACACGCCGTCGAAGATAAGGAAAAGCAAAAAAATATCATTTAAAAAACGCGGTAAAGGAAATGTTGGAAAACTCGAAACAAGAAGTTCTTCCTTTCGTGTTGGTACAACTTTTCCTCAAAAAATACAGCCGGTGGACGCTTAAAGAAAAAAGATATTTTTTAAAAAATCTTTTATAAGTCTCCAGCGTGCTATTCGTTTTTAGTTCGTGCGGGACTTAGACTACCGGCTACCAGCACCGTTTTCCGCTGGCATTCAGAAATACGCCTCGTGGCTGGATTTTGCGACATTACAATGCGCATGCTATCGGACAAAGCAAAGAGCATGTCCGACATGGATAGGAAGTGCGTGCTCTTGTTCGATGAAATGGTTGTACAACAGGAGAAAGAATATGACGCCAAAGATGACATTCAGTGCAGATACGGATATACTGACTTTGGCGAACATGGACGCACCAATCAAATAGCCTACAAAATTATGGTTTTTACTTTGCGAGGGCTCAATAGGAATGACATAGAAGCAGACAGTCAACTACTACGTGGGACCACCAAGTGGAAATAGGCCGCCAAAAAATTTTCCTACTATATGACTACTGCCATATGTTCAAAAGCGTTCGAAATATCCTGGTTAAAAGCAAAATAAAAATCAATGACGATATTGCGGACTGGAATGTGATCCACAATCTATATAAGAAGACTCAAAAGGGGTCTTTCATGTCTGCCACAAGTTAAAAGATAAAAATATAGCTCCGAAACCTTTTGAGAAGTCTTCGGTGAAATTAGCTACTCAAATTTTCAGCTTTAACGTTTACACAGGAATTTTGTGTGCAATGTGTACAAAACTGAGGAAGAAAAGAAAGTGGACTCTGAAATTCGATAGTAAGGAATTAATCAGGAAGCTCATATATTTCATCATGCTCTTCGTCCGAATCCATTTCAACGGAATCTGTATTATCCGTCGTTGACACAGAGAATGTAGAGACAAACGAAAATGGATCGGGAGTAAAATCTGAGATTTCGCAATCGAATACTGAAAGAAGCAATGATTTAGCAGTTGAGACCGTATCAGAAGAATTAAAAATGATACAAGAAACATTTATAGAAAAAAATGACGTAGCCACAAAACTTCTTATGGGATATAGGCTTCTTTCTTGAACCAGTTCCATGTTACTGTTACGCAGAAAAGCGAGGTTTCATCAAACACGAAACGAATTCAATTCGTAATGGTCCTGTATTACCACCAATAAAATTCAAAAAGCAACAAATACTTTCGGGTTTGATGATGTATTGCATCTAATTTGATTGAGGACGATCAATAACAAACACTTTTTAAAGTTTTTCAAAAAATCCGCTAACGAGTTCTTTATTTGTAAGGAATTAAAAAAAAAAAAACAGGATCCAAAACAAGCATTTATCAGCAAAGGCTGGAACTCTCATTTCAACATTTTCCCATTTCCAAAAAGATACAAAAAACAAGACTGTACCCCCACATCTTAGATGCAACTGACTCGATTTGCGGTCTGATTAAGAAATTTTTTTCATCGGCACTAAGACTCACAAGAATTTTGAAGTGTACTTTTTTGCGATAGTGGAGCAAAGAGCCAAAAATTTCCTTGTAGTGAACTACAGAACAATTGGAAATGGTTTTGAACTTTGAAGAGTTCTTAAAATCACAAACGGCTTTAGTTGACAAAGCAAAATAAAGAATATGAAAATGCTGCATTAAGAACTGCCAGGGAATGGTTCACGGCAATGTTAAATTGAACAACCACCTATTAATGGAACTAGATGTTCGGCATCAAAACATTTCAGGGGACAGTCTCAAACGCAGATTTGAAGATCTACCACATCTTAAAGATCCTGGAGACAAATGCCGGTAAGTATGAATATATTTTAAATGAACTCTTAAGTGTAATTTTCTAAACATTTTTATTTAGGGTGGCTGAAGTTATCGAAAGACGAAAAGGAAAACAACAAAAATCATTTTGTTAGTTATTTAAAAACGCACTTATATGTTGGACACAGTTGGCTGCTTTGTGATGACTTGAAAAAAAAAGTCGTAATACATACTTACGTCACGGTTACACCAATGGCAGTCCTTTATATTATGGAGGCATCCTAAATTTGATGTTTGGTGCAATAGAACTGATACCAAATAAGAACCGCCTTAGTCGTGCGTGGGTAGTCACTTGGCTTCTTTATCGTTTCTAAATAATAAATTCTTTGTTTCTTTCGTAGATAATGAAAATAATATAATTTTGAGTTAAAAGAATTTGAAGTATTTACTTGAAAAATCTCATTTGGCAAGAAATAGTACACAGCCGGTTTCAGGTCGAACAACCAAGACGAGAAATTAGTGAGTTAGTTGGATAGTAAATTGACTTCTTTTTCACTTCTTAATAATTAATTAATTTTGCAGATAATGAGACGTCAAAGCAAATCCGTGCAAGTGTTCTAAACTAAGAAAAAAGGTTGTTATCTTTTCTGAATTTTTTTCTTTTTTTTTTAAGTGAAAACTTCTTTAGGCGCGTTTGAGCACTTTTGCGAAGGGGTAATGCATTGAATTTTTTTGGCTCATCGTGTGATATAAAAAAAAATGTTCAGTATAAATTATTTGTTACAGATATTTATAATACAATGTAGCATGGCATTTGCCGTCTGCCAGATTGACAATTATAACTTTTAATTATATATTTATAAACTGTGTAAGTACTAGTTTTGGTTTAAAAATTTTCATTCAAGATTCTATTTCTATATGCTAGTGCAACTTTACAATACTCACCTATTCGGATAAAAATATACACCATATACATATCTTCGTGTTTCTCTTAGTACTGGAACTGGACATCTTCCAAGAAAATGAGGAGTATCTTCTCTCTCAGCTACATTGCACATTTCACAAGCGATTAGTAGATCTTCACGATGCGTAATATAATTAAAACTCAAAAGTTCACCTCTTCACATGGTTCATATTTCCTCGATGGAGAATTCATCTCTAAAATAATTATTTTCGTTTAAATTGTGATTCAGTTTACTGTAGTAGAGTAGATCATCCTGTACATTGAATATGCAGCCTGTTCCGTATACCTACTTCACTCTGGATCGATCATCCACTTCGGAAATTAGTTGGTTAAGTGATTGTTTCCATGAATTGAGGTCAGTAGGATTAATTTCCACATTAACTTCCTGAGCCAGATCGAGCAAATCCTTAAACCATCCAGTTCTCGAACGTATTGCATAAAGACCAGCTTGTTTTGGGAGACGTACATCAGTCATACTCAGCACTTTCATTATGCAATCCGCATGTAGTTTTAACAAACATTGGAGAGATGCCTGTCTCCAGAATTATCATATAATTAGGCGAGTTTTGAGGCAGTCGAATAATGCGTTTTAAAAAGAAGGTGAGTAGTTTTTCTACCGTTTCGTATTTTTTTGCACCCCATACTTGCGCTGCATTAAACATTGTAGACTGTGCCACTGATTCAAATACCTTGTATTTAACACTGTGTGCGATATTTCTGTTTGCTGAAAATATCCTTCCATGCCATTTGCCGTTTTCGCTTTAGCCAATTTTTCAGAAAGATGTCTCTCCATTCTCAGGTTTTTTTTGCAAAATGAACTCCAATATATATGTATATTCCTTGAAAACTTAGATATCTTCATTGTTATAAGTCCATCGTTCCCTTGTGCTGGATCTGCCACCATCATTCTTAAATATCATGACCTTCGACTTTTCCCGGTTGAAACCCAGTTTCCATAACGCGCAATGACTAAACTACTTAATTTGTTGATAATGAGCTGGAGTGATTCTGGAGAATACGCGATATCATCTGCAAAAACTAGGGCTTTTATCTGGGTTCCTGTATACTCAATACCTCCAGGCAAAATACCGATGATGTCCTCCATAAAGAGAGCGAATAAGTTTGGGCTGAGGGTGCATCCTTGCCTAATGCCTGCTCGAGTTTGAAACCAATCGGATATACTTTCACCATCCCATACTGCTTCTGGAGTATCAATGTACAGATTCTGTAAAACACGGCTGAACTTTATTGTCGTTCCTAACCCAAAAATTTTGAACATTACGGCATATCTGTCTATTGTATCGAATGCAGCATTTAAGTTGACAAAAAAGACGTAAAGTTTCTTGTTTTTGTGCAGGAACCAATCCGCTATACTCTTAAGGAGAAATATATGGTCATATTTTTTGCGGAATGGTCACGGCTAGAACTTCTGTACAACGTCGAATTGATGGAGACAGGGTTGGAGGAATGGAATAAGAACTTTGAGGTGTTGCTGGCAAAGATCGAGGAAACAAGCTTTGAACAATATGCTGAGATGGCTCAACGAAGTGAGTCTAGAATGATGTACAAAATTTTGCAGCATAACCTTGGTGCCAATAATTATTTCAATGATCGATATTCGATTCACACAATCACTACCATTTTTAAAACCAGAGGAGAGTTACTTCGTCTAAATTTCCAGCCATATGCCCCAGCGAGAAATACAGAGTGTTCCCTATGCAACCACAGAACCACAGAAAATACATATCACTTCTTAGCTATCTGCCCTGTTTTGAAAGAAATAAGACTTGCCTATTGGGGAAAATCTACCTTAACTTTGAGTGAAGCTGTTGAAGCTCTAAACGGCCAAGAGTGGAATTCGTTATACAATTATGTGAAAGCCGCCTTAAGATATCGCAACCAAATCCTAAATGAAGCATTTTAAAAACAGAAAAAAAAAATAAATAAAAACTTGAGATTATTTTAACTGTTAATATTAGTTTATGATAGATATATATTTCTTTTAACTAAATATTTATAGAACAAATTAAATCGTAATATTTTCAAAATAATACTCTCTTTTTCGTCTGGCTGACGGCAAAAGCCAATGCTGTATATTGTGAATCTGTAAACATGATTTTGAATTATTTTGTTAAATAAAATCACACTTTTACTTACTTACTTACTACTTATATGGTCTATAGTTGAATAACCTGGTCTGAAGCCCGCTTGAAACTCGCTTATTAATTTCTTTTCATCTATCCACGACCTGAGCCTCTATTTTGGAGGATTGCAGTGTATATTTTATATGAGGCTTTTAAGAATGAGATTCCTCTGTAGTTTGCAGGATCCATAGTGTCTTCTTTTTTAAATACTGGGAAAATGAGTGCTTCCTTAAATTGTTGTGGTATGTTTCCATGTTAAAATATGTCGTTAAAGATTTTCGATAAGTTTTTCATGAGATCTTCAGTGCCATATTTATAGAATTCCGATGGTATCCTATCTGATCCAGATGCTTTTTCATACTTAAGTCCATTGACTGCTACCAAAATTTCTTCTACAAAAATTTTTCGTACTTGATTCCAAAAATCTCTCGTGTTCATGCAGTTGACCAGGCTTTTGGCTTAACGCTCATAAAGCAATTCCTTCTTTTCCATACACCTGGTTTTATAAATTCGGATATGTTCAATACATAACTTTTTTGATGAACTTTCATTAGTTCGTCTGAACTGCTTTAGCCAAGCAAAACATAGATTTCTTGCCGTCATGCATTCTTCATCGCACCATGGTTCTTTAAAAACTTCATCTCCTGTAAAATTGTATGATCTTGGACACGCTTTCTTTATGCACCCTTCTATGTCGTCAAGTTGCTCCATTTCATTCTCCTTCATATTAAAATCCAGCTGTCTTCTGTATGATGTGGCCACTGATTCTCTCCAATGCAGCCTGGGCATGAGCTTCAGATCGATTCTTTCTTCATTTTCCGTATGATCACAATTGAAAGACACAACAATTGGCATGTGATCTGAATATGGTTATTGTTGAACATCGAAGTCGGTGATTTCTCTATTCCATTTTCCCCTTGCAAGACTGTAATCAATAACGGAGCAGCCCTGTGTTCCCATAAAGGTATATTCCCCAAACTCATCACATCGCTTGTACCATTTAGAATTCTGAGTCCGATTGAGTCACATAATTGTAGTACTTTATTTCCCCTAGTGATCTTAATATGATCCTTAGATTTTCGTAAAACTCCTTCACGTTCATTTTCAACTCCTAATTCGTTCGCTATTCTTGCATTAAAATCTCCAATGAGTAGTAGATTTGAGGTTGAATCACTTATACCAAATTCCTTTATTTTATCGAAGTCCACATCCCAATGGTTACATTTAACGTAAATTGGTATAATACGAAATCTTTCATTACTTATTATGTAGACATGGACTACAAAATTTACGTCTTCAAAGCACTTAAACTCACAACGAATTTTATTGGCATCTTTTTTGAAACCAAAAATGCATCCTCCACTCGCTCTTTCCCTCGTATGTGCTCTTATTGCTGGTATAATCTTAAGCTTATAGATTTTTAATTTGCTTTCGGAAAAAGTAAAACTATCTACTAAAAACGTTTCATATAAAAAGATAAATTCAAACTTATTTATATAATCATAAAAATCATTAAATAATCCCTTTTGACCTAGCCCAGAAACATTATATGATAAGATTTTATATTTCAAACTACAATTAATCACACTAATATTTTGCTTCTTAGACGTTTTATAACCATTAGTCGGGCAGACAGCATAACAATTAAAAATATGTTTTGGGATTTGAATAAACAGTTTGAGAATTTGTTTGGGGAGCGCTGTGATCAGTGATTTGATGTTGATAAGAACGTGAACAGATCGAGTTGTGCTGTCAATATCACCAGCGAACTGACGTAACACTGGCATTTCGCATTCACCACCGCATTTTAATTTGTTGTCGCTGTCATAATAAAATGATTTGCCCTCGACAAACGACAATCAATGTTTGATCGTGAATTTTTGTTATGTTCCTGTTTTTTGTGCGAATTTCTTTATTTAGAGCTAACAGTTGTCGTCTTCGTGCTCGTATAGCTACCGGATAATCTCGGTGTATATAAATTCGCCTTCCGCGCAGTAAAGCCGTAGATTTTAGTAGTACTTTTTAAAAGTCTTGATGTTGCAATGATATTTCCATCCTCAGATTTCAGAAGATCCCTGCAACATGACATCGCTTTCTCGTTGGCATCCTCTCTTGTTTGTATCGGTATATGTACAACAACATTCTTCTCGGTGGCCTTAATTTCTAGGAGCTCGAATTGTCGTTCCAATGCGTTACAACGAGATTTGAAGTGATTCAGCTTCGATTGCAGGTCAATGTTGTTCTTTTGTAGATTTTGGATCTCTAATTGAATCCCCTCTAGGTCTGCTTTTGTTGGCATCTCCTACATTTTAGTGTCTAGTAACTTGGACAAACTTTCTTCGATCATGAGCCTTAAATCCGAGACTTCCGTTGCTTCAACTTCATTTTTTTTTTTTTAATTGTTATAGAGTCTTCTTTCGAAGGTGACTCCAAAGAAATATCTTTATGTGGTCTTTTTGTTATTTGTTTGCTTTTATAGGTTGGCGGAGACCTCTTCATTTTGTTAGTACTTTTATATATATATTTGTACGTGCAGTATATTGTGAATCATTTAATGTGATTTTTTTGAAGTGCAAGCTAGTGAATCACCAAAATTCCAATTTGTTTCGAGCGTATAAGTCATCAGGAAGTTATTTAACACTTTTTAGAGAATTAAAACCCAGCTTAAAACTATTAAATTGCAAAAAATTAACAAGTGACCTTAGAACTGAACTTACAACAACAAGCCAGGGCTGCCAGACAACCTCATCGTATGTAAAATCGTCAGAGCCCAGCGCCAGCGTCTTAAGTTCGACTCCTTATTTTTAATGTTGCTAAATGACTTAAAAGAATGCAATAGCATCATTACATAGTCGGCTATTACATGGCGCAGTTTTTAATGTTTTAATGCGCATTAATCGCTTATTTCGTTTTGAACTAGTAATGCTCTCACTATTACACGCTGTATTTTTCGAGTTGAGCATTTTTTTGCCTGTTTTCTTTCATATTGATTTCTGTGCTCAGTCTTGCAGTTTAAAGTTTCCATTTTGTGAAACAGTTGAATCAGTTGTTAATGATTTGTTGGACGTTCTCTGAGAACAAGGGCACCAATAGCAGCGGGGATAAAGAAATTGCTTTGGAGCTCTCAAATATTTGCAGTGATGCCTTGGAAGCTATTGAGAAAAAAAAAGTTGGATAGAACCATGGAGAAAGCAAAGATCGGACTATGGTTTATTCAGCTTCTTGACAAACGAATTAAAGAAAAACGATAGTCAATCTTTTTTTAACTATATACGAAAGGGCGAATCAATTTTCGATTTGCTTCTTTCATTGGTTGAAAATGATATTAAAAAAAAAAAAAAAAAAAAACACCATGATGAGAGATGCAATTTCACATCCAGAAAAACTGGCAGCTACGCTTAGGTTCTTAGCGACGGGAGAATCATTCCAGAGCTCAAATTTTCAAACTAGGCTCTCGCAGCCATTTAAGTAGATGCATACCAGAAGTTTGCAAAGCTATATGGAAAAATTTGAAAACAACATATTTGAAGGTAAATTATTTTATTGTAAGGTTTGAACATTTGTTCTAAGAGCTGATCACATTTTTACATTTTTTGTTTTGAACTACATTGGTTTTTTTTTTTTTTTTTTTTTTTTTATAATTAACGCGCACATCAAGGGGTTATGAATACCCTTATAATGTTGTTAAACACAGTGCGAGCATTTAGGAAAATAGGAGAGGATTTGAAAGGAGACACCGATGCACGTTGCTTTTGAATCTTTGTGAATCGTAATGAAGGGGAAATACTGAGCCAGGTAAAGCATTCCACATTCGGGTGGTGCGACTGAAATACGAATCTCTATACTTGACTGTACGCCCGAAGTTGGGCTCAAGGTAAAACTGATGAACATTCCTAGCGAGGCGGGTGTTGCGGCTAAATTGTTTCAGGGGAGGAATGCAACTGGCTACTTCACTAGAGCACTGCTTGTGAAAAAAGCGATAAAAGAGAGTGAGACAGGCAACATTTCGACGATGTTCAAGAGAATCGATTGATTCTACGATTGAACTATCACCTATCAGTTTTAACGCTCTATTTTGTACCCTATCAAGGAGGTGCAAAGATGTTTGAGAGGCACCTGACCAGATATGGGAGTTATACTCCAGTTTTGGGCGGATGAAGGCCTTATAAATTGTAGCCAGATCAGAAGGGGTGAAGAACTTCCTACATCGTCTCAAGAAGCCTAAGCATTTTGCAGCATTTTTGGCGACTTCAAATATGTGGTCATTCCAACGAAGATCATCGTTTACACACATACCAAGTACTGACAGCTTTTCGGTTTCTTCGATGCAGGTACCATTCATGGATAATGGCAATGGGGGAATGTTAAGCTTCAACGACAAGAGACAGCATTGAGTTTTCGAAGCATTGAATTCTACTCGGTTCATAATACCCCATGCAACAATGCTGTCAAGGTCAGAATTCAATGAGCTTATCATACGCAACCGTTCCAGTTCCACATCCGAAGAGCAGGGACGTGAATTTGGAAACGAATATGAAAAGCTGAGGGTCGAGTCGTCAGCAAAACAGTTAAGTGGATTAGAAGTTTCAGACAAGAGATCATTAATGAAAATGAGGAAGAGAGTCGGAGACAAAACGGAGCCCTGGGGCACACCAGCATTTATGAAGTGGGTATCAGACTTGAAACCATCCAACACAACTTGTATTGAACGGTCGGAAAGGTAGTTTCTAATCCAACGAAGAAGAGACTCATCGATACCAAAAGCACGCATTTTCGATAAAAGAGCCTGATGCCAAACTCTATCAAATGCTTTAGAAATATCAAGCGCAATAATCTTACTTTCTCCAAAACAATGTAAAGATTGGTTCCACTTTTCAGTGAGATAAGCCATCAAATCACCAGTGGACCGTTTGCTACGAAAGCCGTACTGACGGTCATTAAGAAGCTTTCGTTCTTCAAGATATTTCATAAGTTGACGGTTTATCAACGTTTCCATGACCTTGGAAAGAAGGGACGTTAGTGCAATTGGACGGTAATTGGAAGGGGAGGAAGATTCGCCTTTTTTAGGGACCGGCTGGACAAATGCAGTTTTCCATCTGCTCGGAAAAATCCCAGCAGAATAGGAAAGATGGAAAAGTTTACGCAGTGGTTTTGCCAGCGTAGAAGAACACCTCTTCAGAATAACGGCGGGGATACCATCTGGACCAGCGGATTTATGTATGTTGAGATCTTTGAGGACTCTCGCAACCGAGCGAGTTCGAAAGAATATCTGCTTCATCAAAGAATTTGCAGCCTCGAGCTCAGGTGGAGCCACTATGCTATGAGGAAGTGTCGAGTTAGCAGCAAATTGAGCTGCCAGCAAATTGGCTTTGTCGATGGAGCTTACATACGGAGAGTCATTGAAGACGAGCGTTGGGACCGATGACGTGGTCGAGTTCTTAATGTTCTTCACAAAAGACCAAAAGTTTTTACTTCCTTTTGGACACAATAGTATTTTTTGCCTTACTTTTTGGTCATGTAAAAATTTAGTCCTTTGTATCTGAGCATTACAGATATTTCTGGCCCGTTTGAACAAATTTCGGTTTTCTACAGTGGGGTTGTCTTTAAATCTACGAAAACTTCTTTCTCTATCCCTAATCGCCTCTTTACAGCTTGAATCAAACCACGAATTCTCTTTGGGGGTGATACTTTTTGTTCTGTGAGGAACAAAATTTCTCATGCCGTTGAGAATTACGTTAGATATCATATCAGCTGAAGCATCAACGTTTCCGTCGAGAAAGCACAATGACCAATTAAAATTTCGAAAGAAATTATTCAGGCCGTCCCAATTGGCTTTCTCGTATTGCCACACAGTTCTTTTGGGGACTTTATCTTTTTTTACTGTGACGGAAAGCGAAAAATCTACCGATATGACACAATGGTCTGATTTGCCTAAAGGAGATGATACTACAACCCTGTATTTTTCGGGATGAGAAGTGAGAAATAAGTCAAGAGTGTTGGCCGCATGGCCTTCAATATCTGGAACCCGAGTGGGCTCATCAACAAGTTGAGTTAACTGGTTAAACTCAGCGAAGATCTCAACACACTTTCCTTCGGGTGTTGTCTGGCCAGAATGTCGAAGCCAACCAGAATTGTGTACATTGAAATCGCCCGCAATTGCGATTTCAGTGTGAGGATACAGGGAAACAATTCTTATTATGGAGTCAGATAGCGCATCAAACTCGTTAGAGGTTGAATTGCTATCTAAATTGGGGCTTCTATACATGAAACAATAATGAATGATATGCTTACGGACGGTGAATTTTAACCACATGAAATTAAAGTTCGTATTAGAACAGAGGCCGTATTGTGGTAGAAGCTGGTAAGCAATATCATTCCGAACATAAACGGCGAGGCCATGGGAAGAAAAGAATAATGGCACCAAGCTATACCCAGGCAGGTTGAACTCTGAGGGATCAGAATCAACACCCACCTGTGTTTCACTCAGTGCCAAAACAGCTGGCCTGCATTTTGCAGTGTGAGCGTACACAGCAAAGAAATTCGATCGCAACCCCCTGATGTTGCTAAAATCGACCCGAAATTTACCCGACATTACAATTCACAAAAACACACAAAACAAAATATCAAACGCAGACGCAACCTAAGTCGAACCAACAAGTAAAGGTCTCGATTGGAGAACACAAGCAAATTACTAGCGGTGTTATGCCCAGCCAGCAACTTGTTTATGTTTCACCAACGGAACCAACACCGTTGATTGACTATTCGCCTAGCAAACTCACAGCCACAGCATTTGCACACACTGCATTGATAAGAAAAAATTCAAATCATATGAAATGTGTATGCCGTGACTGCAAGAGTGGTGCAGGGCAGGAGATGACACAAAAAGGAACCGCACTTTGTGTTTGGGCTATTGATGTTTTATTTTTTTTTTTCGTTATATTAATTTAAATGGGTGGTAGGTGGCATTTAAGTGGATTGCACTGCACAAGCACTGGCACTGGTGTTCATTTGCACTTTTTTTGTTTTGTTTTAAAAACAATGAATATTTTTTTTGTACTCGCGGCGCACGGGAAAATTAATTTTTATTGTTTTTGAAGGGATTAGTTTTTAGATTTTGGAGATATGGTTGCATGAAAAGTAAATGGCACTGATTGGGCAAAATGCGGACACTTTACACGGCACGTCTACACACGTTCGATAGCAGATCGGAACTGAACTGGAATAAATATAGATTTCGTGTAACCACTTCAAATAAAATCTTCTTCGTCAAACAATCCATACATGGACTGTTCCAGTAAGTCTGGAGTAAACGAACTCCTGGCCTCTTCAGACTGCGATGACGGTGGTCTCATTTGCTCATTTCGTAGTATCTCAAGTCTTCTTGTACTGGACGAAGGCAATGAAGCAAATGAGTCTTCTGATGCCGGTGTACTGTACGAAGGCAATGAAGCAAATGAGTCTTCTGATGCCGGAGTCGAACAAGCATTCTCCGTCGAAGTGGTCTGCGATTTTTAAATCTTTTTCCACACCTTCGCGTAGAGTTGTTTGGATAGCCCAAGGTGTAGCTCGTCTTGAATGGAGTCCAATTCAAAAACGACTTGCTTTCCCAACCGGTTATAAGAGGACCTGACCTGTTCACTTTTTTTTCTTGATCCGCAATTCTGCCGAATTTTCTTTTCAAATCCGATGATCCGCTCATTGTTCTCTGGAAAGAAAAAAATATATTTGTAAAGTTTAGATTGAATTGAAAATTTGCTTTCTTTTTTGATTATATTTTTTGTTTTTTTTTTAAGTTTCCAGGTTCAAAGCTTGAGTGGGAAAGAATCGCAGAGGAGCTTACCATACGTTGGCAGTTTTCAAACTGTCTTGGTGCCCTTGATGGTAAACACATCGCTTTCAGAAGCTTGAGAAAAGACGGTGCATTCTACCACAACTATAAGGGATGTAACAGCATCATATTATTACCATTGGCAAATGCAAAATGCAGACTTGTTTACGTGGATATTGGATGCAATGGACGTTTGAATGACGCTCGAGTACTACTTCAAAGTGTTGATCGTATATCGAATGGAAAATCCAATTATAACTGAATGTTACTATAACGAACAAAGTTTTATTGAATAATAATCTAATAAGAGAAAAATTAAAAAACCTTCAAACACAAAGTCAACTATTATAAATAAATAACAGGTAGTATTCTTTTAAGCTTAACACAAAGTTCGTTTAAGAACGTTATTGACAATGGTGCAAACGAGTTTCCATCGGATAAGGAGGTAGTGGAAGGAAGAATGCTTCCATATGTGATTGTTGCAGATGATGCTTTTCCTCTTCAAAAACACATAATAAAGCCTTACCCTTATCATACCAGAGACAAGCCAAAACGCATTTTCAATGCTCGTTTGAGCCGAGCACGGCATGTGGTTGAGCATACCTTTTGAATTTTGGCTAACAGATTCAAGGTTTTGCAAACAGCTATGAATCTCCGCGTTTAATGTGTTGAAGACGTAACAAAAGCTTGCTGTGTCTTACATAATTTTTTATTAACACACAATTCCAATGAAAACATAACATTCGCAAACACTGACAACTTCCATTCCAAGCACTAGCGGAATAAGTTCACAAGCGACAGAAAATGCTGACAGTCCTCGCAAAGGAGCATCAGAAAACATTCGCCGAACCTTTACCGAATATTTTGTTAATGAAGAAAAGTTAGATTGGCAAGATCTACACTCTTGAAAATTGTGATGGACTATAACAGGCCCGCATTAACATAAAATTATTTTCAAACACTGTATGACTGAATTATGTTCACTGTCTATCGATAAAAATAAAGGTTTCATCTATTATCCTGAATAAAAGGTTTTTTTTAACTTTCGATAGCTCTTAAAAATCACTTGTAAGTATTTACTTGTCTTTTTGCTGTGAACTCATTACTTGAGTCATTTTCTGGAGATCTTGCATCTAATACCGACCGCGTTGGCGTTAAAAGTAAATTTTCCTCTAGGTTCAACTAAAAAAAAAAAAAAATAAACATCGTATTCTAAACATTTTCTAAGCATTTTATAGGTTAAGACTTACCTCATCGATATTTGACACTGAAAGCCTGGTCTTGCAGTTTTCTTAAAACCATTAACTGCTCAAAGCACCAGAGTTAAGGCACATATATAATCTTCCGCAACAGATCCACTTTTTTCGATTTTTCCATTTCACGAAACTTTTTAAAAAAATGAGTTCGCAAAGTGTGTATTTTTCTTTTTATCTAAAATAACTTGAAAAGCATCTGCTTTCTTATCACGATTTATTTAGTCGGGGTGGCAGGGATCGTACAATAATGAATTTAATTCGTAGTGAACTATTAACTCATAAGACAATTCCATTGACCACTCGAATTCTTCCGCCATAATGCAAAGTGAATTCCCAACTAAGTTCAAATCAAGAATAAAGCAACTACGAAAAACAACTAATAGAGATAAGAGAGTGCATATCCGAACAGCTTTGTTTCTATCTCGATTTTTTTCTCTCTTGCACTTCATTCATGCACGAGATAAATGCGCCGTGGATTAGTGGAAAGTGGACAAAGTAAAAGATTTAGGAATCGAAAGGGAAAAGAAAAAAAATGCAAATATTTTATTTCTACCTGAGCGCAGGTTAGTAACTTTATGACTTGGTACAGTAGGTAGTGAAGCTTCGCTTAATCATCTTGTAAGTTATTAATAAAATACCTACATAAATACGTCCAAAATTAATTTATCGACATACTTATGTGACACGGGGACAGATACATGTATAATTAATTATAAACCATGTTTGTCCATGCTGTCTCTACTTTCTTTTCAGAAAAATACAGCTTTCAAATTATCTATAGTTTTAGTTTTGGATTTCAATCAATAATCGTAATAAATATGGATGATTCTCACGAAGAAGGCAGAAATAAAAAAAAAAAATAGGGAAAAGAACAGAGAAAAGTGTAAGCGACACAGGAAAAAGAAGTCTGGATTAAAAATGGAGCAGGCAAGTCAAAAACAAATCAACGCTGAAAATTTTAAACGGTTCGAGACAAGAAAAGAACTTAAACACTATAGGTACAATTGCTAAGGCCCATTTGCTGATTCAGAACATAAATCTTATTCATTGCTATGCTTCACATAAATTCTATGTGATACTTAATTGTATGTATGTTGCACAAAAAAATTTATGTTCATCATAGTAAGAGACTACTTTTTGAATTTTCAAACTGTAACTTACCTCAAGTTGGTTTGCCTAAATGTCAAATTGCTGTGAGATGTTTTGGTTTGCTTTTGTGCGCCAGCGAATTTTACGTTATTTTATTACTACAAACTAAACAATGTCGGAAAATATTAAGAAAAGAAACCCGAATTTCTCGTCAAATGAAAAAACACTTCTTCTTCATTGTGCGTTTGATGAAAAAGAAGTTATCGAAAACAAAAAAACGGACGGTGCAACATGGAAAGAGAAGGAGGCTGGTTGGAAACGTATTGAAACAAAATTTAATAGCCAGTCAGGGTCATGCTATAGGAATAGCGAATCTCTGAAGAGATATTATAATAACTACAAAAGTGAGATAAGAAAATAGGCAGCAAAAGAAAAAAGTTCGAGTTTGCAAACAAGAGGAGGACAGCCATACACACCTTTGGACCCCAATTTTGATTTGGCCGTAACCATAATGAACCCGAAAACTATTTATGGTCTGGAAAATGAATTTGATGGTGAAGGCTTTAAATAACTAGTAGATACCAGAATGCTCACCTAAAAAGTTTTTGAAAATATGAATTATTTATTTTATTTTTATAATTTATTAGCCCGAGGAGAAAGAAAAATCAGACGACTGGACTCATTATAAGCCGTCTATGCTACAGTTGAGAGCCACAGACCACGCCGACAGCGATAACATACTTGTTGAAGATGAAGCTGCGGATTATGTTGAAGAAGGTGCCAAACCAAAAATAATAGTGTCCAAAGGTTTCAAAAAACAATTTGGAAGCTCCGAAAAACTGGAAAATACTCAATGGTCTTCAAGAAGAAGACCAGTTGCATCAACATTGCAAAGCAGCAAGATATCTAAACAGTATTCCGAGCTTTCCAAAATTAAAATCGAGCTAGCGAAACTGCAATATGATACGCTAAAAGAAGAAGCAATTCAAAAAAAATATCAAAGCAATGTTGTTTACGAATTGAAGCGAAAATCTTTGGAGCTCGACATTGCAATTTGCAATCAAAAGCGAAGCTTTGAAAAAAATACAAAAAGAGGACTGCACATCAAAAGATGCAAACAATGTCTTAAAAAATATTGAATTATTTTTCAAAGGACTGAACTAATTTTCTTTTGCACTTCATATTCTGTTTCGTTTTAGCTTGTTTATGTACCTATGCATTTTGAAAATGCTTACTAACATGTGATAAACACTGACTGAATTTAATGTAATAAAAATGTTATAAAAAAAGTTAGACACGATGTTTACACTCTTGCAAAATAATTATGAATCAAATCCGTACGCTTTTGCGTATTAAAATTTGAAGAATTTGTTCTTGAATTATTTTGATGAGAAGAATGAGCAATATCTATTTGTCCAGCATTGATGACACGTTCAAGATCTTCATTATAAAGTCTTAACTTTCAAGGGGCTCATCAAGTGTGTTGTTTTCCCTTAAAGACGCAGGTTGCAATAATAATAGCTAAGACAGAACTCGACTTTAAACGGGCACCGTAGTCTAAAATCGGAAATCTTCGTTTTAAAATCCCAAAGGCCTTTTCGATTACACCTCGGGAACGAATTTGTGACTCATTGTACATCTGTTCTGCTTGGGCATAGGGATTAAGAAGTGGCGTCATCAAATAAGTTTTCTGAGGGTACGCTGAATCACCTAATATATCAACAATGATAATATTTCTACAAAAACGAAATTTTAAGACGTACCCAAAATAAAACAATCTGAGTATGGGCTAGACTGTGTTTCCAAAACATTTCTTATTTTGCAGCTATTGAAAATCGTTGCATCATGACTTGATCCAGGCCACCTTGCTACCACATTGGTGAACATCATTTTAGCATTGCAAATCTCTTGAACACTTATCGTATCGAGAAATAGCCTTTTCTGTTTCGGAAAACTTCTGCATCAGATCCACCTTAATATAACAAACCAATTGATATAAACTTACAAATCAATCTTAAATAATAGCCTACCGGGAGATTGACTTCTGATGTGAGTGCCATCAATGGCTCCAATTAAAAAAATCACGTTTAGTTTTTGAAATGTCAGAGGCAGTTTCAGGAAATTTTATATAATCGTTTCCAAGTTTAGCTATTACTTATGAAACTCTTAAAACTATTCTTGAAACTGTTGAGACATGCATTCCACCAAAATCGGCTATACTAAGGAGATGCATGGTTACCCGTTGCAAAAAAGCGCAGAGCAACCAAAAGTTGGTTAATAGGAGCGATAGAATTATTCCTATAGAAACAAAAATAATTTAATATGAATTGACTTCAATATATGATTAAATTTGTAAATTAAAATTGTATCTAACTGTTGGATGGAAATTCTAGAGAACATTCTATTTTGTTAAAATTTTCAATTGTTATTTCCTTTGTTATGCGAAATCTT
This sequence comes from Melanostoma mellinum, assembly GCA_914767635.1. NCBI lineage: Eukaryota > Metazoa > Arthropoda > Insecta > Diptera > Syrphidae > Melanostoma > Melanostoma mellinum. The sequence continues at coordinate 152,587,666 of OU612060.1, forward strand.
TGTAAAAAGATTGTTCATCAAAAGAGTAGAAATATTCAATTCTCTCATAAACTTGACGGGGAACTCCTACTTCTAAAAGTTCAAGAACTTCCAAATCATCCTCCATCAATTCCAACATCTCGAAATCCATCTTGATTCAATTTTTTTATGAAGCAGTATCTTCACAATTCTTGGCAAATAATTTTAATGTTTGACATAAATATATAAAGTGCCACTTAATCTTCCACCTAAGTTATGTTCATAATAAGAATATTTATGTTTGAGTTTGCGATAAAATGCAAAGCATTAACTGTCACTTTAGGGTTTATGTTGAACTTAAGAGTTTATGTTGAGTATCAGCAAATGGGCCTATTTCACAAATAGCAGGCACATCCACTAGGAATGTAACATATGTACCACCAGTTTTAAACAACTTTCAGTCATTCTAATAACAGTCCATTTAGTTCTCAAATCGTGACATCATCGACAAGAGAGGTGCTAAATCTACCACCAGTCATCCACTTTTCACAAATTGCAGGCCCAATCACCAGATATGTGCCATATGTACACCAGTTTAAAAAGATCCATCATTGAGAGATGTACCTCACGCAACGGAGATCCACCATCTACAGATTTACCATATATTTCATCGAGTTATCCTACCAACAATTCACGTATTTACAGCAAAAATCTAAATGCAACAACTTGCAATAAGAAACCGTAAAAAAACCCAAAGTATCATAAAATGTATAGGTTTTTGAGTGCACTTATTTACAAGTTTTTTTTTATTGTTTTGTTCATCTGTAAAAAATAAAGAAACTTTATGTTTATGAGGCATTTTCTGAAAAAAAGTGACCTCAAAGTCAAAACTTTGTTTGGGGAAGAAAATTTGAACACCACTTAAAATTAAAAATCTGGCATTCCTAAGCCTATAAGAGCTCAACCCAAATACAGTCTTAAAGATTGTAATTTTTACAAAAAATTAAGTATATCAGGATACACCAAAGTTAGCCTTTTTTTTAAATTGTTAAAAAGTGATGTCAAAGTTGAGAAACGAGCTTTACTGTAGAACAATGTTTTTCTTAGAATATGACCAACAATCACACCCCAAAGGATAATACATGAATTATCGGACACCCTGTAGAAGATAAAGTATTGCAATGGCAGCCCCGCTCTCAAATTAACCCACCACCGCCTAATATAAATCTTCAAACATATTCTGCTTTTCGACAACTACTCTGCGCATCGAGAGTTTGAAAAAGTTTTTTTGATAATGAATTCGGCCTTCCTTGTGACATTTGCGACAGACTATGGTTTAAAAAAGATTTGAAATTTTTAACAAATAATGATGCAACTGCAAATATTCAATTTATGTGAATATTTCTCTCAATTACTTCGATACTTGAAATAAAAATATGTTCAACTTGCTCCAGGATAATAATACAGCAACGCTTACCAACATTTTCTATTTATAATGGTTTCAAATATCCATTAGTTCCTGAATGTCTTAAAGACTTCCCTTTAGACTAAGTATCGAAAAGAACTGCATTTATGCAAATTCGTAGACTTCGGTATATTTATGGTCAATATGGTATTTATGGCCAGGTGATAAATATACCAAACAAAGTAAATACAATGGTCAATTTATTACCAAGGCAAGTCAATGATGAACATTAAATAACAGTTCATATTAAAAGGAAAAAAATTCATAAATCTAGCTACGTGTGTTGTATAGCCAAGAAACGAAAAATTAAAATGTGGTTACGATATTTGAAAGATACTCCTCCTTACACTCCCTATAACGTCTCAGTTGACAATCGATTCTGTGACGATAAAAATTTTGAAGTACAAGATGCAAATTTGATCAAGATGGTGACAATGATATTTTAGAAAAAATACCGATTGACGAATGTCTAATCGCATAGCAGCAAACATTGATGTGGAACGAAGACATGTACTTAACTATCGCTCCCGATGAAGGTAGTGTTTTAATAATAAATACAAAAAATATACATAAATATGTTCCTACTCTCCTGTTTTTTTTTAGGTAATGTTCCAATTAGTATGCTATTTGATGAACATGCTGAAGAATTATCTTTCCGCAAATATTTTTCTGACAATTAAGACACTCCGGTGAAGGCCTATTAGTCACGCTTTTTATGGTGGCAACAAGTGAACTATGAAATCGGGTAGACAAGGAGTAACTCCTCCACACTTATTATACATGGCTATGAAAATTATGAGGCTCAAAATTAAGGAGGCCCTTTCCATTGCCTTCGAACATGTTGGCAAAGAAGTTCAATTACTTAAAAGCAAATAAAATCAGATGATTATATTCATGGTTGTATTGAGACTAATTTGGCATTTCTTCGCTCCATCCCCAATTAAACATTTTTTTTGGCAGAAAAAAAATAGATCTTTTCGCTTTGATTCGACAAAATGGTAAGCCGACTGCTGCAAACCGTTCTCCTCAGTTGCAGGCAGTGGTTTTCGAAAGCTGGTCAAAACCATCATCGGATTCGGAGCCAATTCCGGTGAGCACATTGACATCGAAGATCTTCTTCCAGATTCAACAACCATTTCACGCAAAATGAAAAATGAGCATATCATGTGAAACAAATCAAATTGTGGACGGAAAAGAAGTTTTTTGTGTTGCACTTTTCATTATCTGAAAAATGGACAGTAAAATCTATGGACTATGAAAAACCTTCACGTTAAAATATTCTTCGAAAGATCAAAAGCATTTTATCTGACATAGAACATAGTTTTCGTCATGGATAGAGGAGCCAATATAAAAAACGCTTTGAAAGATCGAAAACGTATTATCTTTTCGAATAATTTATTGACCAGTAATTTGGATCCAGCACGTGATAAAACAATAGAACTTAGCACTATTGTAGGCAATTGTCGGAAACTTGTCAAATATTTCAAAAACGCAATTTACAATATTTATTTCTAACAACACTGAAGGTTTACTGCATCACTCGTTGGAACTCTCATCCAAGTTTATAAAAATCAGTGTTCCATAAATGATCGGAAATAAATGAAATCTTATCCGAAAAATTAGCTCCACAGAGTATCAGACATAAATATAAATGTGCTCAATACCTTAGTGCAGCTGTGTAAAAAGTTTGATACGATATCATTGAAGTTACAACGGCACAAAATACATTTCGTCTATAAGTTTAAAAACAATAAGTTGCAATATAAAAATAACAGTAATTTTTAATAAGGATTTTGTCTCCATGTTGTATGAAGTTAAACAGATTTTCAATATGATGAAACAAATGAAAAACACTTTTTTGTAGTTTTTGTAGCTAATTAACAATAATATTACAACATTTGTTATAAATTAGCTACGCGTTTCGGAACTATATTTCATCTTCGGGCTACTTCAAAAACTTTTATTTACTTTGCCGATTGCTTGACAACTTAAATTTGTTTGTCCGATATACTTCCTATCATTGACGTTATATATATGGGCTGCCAGTACCCAACTTCACGTCGGTCCCAGTTGATGCCCAGCTCCTGTGAAAGGATAGTGGTATTTGTGGGTACCAAAATTTGATATTACTCTGTCATCTCTTTGTCATCTTTTTTTCATTAAAATAAAGCAGACTCATGCAATGAGTATTCTAATTTCTAAAGGCGATAAATTTGCTGCCGGTCTTGAAGCTTAGCTCGAAGCTGATATATATGTAGTTCAAAAAAATCAGTCTAAGTTGCAAGAAGACATCGATAAACTAGGGGTACGTATCAAGTGGCGTTCTGAAATGAAAGTTTAGCCATTAAGGAGTGTTTTGTTTTGTTAGTGAGTTTTAGCTAAGCCACATCCATACATTAGTGGAGGATATGTGCAAGTTGGAACTACGATTCCACCACTAACACAGTCTTCAAATTCTGGAGGTAGTGGTCGATATGTTTCAACAATAATAAAAACAAGCTGGATGCCGAGGATTTAAACTCAAAAGAAAATTGTCTATCGAAACACCCTAAATTTTGCATACAACAACTGAACAAAAAGGAAGTGTTCAAAGAAAAGGTCCTAAGTGCTGAGGACACTTATCAGTGTGACAACAACACAGAACCACAAACGCAAGCGAATATTCAGGTAAGCTGAAAACACCAATCACCTACTTAGGTCAATCTCGGTGACTATCCAGATCAAGTAAAATTCGCAGAACCTCGAAACATTTCGTGCCGTGTTGGCGATGGACCGACGCGACGGTATAGCTTTACACCAAAACTGTCTCTTGATTCTTGAAATCAATTCAACTCGACGATGCTTCCCCGCACATATCAACAAACTTAAATTTTCTACGTTACGGAACACGTAACGGAACACGTATGATAGGACCGATGAGTGGTGCATATCTTTTCCTGCCATACGGCGAGGCGAGTCCGCTTTCCATTGTCAATCCTGTTGTGCTCATACAAAAGGGACCACTAGAAGCAAGTGTTACAACTGGGCTGCCATTTGCTGTGCACCAAACAATTTTGCCCAACTCTTAGGTAACGGCCACGCGCTGAGCAGTTTTTCCAGTTTTGCCGCTTTGCCGCTCAGTGCGAGGCCTGAGTCAACTCTATATAAAGTTCTACGAACGAAGCTAGTGTTTACTCCCCATGACTCCAAACACAATTCCATTCAATGTGTCGAACGAACTTCTACTTTTTACTAATTTTGTTTTTTCAGGGGCAAGTACTCGACACACTTGCGAGGAAAGCTTTATGGGATGTTGGTTTGAATTACGGCCACGAAACAGGCCACGGCAGGCGCTGGTCATTTCCTAAATGTGCACGAAGGCCCCATGGGAGTTGGTATTGGTATCAGTCGAATGCCTGATGACCAAGTTCTACAAGAAAACATGTTTATTTCTAATGGTTAGTTATTGTCTTTCAAATCTACTACCCTTTAAAATAATAAAAACTTTACATTTCTACAGAACCTGGCTTTTATAAAGATGGTGAGTTTGGTATCCGTATTGTACATATTGCTCAAATCGTTCCTGCGAACGTTGAACATAACTTCGCTAGACGTTGAACATAACTTCGCTAGACGTACGTTCAAAATAATCACAATGTGCCCCAAGCAAGCAAAGATGATCAAAAGAAAGTACTCCTAACATCAGTGGAAACTGGAAATGAGCCTCTTGAACGACTACCACCAACAGGTCCTGGAAACACTGTCTCCCATTTTGGAGAAAGAAAATGATATCCTTACACTGAATAGGTTGAAAAGGGAAACACAACTCATTTAATAAACATTTAAATGCATTTTAACTTGGATTGCTATCCAAACATATTTACCTACAATAGAAGTTTTATTTTTTTTTTAGTTCCTTAATTCTTACAACCAACTTACTATCAACTAACAGTCTAACACAAAAGTTTAAAAATGTATGTTTCATTATCTCTAAATGACACATAATTCTACCAATCTAAATTCTCTTGGGCATGGGCAAATGTTTTGGTGTTGTCTGAGTAGATTTGACTATACCAGTTGCGGAATGATCTTATCGCCTGATCCTCTTTCACTAGATGTGGTTTGCTGCGGAATGTTTCGTAGTTACACATATTGATGTCATGTCTCATGTTCCACCTGGAGTGGGGAAAAAATCAAAATCAGTAAGCTGTGGTAATACAAATAGAGTTCTTTGCCACTTACCATAATACTCTCGGCAATGACAACCAATTTCATGATCGGTGAAAATATTCTTGGAGCATAGAATCGATGGATTACCTTCTAGACTTTACTGTTTGTGCAGCTATAAAACGTCCAAAGATGCTGGTCATGTGAAGCTGAACATGAGCTGGTCCGATCTATTTGAATAAAATAAAAGGCTAGTATTAGAATCCATTGCAATTGTGGGTCGCAAGGGTTTCTTCTCACTTGAATGCCAGTGACATTCATATGCAAACGAATCAAGGAATGATTGAGAGTAAGGGTGAAAATGTGCGTGCTTTCGGGTGTTGAACATTTCCATCTAAAAGTTATGAAGGAATTAAATCATTTCCACAATCAAATAGTTGTTTTTACTATTTACTTACTTACATTGCATCCCAATGATGTGTTCCGATTGCACTGTCTCTCGGAACGCTACCAGCAAACGCAATAGCTACAAGGATTTTTCACAGACAGACAGTCTTTATAATCACACCTTACAGATATATGGATGTTTTGTTTAATTTGTGTTGAGAATTGTTAAATACAAAGAAGACAATGCATTTGAAATTAATTTTTAAACATAAACTTATTTGTTTTATCGCAGAAAAATTCCACTGACAGCAACATAAAACTATAAGTCAACAGCATTGACATAAAATGACAAAAACAGGGAGACATATTAAGTGGAAACTTATTTCGTTACTTCTAGGAAAACGATAGGTGGCCATAGCAGAAAATCAAGATTATTTTGCCACTATTCTTTCAGTGGCGAAGTGTCGCGGGACCGCTTTGCTTTTAGGGTTTTGTATGAATATGACGTTTCACTAGCAGTCCATATCTATTACGTCAATGCCCTCAATATATCGCCTCAAAAAGAAAAAAACTGTGAAGTGTCTGCCGAAGACTGTACCGCCATTTGACGCTTGAAATCAAATAATAATTTGTATGAAATTGTTCTTAAGTGGCTGCCAAATTTAAGCGCGTATCACAGATTGCTGTGTTTTTGTATCCACTAACAAGAAAGTATAGTCCGGGAATTAGCGCTATGGTTGACAAGTCATTTCATACCGGCTGAAAATCATAACAGTAATAGTTTCCCCTTAACACATAACAAATGTTAACGTCAGCTGCTCCAATAGTGGTGGAGCTAAAGGTGACAACATGAAAAAGTCATTGGAAAATAATTTTCTTGAATGAATTTTATACCTAGCGAAACTTTATTGAATTATTGTTTTGATATATTTTCAAAAAATTATCGTCAGCTGTGTTGCCGAGGGGGGGGGGGTTCAATTTCAGTCACTAGCATGAACTTCATTTAAAATTTGAAAAATAAACTGATTTTATACCTCATGAAATTTATATATCTCATTTTTTATACTTTTAAAATAATTAAAAAAAAACTGTCAGCTGTACTTTTGACGGAGGAAACACCGTCAGTCAGCGTGGTAAACATTTCGCGCGCTCTCGTCGCATAGTATCTTTGGAACATAAACTGACTATCTGTACACCCACACGCATATACATACAGTCACTCACAATCAAAGTGGGACACCTAAGAAAAAAATCTTCAATAAAATTCTTTACTAAAAAAATGCAGAGTGGCTTACTCTTTTAAATAACTGTTATTTTTATTAGTTAATACTGATCTCAAATTAATATAAAATGAAAAAAAATAACAAAAAACAACCTCCATTTGTTGAAAAAAAAAAAAATTAAAGATCTACCTTGTATTTTCTTTTAATGAAGGTCACACTCAAAGTGGGACACCTGCCGTTTTCTAAGAAAACTAGCTGTAATTGCCACGTTATCTATTATTTAGTTGCAGTCTTTGTAGAGCTTTCATTGCGATTACATTAAAATAAAAAAAAATCGAAATGCCAAGGCAAACAACCTTTGAGGAAAGGCAAATTATAATTTATAACTCCCAAAAAGGAATATCAGTTCGAAAAATAAGTGAAATTGTGAAAAAAAGTAAGTCAACGGTGTTTATTGTTATAAAAAGGTTTCGAAATGGTCGAATTGAAAATAAACCCAAAAGTGTTGCAGGCAGAAAAAAAATTAGCTATAGAGATGGAAGGTTTCTTTTAAGAAAAATAAAAAGAGATCCATTGCTGTCCGCTATTGACCTCCAGAAAATGTTGAAGGACACTAAAAATATTGATGTAAGTGCAGAAACAGTTCGCCGGTTCCTAATGAGAAACAAATTAAATGGCAGAGTTGCGCGCAATAAACCATTAATATCTGAAAAGAACCGCCGCGCCGTTTATGAATGCAATTCGGCAAAGAACATGTGACAAAGGATATGAGTTTCTGGTCAAAGGTAAGTGGCATTTTGTTCTCCAACTTTGAGTGTGAGTGACTGTAGCTGACGATGATTTTTCGTTTCTTTATCATTTAAATTATCTTATACTTAAAATTCAATAAGTTTAACATCAATTTCACATCAATAACACCACAGTATACTTACTTACTCCGTGTTGGTTTCAAATTATATTCAAATGGCCTATTGAATATGTCATTTCTTAAGCAACTCGAAATTGAATCTACTTTTATTGAATGAATCGATTAATAGGCTAATTTTAAAGAAAAAAACCAAAAGTGCTATTGAACTAGAGTGTGCAAATCGGAGATATGGGTTCTAAACCATCTTCATTCGTTTTTTCAATATATCTCGAAAACGATGCAACTGCAAGGACGTTTTTTGTAGAGAACTTGTTCACAGCTCCGATGATAGTTGTGAGGAAAGTGATGGAAGAGACACAGATACATCTAGGATCAGCTAAAGGCTAGATGTGAAGATGAAACGGAGTATTGTTATTGGCAAACTCTGCTTCTTTGGGTAAAGAAGGTAATTGGAAATCATTTTGCAGTTAATAATGGCTCTGCATGTTCATCTGGAAAAAAATTTTAAATAAAAAAGTTAAGAAAAGAGTTCACTTACCGTTTTTTTTTTAAATCCAAATTCCAAATAAGAATAAACAAAAAACCGATGAGTTTGACGTTTCTTGTGTCGTCACAGGTTCAGGTAACCAGTGCCAGGAACAAAAAACACTTGAACGAATAAAATTATGGTTGCAGATGAAAAAATATTATTATTGCAGATGAGCTTGTTCATCTGAACCTATAATTTTTCATCCGCATCCTATAGCTAAGGAAGTGCAGACGGTACCTCCCTCTCTTTCAGACAAGTCTGAATTTTACATCTTGTGTCTTTTTCTTTTTTTCATCTGTACTTGCAGATGCATGTAAATCCACCATTAGCAGCATGAATTTCGATTCCAAACTCTTTTTTTTTTTTTGAAACGTTGGTCTACAACCAGTGTCCCCAGACTTTTGAAATCTTTTTCCCCTTTTTTTATCAGCAAAACCAAATTTTTTCCCCTCATTCGTAAAAAAAATCCCCTTTTTTCTCCCCTTTAATAAAATGTTCATAAATTCTGAATAAAAAAAAGTTTAGTTGTTTTTATTTTTTTATTATTAATTAACGCAACCTACATCAATAGAAACAAAACAAATCACAAAAAATAATCACAAAAATTCAGACTACAAGTATCTATACTTGTACTTGGTAACATAAAAAATAAATATTAAGGCAAGAAATCACAAAAACTGATATTGCAAGTTTACAAACATCTTTAAAGCTTACGATTTTTCTATGTACATATTTTTAGAATGTAGTTTTATGCAGTCCTTTTCAATTTCAAAATCCACACATTTGCTTTTCTTCAGGAGAGTTTTCGTGTGAAGAATTCCACTTAAAGTGGGATTTTGAAGCTTATTTTAAAGCTTAGTTTTGTTAAGGTTAATTGCAGAAAATAGTCTTTCAGCCCCAGCTCCACTATGTGGTAGGCAAAAAACAAATGAAATAAGGATTTTCATTTTGGGAAACATTTCAGTTCAATCACCGAACTTAATGCTTAAAACATCTTTCCAGAACCGCTGAACATTTCCTGTCGAAATATCTTTTAAATTTAGATTTCGAAGAGATCTGTATTCGAGATCAAGTTTGTTCCATTCACTTTCAGAAAAAATGTTCGAGAGGGGTCCCAGAGAACTAACAGTTTTGTTTTTAAGTGATTCTGGGCTAACGAACTTTAGAACTTTAAAAACTTCTCCCTTATCATTAAAATCAAAACGCTTTAGGATCTCCTTGCACGATTTTATAAGAAAGTTTCTGCAGTTGTCTCTAAAATTATATTTTTCGTTTTGATTTAAATCAGAATTTTCGAGTTTTGAACATAACTGTGAGCCCAAATACAAATTTTCCAAAACTTCGAAGTTATCATTGTTGTTCAAATCGATTAAAAAAATATTTGGCAAGCTATCTAAATAGTCTTTTTTGAAAAAGCAGTCGGCTATTGTTTTTAGAGTAAGTTCTATACGATCATATAATATGTGAATTTTCAAATCTTCAGACTGCATTTCCAAATTCAGTTTCGTAAATAAAGGCAAAAAAAAGTTTAAAAAGTCTAGATAGAGTATTGTGGATGGTTTTTCTAAAGTACGATAAATTTTTTCACATTGTTTTTTATTGACGTTATCCTCTAAATGAGTAGCAGTAAAATATAGAAGCAGTGCGTTGTACTGCTCAATAAGTCTTTTAATAACCGCATGAAGTGATAGCCACCTTGTTTGTGATGGATGAAGCATTTTGTGAGATTTAACATGACAAAATACTTGAAATTCTCTTAATATATTCTGACGTTTTGCACTACAATTAAAATGTGCATATATTTCACGGCAGCATATTTCAATTTAAAACATTACATGGGCTATTTTCGTAAATGATATACATTTAGATGAGCACTTTCAGTTTAGTCTTATACTATTCGAACTACCTTTCAAATTATTTCGTGATGAAAATATGTCTGAATGTTTAATTTAAGCAAAATATGTTTCAAATAGTTCTTTGAATTTCCCCCTTTTGTAAGCTTGTCCCTTTTTTCCCCCTTTTGGAAAATAAAATCGGCAAAAATGGTGCTTTTCCCCTCAATCTGGGGACCCTGTCTACAACTCGGAGCTTTTCTATGCCCGTAAGTGGATCTCATTGTAACGTTTAGACGACTGAGTATTTAATAATTGTTTTTTCCAACTGTATTTTGGAGTTCTACTACTAGGGGAATAACACATAACAGTGAAGGATACTACTTTCCTGACAAAAAAGTTAAAAAATTATTTCAAATGGTTGCAAGATCATTACTATCTCCTCCATCAAAACTTATAATTTAAATTCCAGATAAGGCAAAGAGGCCACTAAAAGTGGAACTGTATCAGAAAGAGCCACTTTTACTTTTAACTTTTGTTCAACTTTTGTGCTATTCCACCTTGTATTAAAGTCTGTAGTGACTACATTCATTGGTTTTTGCATATCAATCAGTGCACATATGATGATTTTACTCTATGATGAAAATGGGATACAATGCCACTACACTTGTTTAAAAGGGGTGGAATTAATAAACTTCCATGTACGGAATATTGCTCTACATCGACCTTTTCAATACAATCTTTAACTGTAAGATTTAATGTGTAGGCCTCCCAGAAATGATTGCTTTTATTTAAAAATTCACTCACTGCCTTTTTCGTTCATTGTCTGTGACAATAGTTATAATTTTCTGCCCAAATTCCCATTCGTCCAATATTTTTTGGATTTCATTGGCTATGTTTTCAGCAGTATGATTTTTCTGTAGATCGGTAGTAAAAGAACGGATGTTTTCATTCGCGTTTCTTCTGTGTAGTGAGCCGTTATATTTATAAAGCAGCAATTGCTATCTGACGTCCAAATGTCCGATGTCAAAGCCGACGCGTCTTTAAGTTTCTGCTTTATAAGCTTTTACTCACAAACAAAATTCTCTTCAAGCATTTCCGCAATTCTTTTACTACATGGAATGTTGTATTCAGGGTTGAGCACATTCGAACATTTTCTAAACCCTTCATTTTCAACACTTTGAAGCGGTTGAAAATCAAGTACTATTAAGTCAAGTAAAGCATTATATCCGACTTTTTGACAAATTTTTGAAGGAACTAGCAATCGAATTTGCTTTAAGGCAAGCAGGGGATTCTTCTCGATTGTATAGTTGTAGAATCGCAACACTAGCCACTGCTTGGCTTACTGAAGGTTGATCAAGATCAAGATTATTTGCTCTTTGGCTATGGATAGGGATAGGAATACTACTGTCAACAATGTAAACGTCAGGAATTACTCCCCTTTCTTCAACAAATTTCCAGGAACTCCCTGGGCCCTGGGTGTTTCTTTTTTATGTGTATACATTCAATGTAGTCGTATTACCTGAATACTTTATAAAAATATTATTATTATAACTTTTCTCGGCCTCTGATTGGCCAGAAGTTTTTCAGTTGACAACTCATCAGCTGTAAGTTTTTGCAAATATAGTTTTTCAATCAGGAAAAGAGGCTGAAAATTTAGATTCAGTTTATTTAGCTGTCAGATGCAATACGTGACATCAAGAAATTATACTTGCCAAGTCTACGGCGCATTTTTCTCGCGCATGACTAAAGAGCAAGCGAAAAAAAAATCGCGATAGAAACACAGTTGCTCGGACATGCAAATTAAACTAAACTATTTTTAGTTTATAGTTTATAAAAAATATTTTTTTGAGGTATCAACCTCTTTATTTCACAAACAAATCACAACTGAATACAAATGATTATTTCTAGTTCTAAAGATACCTATCCCCAAGTGCATATCCCAAGTGCATCCATCGGATGTTCCCACAGGTGGTGTCGGGTTCGTCTGTCTCCTACGTGCTGGAATGCAGTTTGCTCTAGTTGTTGTTTGTTGCCAAATGCAACGCCAGCGAAATTTGTGTGGGAAAGAATGTTCTGAATGTTTTGGAGCCAGAGCCATAAATCATCTTTGGTTTTGAGTTTCTTTCGTGTTAACTCTTCCACCCTTTAAAATCGAATGTCCTCATTCGAAACCGATGTTTTTAGATGTTGTGAAAGGTCATGTACCCCTATCTTTCTAGCTGTTGGCATAGGGTTGTTTCCAATACCATCCGATGTTATTTCCTCAATGTCCTTTGAACCAATCTCTTCTGCAGGCGGGTTTTCTTTTCGATTGATGCATTGAGTCATTTTGTTTTTCAGGAGTAAGAGTATGAGAGTCACGCCTATTATTGTTAGGACTGATAGAACCATTATGGACTTCCTTTCACTGCTTATTTCCAACCTCTCGATGTAACGGGTATTGTTTGTTTCAATTTCTTTGATCATTTCTAGGGTCAGTAGTTCTTCGACTTGTGTTTTTATCGCTGAGGGCTGCAGTATAGCTGGTAATGGCTTATGTCCGAAGGCTTCTGTTTTTCTGAAGGTGCACGTTCCTGACTTTATTGTCGCGTTGTGAAACTGGATGAGATATGTTCCATTTAGTTCGATTTCCTTTTCGTCGACCTCTATTTTGCCGTTATTCTGGTTTAACAGGATGATGCCGAGAACTAATTCCTCTATTTCTGGGATGTGTTGGTTGTTTACTTCGATGCACTTGTGGGGCTTACTAGATAATAAATTATTAATACATTCATCATTGCTTATATCTAGTATGTTGTTTTGCTTACAAATGGTTAAAGAGTTAAGGGTTCTAAATTTTTCAGTTATAGCAAACAAATTTTTCTTACATTTTAATATTTCTTTGAACTCTGTTTTTATAATTTTCTTGCCCTTTTTAACGGGTCTAATTAGTATTTTGTTACAATTGTCCTCATCAGTAGTGGGTTTATTTATTATGTATAAAAGAGATTTACTACTTGTAGCTATTCTTAAATCCGAAAATTCTATTGCTTCAATAATGTTGCTGTAAGGCATATTGTCTTTTCCCAACATTTTCTTTATTGACATCATTTCTAGATTGGACAGGATATATGTATTTATTATTCCAGCTTTTGCCCATTGAACAGCATATTCTACATTTTTAACCTCTTCCCTTAGTATTTCTAATTTTGATTTTAAATTTATCATGAATTCTAATCTGGTGTTTTTATCTGATTTTATTGTTTTCAATACTTGATTGGTAACATTATTTATTTCATTTATCTTATTGATTATTACACTATTTATATTCTTTGCTGGTTGTTGTTAGTTAAAACATTATTTATTTTTTCTTTTAATACTTTAAAATCATGTTTGTCCGGTGTTCTGGCGACCCATTTCCAGTCAGTGCCGAGAAAATCTAAGGATCTTTTGTTTTTAACATTTGTAACATTATTTATTTCATTTATCTTATTGATTATTACACTATTTATATTCTTTGCTGGTTGTTGTTAGTTAAAACATTATTTATTTTTTCTTTTAATACTTTAAAATCATGTTTGTCCGGTGTTCTGGCGACCCATTTCCAGTCAGTGCCGAGAAAATCTAAGGATCTTTTGTTTTTAGGCTTAGGAACAAGCTGATCAAGGTGAAGTTGGATTTCATTAACATAACTGGATAGGAAGGGAGAGATTGGATTGGAAGTGTTTTCTACTTGTAGCATCGTCCTTTCTAGTTCGCTTAGTGCCTTCAGATATTCTTGGATGTCAACAACATGGATTAGTTTGAACGCGCCGGTTTGTACCTTTGCGTTCTCCATTTCAATTGGGATGAGTTGCGCATTTGTATAATCAAGCATCCTCACATTACAAAAGATGGGCGTAACCCAGAATATAAAAAGAATTATAAGTGATTCCATTGATGGTGCGGCTAACTCAAATGATGCTTCCGTTTTGCTTCCTGCGATCGCTGGTTGCTGTTGCAGGGCTACTTCGGGGCCCTTCTGACTTTTTTATAAGTCTGTTTCACCACTAAATGTCACCTATTTTTCTTTTTCCTTTGACCACGGGGTGTTTTTTTCTTTTTTTTTCTAAAACACAAACGCACTATTATGTTCGCGAAATTACTATTTCTTGACCGGGAGTCGATTAATCGCACTACGAAATGTTAGTTCGCGTAAATATTTTACCTTTACACGATATTTCGTAAGTTAGCACTTTCTTCCTTTTTATGGGATTTTTTAGTATCAAACTACGAGCTAATTAACCTTTTTTTCTCCGTGCGTTATTCCCGTGGTCGCTGCTCGGGCGCCAATTAAACTATTTTTAGTTTATAGTTTATAAAAAATATTTTTTTGAGGTGTCGCGTTAACTTGCACGGGTAGCATCTGTCGTGCATTTTTTCATGTTTCTCTTTATCTCCATTCCTTTTTTTTTCGTAGTGTACTATGGCGGAAGAATTCAAGAGGTCAAAGGAATTGACTTGTGAGTTGATAGTTTACTACGAATTAAATTCATTATTGTACGATCCCTGCCACCCCGACTATATACATAAATCGGATTAAGAAAGCAGATGCTTTTCAATTAATCTTAGATGCATTAAAATTGTATGAGCCATTAATCAATATAAATGTGATAAAAAGAAAAATTCACACTTTGCGAACTCAGTTTTCCAAAGAATTTCGTGAAATGGAAAATTTTTAAAAAAAGTGGTGCTGGAGCTGGATATATATGTGCCTAAGCTGTGGTGCTTTGAGCAGTTGATGTTTTTAAGAAACTACTGCAAGACCAGGCCTTCGGTGTCAAATATCGATGAGGTAAGTCTTAACCTATAAAATGCTTAGGAAATGTTTAGAATACAATATTTAATTTTTTTTTTGTTTAGGTGAACCCAGAGGAAAATTTACTTTTAACGCCAACGCGGTCGCCGTTAGATGCAAGTATGTACTCCAGAAAATGACTCAAGTAATGAGTGCACAGCAAAAAGAAGAGTAAATTCTTACAAGTGATTTTTAAGAGCTATCGAAAGTTAAAAAAAAAAAACATTTTATTCAGGATAATAGATGAAGCCTTTGTTTTTACCGATAGACAGTGAACATAATTCAGTCATACAGTGTTTGAAGATAATTTTATGTTAATGCGGGCCTGTTATAGTCCATTACAATTTTCAAGTGGGTAAATCTTGCCAATCTAACTTTCCTTCATTAACAAAATATTCGGCAAAGGTTCGGCGAATGTTTTCTGATGCTCCTTTGCGAGGATTGTCTGCATTTTCTGTCGCTTGCGAACTTATTCCGCTAGTGCTTGGAATGGAAGTTGTCAGTGTTTGTGATGTTATGTTTTCATTGGAATTGTGTGTTAATAAAAAATTATGTTAGACACAGCAAGCTTTTGTAACGTCTTCAACACATTCAACGCGGAGATTCATAGTTGTTTGCAAAACCTTGAATCTGTTAGCCAAAATTCCAAAGGCATACTCAACCACATGTCGTGCTCGGCTCAAACGAGCATTAAAAACGCGTTTTGGCTTGTCTCTGGTATGATAAGGGTAAGGCTTTATTATGTGTTTTTGTAGAGGAAAAGCATCATCTGCAACAATCACATATGGAAGCATTCTTCTTTCCCCTACCTCCTTATCCGGTGGAAACTCGTTTGCACCAATAACGTTCAATAACGTTCTTCAACAAACTTTGAAGTAGTACTCGAGCGTCATTCATACGTCCATTGCATCCAATATTCACATAAACAAATCTGCAATTTGCATCTGCCAAAGCTAGCAATATGATGGTTTTAGATCTTTTCTCAAGCTTCTGAAAGCGATGTGTTTACCATCAAGGGCACCAAGACAGTTTGGAAACTGCCAACGGATGGTAAACTCCCCTGCGATTCTTTCCCACTCAAGCTTTGAACCTGGAAACTTTAAAAAAAAAACAAAAAAAATTTTATCAAAAAAGAAAGCAAATTTTCAATTCAATCTAAGCTTTACAAATATATATTTTTTTCTTTCCAGAGAACAATGAGCGGATCATCGGATTTTAAAAGAAAATTCGGCAGAATCGCGGATGTTATCCAAGAAAAAAAAGTGAACAGGTCCTCTTATAACTGGTTGGGAAAGCAAGTCGATTTTGAATTGGACTCCATTCAAGACGAGCAAATAAGAAGAGACACTTCTTGGGCTATCCAAACAACTCTACGCGAAGGTGTGGAAAAAGATTTCGCTATGCGAAACAAAAAATCGCTCCACTTCGACGGAGAATCGAAGAAGACTCATTGCCTTCGTCCAGTACAAGAAGAATTGAGATAGATACTACGAAATGAGCAAATAAGACCACCGTCATCGCAGTCTGAAGAGGCCAGGAGTTCGTTTACTCCAGACTTACTGGAACAGTCCATGTATGGATTGTTTGACGAAGATTTTATTTGAAGTGGTTACACGAAGTCTTTATTTATTCCACCAATGTAGTTCAAAATGAAAAATGTAAAAATGTGATCAGCTCTTAGAACAAATGTTCAAACCTTACAATAAAATAAATTACCTTCAAATATGTTGTTTTCAAATTTTTCCATATAGCTTTGCAAACTTCTGGTATGCATTTACTTAGAAATGGCTGCGAGAGCCTATAGTTTGAAAATTTGAGCTCTGAAATGATTCTCCCGTCGCTAAGAACCTAAGCGTAGCTGCCAATTTTTCTGGAGGTGAAATAGCATCTCTTATCATGGTGTTGTTTTTTTTAATGTCGTTTTCAACCAATGAAAGAAGTAAATCGAAAGTTTTTTCGCCCATTCGTATGTAGTTAAAAAAAGATTGCTTGTCGTTTGTCTTTAAGTCGTTTGTTAAGAAGCTGAATGCCCCCGTGCAGTGTCGGGTTAGAATAGCACTGCAGCGCCTCCCCGCTTGTCGTAAAAGGCGACTAAAGGAACAATCATATCTAGACGACTAACATCAAAGTGAGTCTAGCGACACACATACCACCTTAAAACTCTCCCCAAGTATGCATGCAGATCCCGGGGTTTACACGACTGGAGATCACCGGTGTAGTAAAAGGGAAATCAAACTCATTAAATGGAGCATGCATGTGTCGAAAAGGATGAAAGAAAATTTTTGAAAAATTTTGAGCATTATGGAAGTACTTGCGAACATAAGAAGCACTACCCCGCCAGGCAGTTCCATTGCTATGCATGGAGCTGATCCTGGACCGAGCAGCAATGTTCGGGTCAGAGCTATACGGATTCCGGGGGCTAGCAAAGTAATGCGACGAGTTGGACGAAAATTTAGAGTCGCGAGTTGTAACGTTCGAAGTATGACTGGTAGAAGTCTTGAACTCGAAGAGATGATGAGAAGGAGGCGAGTGGACATCTTGTGTGTTCAGGAAACGAAATGGCGAAACACAGCAAACAAAGCCCGTTTCTTAGATGCAAAGACCAAGGCTTACAAGATGTTCTACTATGGAACGGAACAAGGTAGGAACGGAGTCGGTATCATCCTTGACCAAAGTTTATGTAACAGCGTGTTGACCATTTTGAAGTCCAGTGACCGTTTGATGTCTCTTAAATTGGTGATGGAAGGAAAGGTCTGGAATATAATCAGTGCATATGCTCCCCAAATAGGGTGTGAGCAGGAGGAAAAAGATGCATTCTGGCTTGATTTTCATAACCTACTTAAGAACATCCCAAAAGAAGAGTATTTGTTTGTTGGAGGAGATTTGAATGGACATGTCGGGAAGACAAACGAGGATTATGAAGACTGCCATGGAGGTTTGGGATTCGGCACCAGGAACACTCCTGGTGAAGATATTCTAAGTATGTGCAAGTCATACGGTCTAATCGTACTAAATACCATGTTCATCAAACAAGACCGACACCTTATCACTTACAGCAGTGGAGGAAATGAAACCCAGATTGATTACCATTTGGTAACCAATTACATGAAATCTCGGGTGAAAGACTGCAAAGTGATACTAGGAGAAGCTGCCGCTCAACAACACCGTCTTCTTTTAACAGAATTTTTTACGGATGCGGTGAAGGAAGTCAAACAAACAAAGGCTCCTGGGAGAATCAAGTGGTACAATCTGGAGAAAACCAAAGGACAGCAATTCATTTCGTATATGCAAAGTCAGCTGTGTAATACCATCGACGCAGTTTCAAATGCAACCACGGCACAAAATATGTGGGATCGCCTACAACGAACCTGCTTAGAGAGAGCCAAATCACTGTTAGGAGTTTCAAAAGGACACCACCAACAAGCTAAAGAAACCTGGTGGTGGGATGATGAAGCTAAAGCAGTGATTAGAAAGAAGAAAGCAGCTTTCCAAGCTTGGTCGAAGTGCCCCTCAAGAAATACAAATGAAAAAGCGCGTTTCAAAATGGAATACAAGAGCTGCAGAAAAGAAGCGAAGAAAAAGTGCGCCCAACTTCAAGCAAAAAGCACGGAGGGCCTGTATCGAGAGCTGGAAGAGATTTCTGCCCCAGCTGCTGAAGCAAATCAGGCAATCCAAGAGTTAAGACAAAGCAACTTGAATAAGGGAGCAACCATTTTCAAAATAGCCGCTCAGAGAAGGAGAAATGCGCAGGAGATTCGTTCGCCGAAGTTCATCAATGATGCTCAAGGAGTGCTACTTGTGGATGACGACAAAATTCTTCACAGGTGGCGACAGTATTGTGATGATCTTTTGAATGAACAGTTTCCTCGGCACCACTTTCCAACAGCTGCACCTAACTTTACGGAAGTATCCGACGTCACAGTCGAAGAAGTTAGGGAGGCAGTTAAGAACTCCAAAAAAGGCAAAGCGATTGGGCCAGACGAGGTACCATATGAGTTTTGGAAAAATATGGGAGACATCGGGTTAAGATGGCTCACGATTCTCATCTCCAAACTTATAAGAGGTGACAGTTTGCCTAATCAATGGAGGGAAAGTTTTCTTCTTCCAATGTACAAGGGAAAGGGAGATACCAGAAGCTGTGACAACTATCGTTCGATCAAGTTGATGTCCCACACTATGAAGATCGTTGAGCGGGTTTTGGATAGCCGACTGCGGAAAATAATAAGGCTGTCTGATGACCAATGCGGGTTTGTCGCGGGTAAGTCAACTACAGACGCAATCCAAAGTATAAGGATCATTATGGAAAAACACCGAGATGCCTTAGAGGATTTGCATATTGTGTTGGTTGACTTCGAAAAGGCATTCGATCGACAACCACGAGATCTGATATGGGTGGCCCTCAGACACCGAGGAGTTCCTGAAGCCTATGTGCGAATGATTATGGACATGTACGAAGGAGCAGTTACAAAAGTGAGATGCCCAGCTGGAGTCACCGAAGAATTCCAAATAACAGTAGGTGTACATCAGGGAAGTGTCTTGAGTCCACTGCTCTTTATTGCTGTTCTGGATTATTTGCTCGAAGGAAAAGTAACGGACAATAAAGTACAACAATTATTCTTTGCTGACGATGGAGCCATCATAAGCGAGGATCCTACATCCCTGCAACGAGCACTTGACGTTTGGATTGATGTTCTGGAAGGAAATGGGTACCGTATAAGCGCTAAAAAGACTGAATACCTGTGCTGCCCTTTTTCTGATCCAGACAAGCCTATTCCAGACATTTATTTGAATGGAAATGTGCTTCCCAAGTGTGAAAAGTTTAAATATCTGGGATCTATGATCAATAGTGAAGCAACTTGTGATGACGACATCAATCATCGAGTAAGCGTAGGGTGGATGAAGTGGCGAGAAAACTCCGCTATCTTCTGTGATCGAAAAATGCCCCCTAAGCTGAAGGGAAGACTCTACACAGCAGTTGTCCGTCCAGCTCTGACATACGGTTCACAATGTTGGACAATGTACAAAAAGTATGAGAGCAAATTGACGGCAGCCGAAATTAAGATGCTTCGGATGACAGCAGGAGTAACAAAGCTTGATCGAATTAGAAGTACTAAGATCCGTGGAAGCCTTCATGTCAAAAGTACCATCTTGGACAAAATTCAGCACGACCGGCTCAGTTGGTATTGTCATGTTCAAAGGAGAGATCCGCAGAACCCCGTCAAAAAGGCAATATCGTACAACGTTTCAACAAACTCGCGACGAAAGAGAAAAGGCAGGCCAAAACACTCCTGGTACAAGCAAATGCAAAAACAGCAGCATTTGGTTGGCCTCAGACATGGAACAATCCAAAACCGGGAGGCTTGCCGACGATTTCTGAGGTCAACGCGGCGTACCCCACAGGCGGATCACTAGTGTGAAGCAGAAAAGTGGGAGAGTTGTGATCGCTTCAAGATCACTACTCGTAACGCCGGAAATGGAAAAGAAGTTAAGAAGCTGAATGAACCATGCTCTGATCTTTGCTGTCTCCATGGTTTTATCCAACAATTTTTTCTTTTTCTTTTTTATTAGCTTCCAAAGCTTCCCTCCTTATATCTGAGAGCTGCAAAACAATTTCCTCATCCCCGCTGCTATCGTTATCCATGTTCTCAGCGAACATAATTGTTACGTCCAACAAATCATTAATTTCATCTAAATTCATTTTCTTATCGACTCAACAACTGTTTCAACCGTTTCACAAAATAGAAATTTTAAACTGTAAGACTGAGCGCAGAAATCAATATGAAAAAAAATTGGCAAAGACATGCGCAACTCCAAAAATGCAGTATGCAGCGTGTAATAATGAGAGCATTACCGAATACAAGTTCAAAACGAAAAAAGCGATTAATGCGCATTAAAAACATGCGCCATGTAATAGCCGACATAGAGCAATACTCAGTGTTTGTTTCGATGGGAGAGTTCCTGAAGTAGACGAGAGTGATGAAGTTTATCTTCGACTGCAGAATGGTAAAAAAAAATTAGAGTTTCAAGGTAGTTTGAAAAAAAAAATAAAAAAAAATACATTGTTTCTATTACAGATGCAGAGTACGCAGAGTAGCGCTGATTTTTAAATAAGCATCATAGATTGCCTGTCGTGAATCACACAAAAAAATCAAATCACAGAGCGTGCGTATTGCGGCGCAGAGCAACACAGACAACATTTTTTTTACGTTTAAAAAGTGTTTTTTTTAACAAGAAATAAATATCAGGATCAGCAAACGTTATCGACCCAACAGAACATCCAACATACTTGTTAACTTTGGAGCATAGTCAACATCCAGAAGGTTTCTAAACTAATTGTTTTTATTTCACTCTATTATGAATTTTTGATGTACTTGACTTTACTTTAAAGGAAAGATTAAAAGTATGTGCGAAAGCCACATATAACTGCGTGAACAATGATTCACAGCCACATATGGAGCCGCAGAATTTTGAGTATACGGAGCCGCACGAGTTAACTTTATTTTAAGTCTTTCGGCTGAGACTGCGGCTGGGGCTGCGTTTGCAATTCATTGTGTCACCCAGTAAGTTGATATTAGATTATCTGTTTTTGCTTTTATCCGAATTTATATATTAATCAATTATTTATTGAAGCTTGCATTTTATTGCTCAGTGGCTGTTAAAAAAAAAACATGTAGTTTCAGTAAAAACCCGTAAACTACATTTACCTTGAAAAGTTATTGTATCGAACTTCTAAACGGTGTTTAGAACACGAGCTGCTGACTAGTATCTGTGGAGGTTTGAGGTTTTATTACTAGTAGGTACTGGAGCACTAAACTTTCAAGCAGTCTTGAACTCGTTGGCTTTCGAGTATCATCTTAGCTGGAATAAGCTGTCGTTTATGATAAAAACTATGACTAGTGAAAATGAAGAGCTCATTTACAAGTTTATATGTATATGTATTTAGATATTAATTTTTAACATGAATTTATTTATTGTTGTGTTTGATAAGATTTTACTATCCTCTGAATTTCCTTTAGAATCTGCTGCTTTCACTGTACGGACCAACAATATGAATTTGTTTTTCTTGGAGGAATGTTTCAAAATGAGAGAAGAGCTGCGTAACCCGAAAAGAAAACGACGCGGTATTTTCCAGGACATCGAGAGGTAAAGGGTACAACCTACTTGCTGTGGTCTTGGACAAGAAGTTGGCAATTTAAAGCAATATCATAAAACCATTGTGGATAGCAATAAAAAAACTTCAACTGGACGGGGATGTTATCTTAGATGTTTTTCGACGTAATGTCACAAATTTATGACAAGGAAGTCAGAGTTAAAGACTGACATTTTTGTCGAGTCCTCCACAGCAGCGAAGGCATCCTCATCGGTGACACGTGATGGCTTATTTGCAGCAACACCAGCAGCACCAGCACCAGCGACAGCAGCAACATTTCAAAGAGCTATTTCGCATGTGCCAATGAAGGAAATGTTTGATGGTCATACTCCAAATGCCGCAACAGGTGACGCTGTTTCTCCAAATGCGTCTACATCAAGGAGAAGGATGGACCGGTGCAGTAAAGTTGATATTGCTAGGAAGAAGGCGCTCGAAATTGAAAAAAAAAGCTGGAGATTTCGGAGTCTAGTAAGTGTACAATGGACTAGCTCTTAGCTTTGAGGCAGCAACAACTCAATATCAAAGAACGGCGAATTGCCTTGGAGGAAAAAAGGCTCATTGAGGAAAAAAAGCTGGGTAATATGGAAATGTGCTTGCTTTTCATACCAATTTTTTCTTATTTTTCTATATTTTTGTTCCCCTAACTTGGTTTTATTTCGTTTATTTTATTTTTCCTTAAGTTTTTGTGATGAAATTTAAGCTTTTTGTTTTTAGACGTACATATATTTTTCTTACTTTTTTCGTAGATATAAGTTTTTGTGATAAAGTTTGAAAGTTTTTTTACAAAACTTAAAAATAAAAGACTGTTATTTGAAAAAAATACTTTTGTGTGTTTTTATTTAGCTGCGAAATAAACTCAATTTTGGTTAATGCTCAATAATGAAAGCAAAAAATTCCTTTCATTTGTTACTGGACTTACACCAAAACATTCTCGAATTATTCTAAAATGACTACGAAACTCTTCATCGGTATAACATGCAATTACACTTTCAAAATAGATCGGGTTTCCTTTTACCCCGAACAGTTCTGGATTTATTACTAAAGGGGATGAACTAAGTAATTCGTTGAGAATGTACGCAGCAGCTTCGCTTAAAATATCAAATTATACTTTTAATTCTGAATAACATGATTACAAACTTACACAAAACTTCATCTTCTAATTCCATTACTGAATGTTTTTTTGCGCTTACGAAATCTTTCTCCCAGTAAAGTCAACAAATTAATGAATTTGTTTGACATAAGCAAATCAAAGCCGTCGAACCTGACATATCTTGTTAGATAACCGTCCAACACAAAACTGAATAAGTTTTTCATTTAATCTTAAAATCTGAATTGCTATGAACAAACCCATTATCTCCATTCCTTAAGTGTGTATTCCACTTGCAGATGCTTCAACATGAGTTACCTGACTCGATTCATGTGAACGTGTAGGTATTCGATTAAGATGAATTCGAATTAGGTTTATTCGCGAATTCGGTTTATCAAACACTTTCCAACTCGAGTTGACATTTATGTGTAGTTACCTCGCAAAATCATCATCATCACATCAGGTTCGTTCGTTGAACTTATCCCAGGGTTGACCCAGGTTTCCTTGCAACCATATGAGTTGTCAAAAAAACCTAGATTTTCCAGTCCTTAAAAATGTTAAACCACAAAATGATCACATATCACTGTCATTTGAACAAAAATATATACCATTTGACAGCGCTGTTCATAACCTAAATTCGTCCCAGCAAAAACCTAGGGCAAGTTGAGGGCCAACCCATATGGCAAACCTAAGACTCAAAAAAAAACTCAATTCAACGAAGGATCCTATCAAGCCACCGCTAAAATGCCAAGAGAGTAATCTAGGTCTTCTCACTAACTTAATTACTTACTTTTATTTGCTAAATCAATTTTCAGTGGAAAGTGACTCACTTCAATCACTCTTTGTTAACTAAATCTCAACACTGACTTTCCCTATGCTCTCTCCCTCATTCCCCTTAATCTACCCTGTTTTACAGGGGCTATAAGAATTACCATACATAAATAAATTTCCAATCTTACAATCGTTTGAAC
This sequence comes from Melanostoma mellinum, assembly GCA_914767635.1. NCBI lineage: Eukaryota > Metazoa > Arthropoda > Insecta > Diptera > Syrphidae > Melanostoma > Melanostoma mellinum. The sequence continues at coordinate 152,612,101 of OU612060.1, forward strand.
GTAGTTTTAGTTATGATGAAATTGATCATTATTCATTACACATTGAGTTCACTTGAATCTTAGGCATTAAGAGTTGAATTCATATAAATTGGCAAGATAGAAGGCTGAAAATAAGTCCACACTGCGAATGAAACTGATTGTAGGTAAAAACTAAATTGTGTTTTCATCCCGGCTCGTATTTTGCGTTAAGATTGAGTTATATCTATCCACGCTGAGAGAGACCGGTTTAGGTACGAATTCCCCTTCTCAGTTAAACTAAATCACCGTTCACCGCCAGCCGCCACTGAAGCAAGATATAACCTCGGATGGATTATCTCTTTGACGACAATGCGAAAAAGTTCAGTTTCAGTTGTACTCGAAAAAAGATCGGTTCTGGTCACTTTGTCAAGTAGCTCTGTTAAAATGAAGTTGTCAACATAAAACCTTCTCGCCGGTTGAGTGTTTTGTTTGTAGGCTTTGCCCGTGTGAACAATAAAAGTAATAACTTACACAGTCAAATAATAAAACAAAGAAGAATTTCAACCAAAGGATGAAAGACAAAATGATAGCAGCAGCATTCCTTGTATTCATACTTCTTCAGGTGTCGAACGGGCAAAGTAATGTTCTTGAAAATCACTTGTAACCCAAAAATAACTTTGAATCAATCTTAAAGATGTGTGCAGGGATCCAAACAATAGAGCTGGATCATGCATCTCGATACACAATTGCCCAGATATCTTATCTCTTATCCAGAAAAGACCACTTTCCGACGCAGACAGGCGGTTTGCACAAAAGTCTCAGTGTCAGAATGGAGCAGGCCGTGCACCACATGTTTGTTGTGCAACAAGAACGAATCCCACACCCACAACCACAACCACACCCAAAACCTCAGCTTCTGGAAACGGGGAAGGTATAGTACTACCCACTCTTCCAAGATGTGGACAAGCTGCTTCTGGTGAAAGGATTTACAGTGGCAATGACACGCTATTAGATGAGTTTGCTTGGATGGTACTCTTGGAGTATAACAGTATGTGATCTACAAAGCGGTTAATTTGTTGTCAATTAAAGATTTTGTATATGTGTGTAGATAACGGAAAACGCTCTTTGAGTTGTGGGGGTAGTCTGATCAACCAGAGATACGTGTTAACGGCAGCTCATTGTGTGACTGGAGCTGTTCTGAAAGAAGTTGGCCGATTGTAAGTTAATTACATGCACTAGAGGTTGGGTGGCATCTTATTTTCCATAGACATACAAAACTGAATTTTTTCTTTTCTCCAAAGAGAACGTGTGCGTTTGGGTGAATATGATTTATCCAAAGATATCGACTGTATCAAAAAAGACTGTGCCGATCCAATCGTTAACATGGCAGTTGAAGAGTCAATACCTCATCCTCAGTATGATGATTTAAGTCCAAACAGGCAAAACGATATTGCACTTGTGCGGTTCAATGACGTTGTCACATACACAGATTTCATTAAACCAGTTTGTGTGCCCTCGGCAAAGAGAACACAGACGCAACTACGAACTGGTACTAATTTAATTGTAGCCGGTTGGGGAAGAACATTAACAAGTAAGGAGATGAGTTGGAAATCAATTTTTGTTTTGCCGGTTTCTTTTTTGTATGAACAGTTTATTTGCCCAGCTGATGGATAAACAATTCGATGTTTGCTTAGTTTAGCTAATTTAAATTAAATTTATTTTTGATAAGTAAAATTATTGAAAAGCTTGTTCAAGTGCAAACTTACTTCTTTTTACAGCACGACAAAGTAACATCAAGCAGAAATTATATATACCAGTGAATGATTTTCGAGAATGTTTTCAAAAATTTGCAGCGCAACGCGTTCGTCTAAGCTCAACGCAATTCTGTGTTGGAGGGCGTTTTATTGAAGACAGCTGTGATGGTGATTCTGGTGGCCCTCTTATGAGCGGAGAAGATGCTACCAATTATGTTATCGAAGGTATTGTTTCTTTTGGTAATAGATGTGGACTTAGAGGATGGCCTGGTGTTTATACAAAAGTTTCTGAATTTGAGCCTTGGATAAGAAAAACTCTTCGACCATAAAATTTGAATAAAAATATGATTTTAAAGTTTTAAACAATAAATGCCTAATACACTGAGTAAATGTAGTAATTTGATAGTTTTAAAAGATCATTATTTTCAAAAGAAAAACCGAAATGGGTTGGGTCCGTGAAACAGTGGTAAAAACAAAGTACTGATCAGAATATTTGTGGAGCTAGTGAGATACAGGTGCGATAGAAGCATTTCAAGCTCAATAAGAACCATAGTTAGAGTAGAACGAAAAAGAGTCATTCCTTTAGTAATTTCAAGTCGTTGGCACTGGCATTTGACACCATTTAAGTCATTTAAGGAGTCAAAATATACAGGGTGCGACAAAAGTATGGAAAAAAATATGGCAGAATATGCGTTAAAAAAAAAAATCAAAATATCCGACTTATTTTCCGACGAGGAGTACGATGGTGACCTTGAATTTGACCTTGGACGTAACCTTGAAGCCCAAGCGATCCAAAGATCGATTTTTCCAATGGGGACCCCCGTTTTTTATTGCAGATTTGGAAAGAGCAAAAAATAAAATAAAATACCTACATGTTTTCTCGTAAAATTTTGCGCTCTTTCCAAATCTGCAATAAAAAATGGGGGTTTGCATATATATATATATATATATATTCAAAATTGAATTATTTATTGAGACTTATATTTGTTTACATAGTACTTTTTTAACGATAAGTAAAGGCCCATAGAACGCGGTGCGTGCGGTGGGAGTGGCGTGGCAAATGATGCGGTCGGGTTTGCCGCACGCAACTAATAGGGGTGACCCAATGAACGCGGCGCGGTGTTTTGACGGCTATGCTAAAGTTATTTTGAAATAGGCAACACAAACGTCAAACGAACTAGGGATGAGTCGATAATTCACTAAAACTAGAGGTGGGTGAGGTTTTCACTGGTGCATGGATTATATTTTCTTGAATGCTTCAAATACCTCATTTCCACTTAGGATTAAATCCCGTTTCAGATTGAATTTGTTTGAATTTGTTGTTTTTTATTATACGTTAAAAACAAAACAGCAATCAAATAATCAAATTATGTTGTAAGCTGGTTTACGAAACAATGTTGCCTTTGCCAAAAATTATAAAGTTATGCGTTCCACTGGTTTTACGATTAGTTTTTTTCCGATTTGAAAACGTTGTTCGTGAAACTATGAATATAGGTGGCGAGACAAGCGTTTTCCTTACGTTTTTTTTTTGAGTTCGAATACTTTGCTCGATACTGGATTTAGAAAAAAAACCACAACCTAAGTAATTTACTGTCTCTATTTATCACAGGAAAAACAGGGGTGCTTTTACTTTAAATATATAAATTTATAGTGTTAAAAACAGTATAGTTTCGCTGTTTACAAAAAGTTTGCAATGCTGAAATAAAATGGCGCCACCATAGCTTTTGAAAGTTTTTTTGAACTGGAATACTTACCAGATTCTGGCTTGAAAAAAAAAAAAAACAATAAAGCTACGCCGCTGATCGCTGCATTTTTGCTGTTGTCACAATATTTCGTCATGTTTGTGTGGTTAGTTACGTACGCTTGATAAAAGTTAAATATTGTATGTGAAACTGTTGCCGTCACAACAACAACATCGTTTCGGTTTGGGAAATCTCTAAATAGCCTGCTCTCACTGGGACAAAAACGTAATTCTTTTACGGAAACCAGTAAACCATTCCTAAGAGTTTTTGTTTGACGCCTCTCCATTTTTGCACTTTTTGTTTTTGTTTTCTTACACTTATTTATTGTAGAATGGAAAAAAATTATGCGTTCGAAGTGAAGAGAAAGATTTGTTATAACATTTGCTTATGTTGAAGAAATTAAGAACATAAAATAACTTCTATTCCGTCAATTATTCGCTATTGGTTTTATCAATATCGACTAGAAAACATGAGGTTCTAGAAAGATTTATGTCAAAATTTGTTAGCTTTTGGGAACTGTTACGAAACCACGTTTTTGTCCCAGTGGGAATAGACTATAAGCCTAAAAAGTGCATGTCTGAGTTCGGTTTTCTTTTGGGAACTTCACCTGATGGTTTGACTTAGTTGTCTTTGATAGTATTTTGTTTTTTTATTTCTGTGTAATGAGGGGTATTTTCAGTGTTGATGTTAGCAACATCCGGGGGCTGAGATCAAATTTCTTTTCAGTGTACGCTCACACTGCTAAATGCAGGCCAGCTGTTTCGGCACTGAGTGAAACACAGGTGGGTCCGGATTCTGATCCTTCAGAGTTTTTCCTTCCTGGGTATAGCTTGGTGCCATTATTTTTTTTGTCTATGGCCTCGCCGTGTATATCCGTAATGATGTTGCTTATCAACTTCTACCGTACCTCTGTTCAAATACGAACTTTAACTTCATGTGGTTAAAATTCACCGGTGATTTCAATGTACACAATTCTGGGTGGCTTCGTCATTCTGGCCAGACAACAACCGAACGTAGGTGTGTTGAGATCTTTGCTTAATTAAATCTTTTAACTCAGCTTGTTGATGAGCCCACTCGGGTTCCGGATATTTTTGGCCATTCGCACATTAGATTTGTTTCTCACTTCTCACCCCGAAAAATACAGGGTTAAAGCGTCATCACCTCTAGGCACATCGGACCATTGTGTCATATCGGTAGATTTCCGAGTTTCCGTCACAGTAAAAAGAAAAAAAGTCCCAAAAAGAACTTAGAAAGCCAATTGGGAATAATTTCTTTCGAAATTTCAATTGGTCATTGTGCTTTCTTGACGGTAACGTGGACGCATCAGCTGATATGATATCTAACGTAATTCTCAACGGCATCACTAACTTTGTTCCGCATAGATCAAAGAGCATCATCCCCAAGGAAAATTCGTGGTTCGATTCGAGCTGTAGGGAGATGATTAGGGAAAGAGAAAAATGTTTTCGGATTTTTAAAAATGACCCTACAGAAGAAAACAGAAATAAGTTTAAGTGCGCCAGGAACGCCTGCAATACACACATACAGAAGACCAAGTTTTTATATGACCAAAAGGTAAGGCAAAAAATACTATTGTGTCCAAAAGGAAATAAAAACTTTTGGTCTTTTGTTAAGAATATTAAGAACTCGACCACATCATCGGTCCCAACGCTCGTCTTCAATGACTCTCCGTATGTCAGCTCCATCGACAAAGCCAATTTGCTGGCAGCTCAATTTGGCTCCACCTGAGCTCGAGTCTGCAAATTCTTTGATGCAGCAGATATTTTTTCGAACTCGCTCGGTTGCGAGAGTCCTTAAAGATCTCAACATACATAAATCCGCTGGTCCAGATGGTATCCCCGCTGTTATTCTGAAGAGGTGTTCTTCTACGCTGGCAAAACTGCATTTGTCCAGCCGGTCCCTAAAAAAAGCGAATCTTCCTCCCCTTCCAATTACCGTCCAATTGCACTAACGTCCCTTCTTTCCAACGTCATGGAAACGTTGATAAACCGTCAACTTATGAAATATCTTGAAGAACGAAAGCTTCTTAATGACCGTCAGTACGGCTTTCGTAGCAAACGGTCCACTGGTGATTTGATGGCTTATCTCACCGTAAAGTGGAACCAATCTTTACATTGTTTTGGAGAAAGTAAGATTATTGCGCTTGATATTTCTAAAGCATTTGATAGAGTTTGGCATTAGGCTCTTTTATCGAAAATGCGCGCTTTTGGTATCGATGAGTCTCTTTTTCGTTGGATTAGAAATTACCTTTCCGACAGTTCAATACAAGTTGTGTCCGTTATACAAGGGCTCCGTTTTGTCTCCGACTCTCTTCCTCATTTTCATTAATGATCTCTTGTCTGAAACTTCTAATCCGCTTAACTTGTTGTTGACGACTCGACCCTCAGCTTTTCATATTCGTTTCCAAATTCACGTCTCGCTCTTCGGATGTGGAACTGGAACGGTTGCGTATGATAAGCTCATTGAATTCTGACCTTGACAGCATTGTTTGATTGGGTCTTATGAATCGAGTAGAATTCAATGCTTTGAAAACTCAATGATGTCTCTGGTCGTTGAAGCTTAACATTTCCCCATTGCCATTATCCATGAATGGTACCTTTTAAAACTAAATACGATGCACCGATTTTTGAAACGAGATCAGACTTTTCTCCCGATTTTTGATAGATGAAAAAAGAAACGGAGACCTAGGTATATTTCTTTCATAATCTGGCGGTGCCTTATTGAAAAATCCCTTTGGGGACAGAAAGTTAGTCCTAATGCACCCACCATACATACCTAACCTATGTTGTTTGAATATGAAGGTTGAACAAAAAATACAGGATTTTGTTTCAAAGCTTTCCTTTTCACTCATTTAGCTTACGTTGGAACCGTTATAAATTCAATTCCAGTGACGACGCGACAAATGCATATACTCGCACTAGCCCCTAGGCCTAGCGCATTCAAAACCATGCCTTGTGAGGGAATGGAGGGGACCTACAATTTTCTGCCGGTTCCGAACGGCCAATCGAGAAAGCGCTTTTCATGGCAATGAATTTACTAACGGAGGACTTGCCAATTCCTCGCGAAAGGCGATACCCGTGGAAAAATATTTTTGCCTCTGCTGGGATTTGACCCTGAAACCTCTGGGTTAGCAGGTGGACATGCTAACCATCACGACACGGGTACCACATTATTGAGCATACTTTCGACAATATCGGGTAGTTTTTTCATGCATAAGCCGTTAACAAAGCTTCCCCCAGAAACTTTGCTTCAATATTTCTGCATGAAAAATTTCCCCTTTATTGTCGAAAGTATGCTTAATGATGTACGAAAGGTCCGAATAAAATTACTCAATCCATATTTAAGAAAAAATCTTGGAATTTTTTTTTTTTTTTAAAACCCTAAGCAATTTAACCGCAATACACGCCTCGCAAGAAATGCAAATCAGTTTTACCTTCAGCCCAATTTCGGTCGTACAGTGAAATATAGAGATTCATTCTTTAGCCGTACTACTCGGATGTGGAATGCTTTACCTGACTCTGTTTTCCCCTCTCATTGTAATACACAGAAGTTTAAAAATAATGTGCATCGGCACCTTCTTTCTATTCTAATCCTTTCCTTCCTTCTTAACCGCTTGCACTGTGTTAATAACATTATATGGGTATTAATAACCCCTTGATGTGCGCGTATATTTTAAAAACATATATATATAAACATATATATTCACATAATATATATAAAAAAAAAACATTGTATTTTTTGATATTTTAATAAATTTGTCGAAAATATTGGCACTTGACTTCAAAAAATTAGTTCTTTTGCAAAAAATAAAACATAAGCTTTTTAAATTGTGACTACAGCAAATTATTGCAAACAATACGTTTTTTAATACTTTTTTTTTTGCTTTTGTCAAACTTTAAAATGCTTTTGTTTCATTATTTTCAAAAAGAAAACTGATGTTTATGGCTTAACTAACATATTTTAAACATTTAAAATATTTTAACATTCGAATCAGACTGAAAATGCTACTTTAACTGTTATTTTACTAGCAGTAGCAACCACAGTTGAGTCACATCTCTGAGGTATCAGTTTGTCCTATCTCATCACCAGCAACAAGAGAGAACTTCAAATTGGTTTTGAGAGCATATGTCACCGCATGAGCGGCGCGGCAAAATAGAAGTTCGGCTACTCTGCGCGTTGCAAGCGGTGCTTATGGGTCACCTCTCATAAGAACGTGTGTATTCAACCGAGCTGTCAGTTGGAAGCGGTGCCGCACGCACGCAACGCGTTCTATGGGCCGCGCCGGGGCAAGCATTTAATCCCGAATATACACTCTTCAATTATTGAACCCTGATTGAACGAAAATAAAAACGGTTTGATTTTGCTTCAAGCATACACACAATGCATACGTGAGTTCTTTTCAGTAATACACTCTTACATGCTTGACAAGCATTTGAACAGTGTATATTGCGCAATACAGAACGACATATGTTGGCGACACCAAAGTGCTCATCGTCATCTCTCCCATTTCCCACTTCGGATATCTTTCCACAGAAACGGATAGACTTTATCTTTAAAAAATCTTTATTTCATCTACTTATATAAATTGACATGACGCTTCAAGATGTATATCTTTTGATAAGCGTTAATATGTAATTACAAAAAATTTTTAACATTAATAAATTAAGAATGTATACAGATGACACAATTATTATATACATATATTAACAAAATTTTCAAAAATATAAAATTAAAAGAATTTTTTTACTAAGCATTTAATTATTTAGCTAACGTTGTGAGATATGAGAAAACAATTTTATATGAAAATCTTTTGTTGAGTTTGTTCTTTGTAATTCATGTGGAAGATCATTCCATAATTTAATGGCTTTGACAAAATAAGATCGCTCTCCTATAATGTGTGTAAAACTGTGCACGTTTAATTTGAGGCCTCTAGGTGACTGTGAAAAGTTAAGATTTTCAAATAAATACTGTGGACATTTGTTGTAAATTATATTATGAAGTTTTATAATGATTCCATTCCCTCACAAGGCATGGTTGTGAGAAATGCGCTAGGCCCAGGGGCTCCACGCTCTGTTGCGCCACCCTATTTATTTTTTATTTATTTAATGATTCTGAACTCATAATATTCATCAAGGCTTATCCCTAACAAAGATCTTTCATGTTGAGACACACTTACATACCTTGGTAAGCCATGAATATATCTCAAGCAATCATTAAACGCAACTTTAATTTTACGTTTACATACAGAGTCTAGACACGGATACACATTGATATTGTAAGCAAAGAAAGGAAGTATAAGGCTTTTAACGAGGTGTATTTTCATATCTTGACAGAGCATACGAGAAGAGGCTCTTAACTTCCGCAAGGCAGTATAGATTTTCTTGAAAGTATCCGCAGTGGCATTACAGCAGCTCATTCTCCGGTTTATTTTAAATCCTAGATATTTAACACAATCGACATAAGGAACACGAATGCCATTTACAACTAGAGGGGGAACATTTGAGGGGCATATTTCCGTTCTAGAGCATGCAATGCCCAAAGACTTGTCTGGGTTTAAAAATAAATGATTTCTGTTTGACCAATTTTGTATATTGAGTAAATCTTCATTGATTCTTGTTACACAATCTTCAATCAAACCTAATTTTCTATTAAGATATATAACAACATCATCAGCATAAAGATGAATGTTACAATTTTCTAGAATATCAGGGAGGTCATTAATGAATAAAGAAAACAATAGTGGTCCTAATACAGATCCTTGTGGGAGACCCTTACTGACCAAACATGGAGTAGAGATACCTAGATTAGTTTGCACTGTATGGTAACGGTTACTTAGGTATTGATGAATCAATTTAAGGGCTGTGTCAGAAAATTGAAAATTTTCTTTTAGTTTTTGAAAAAGAACCTGATGATTAATGGAGTCAAAAGCCTTTGAAAAATCTAACAATGCCATTATACATATTTCACCCTTGTCCATTGACTTTCTCACATCAGTGGTAACTTTCATCACTGCTGATTCACAGCTATGTTTTTTACGAAATCCAGATTGCCATTTTGAGAGTAGGTTGCGTAAGTCTAAATGATCCTGAATCTGCTGAGCCAATATTTTTTCGAATACTTTGGATAAATAGGGCAGTATGCTAATGGGACGGAATTCTGAACTATTAGTTGGGTTTGGTTTTTTTGGTATTGGAACAATCTTTGCATACTTCCAGACTTCCGGGTAACTACAACTATAGATACAGTAATTGAAAACGTGAACTATATATGGAAGAAGCAAAGGCAGAATAAATTTTACAAATTTTGGAGTTACATTATCCATCCCTGCTGCATTGGATTTGACCGAACGAACAGCCCACTCAACGTTAACATTGCTAACACAACTGAAAGAAAATCCAGAGTCAGAAGAACTGGGACCACTAAGGTCCAGTGGTGACGAGTCCGATGAAGTCGGAATCAAAGCTAAAGCCATCTCTACAGGACCAAAAGGACAGCTAGGGCTTTCTTTTGAAACCACTCCTACTTCCTTTAAATTATTCCATAAAGTTTTGGTGTTTAGTGTTGGGTGCAGAAGTTTCTGGAAGTAGGAAGGTTTATTTGAACGAATAAGTGATGTAACTTTATTACGTGCATGAACGTACTGTAACTTATTATATTCTGAAGGTGTTCTTTTAAATCTCCTATAAAAACGCTCCCTTTCCTTAATCAGTAAATTTATCTGCGTTGTGAACCATGGACAAGTTTTAGGTTTCAAAACTTTTGTTACTATAGGTACATAGATTTCATACAGCTCTGTAGTAACTCTATTTAACAAATTAACTTTAGTATCAATACTAGACGCCATATAAATTTCATTCAAACTTAAAACATTAGTGTTACTAAGTATAGGTTCAAGTTCTACGTTGCGATAAGATCTGTACCTTAAGATGCGTTCCTGTGGACCTGACATTAGATTTAAATCGAGTGAACAATAGAGAAGATCATGAATAAAATCTAGAGGTTAGTCTAACTTGATCGTTTTTAATTACTTTTTGTATTGAGTTTATCAAAAACATGTCAATAAGTGATGGGTTTCTTTCAGATTGAAAACATGTAGGCCACTTTTCATTTATAACACTAAATCCATTTTTTTCACAGAAAAATTTAAATAGTTTTAGAGCAGTAGAGTTTTCAAGATAATTAACATTAAAATCTCCACCAATCAGGATAGTATTATATTTTGAGCTAAGCATATCTAAAGTTTCCTCAAGCTCAATCAAGTTCTCTTCCTTAAATTTACATGGTGGGCAGTAAACAGTAATAAGCAGACACTTTTCTACGTCACTGCCTATTTCAACACATAAAAACTCTATTTCAGATTGGGTGGCAGTATAGACAAGTTTTGGTGCTAAGCTATCTCTAGTATATATACATACACATAGACGATATTATAAAGCTCCTAAGAGGAAGAATAGATTTGTATCCTTCCTCCTCGTAGGTACAAATCAATTCTCTAGCTCTAACTAATTCAACTGCGCAATTGAAAATAAAAATTCGTTTATATTCAAATTGGACGCGTCGGCGTCGGCTTCGGCGTCGCAGTGTAGTCCAAGAGTCCAACCTGTCCCAGCGCGAGCAGCAAAATTTATTGCAGTACCCAGTATATGTATACATATACTTTTTAATTAAATTTAAAATATGTGTTTATTCATATTACTCTTAATTTTCTCACGGAATGAGAGTTCCTATTTTGTATTTGAAGAACTAACAATAACAACCAAATTAAAATAAATTACAGTGATTTGAATGTGAAGTGCATTTGAAATGCAAAATTATACGGTGTGTTTGTTTTAAATTAAAAAGAACTTATTTGAATATATGTAAACTAAATTTTCGTATAAAATCTATTGTCTACCGCATGTTTCATTTCTTTGCTGTTTCCCTAGAAAAATAACAGTTTGCAGTTATGTACAGTTATGTATTACTTCGTGCGATTAAATGTGACTGTTTTCTTCTTCTCCTTGACTCGCGGTCGATTCGTAATCATTTTGGTCGATTTGTTGCTTCAGCAAATAGACCAATGTGAGCTTCGTCCTCGTCAATGCTTGAGTCGTGCGTTTGCGTTTTCGTGAAAAAAGTGAAAATTGTTATTATTATTGAATTTATGCAAAGTTTGGTAGATGACCGATGCAGATGAGGTTTCCGTCTTCCAGTACTGCTACGAATGATGTGTTATCAGAGGTTTTTGAACCATCTGTGATCATATTCCAGCCACTTGATTTTAAATCTGTTGAGAGACTTCGGAAGAGTTGTCGGAATACTTCGCTGCTAGTGTTCCGTTTCTTATAGGTTGCCAGATTTAATATTATTGATTCTGGCTCAATATACATATCTACCATGGAAGATATCGAATTGTTGAGTTGATCATTACTTTTTACCGACATTGAGGGCCGGTCTGTTCAAGTGTGGTTAAATCTGTGGTTTGGTTACCAGAGATTTTGCTTAACCCGTGGTTATGGATCTATGGTTAAGGAATTGCGTCTTTTCACTATTTTTTCGGCCTTGGTTAACAAACCGTAGGTTATCGAGAAATTCCAATATTTTTCCAGTCTATCTGTCAAATTAATCACTAACCCCAATCAATGGTTATCTTTTTTGGTGAAATGTGTTTACTGTCGGCAGTTCATAGTGAGTTATTTTATAACTAACTATTCATGTTTTTTACTTGCGATTATAGGTACTATAAGGCAAGTCTTGCAATCGTGCCGGAAAAAAAATTTGAGATAACAATTAAACATGACATTACGATCAAAGAGAATACGAAAAAAGTGGGTCCTGCAATTCTGTCTGTCTGTCTGTCTGTCTGTCTGTCTGTGTGTCTGTGTGTCTGTCTGTCTGTATGTATATGATTCTACAGCCTGAACCGCTGGACCGATTTTCTTAAAATTTTGCAGTTAGGGTATGTGGGGTAGCCTACAGAGAGGTTTTTGGAATTGAGTCTCTAGGTCTTGAAATAACGGTACCTGCCATACAACCGATATGATAATACTTATTTTTCTCGAAAATGGCTCCAACGATTTTGATAAAATTTTGTGTGAGGGATTAATTTTGAATTTTCTTTCTTATGATGTAAAAAAAAATTTTGGAAAAAGCCTAAAAACGGTACCTCCCATAGTACCGTTTTTTTCAAAACCGACTTTCTCGTTAATGGCTTACACGATCTTAGCTAAATTTTGGATTTAAAAAGTCGTAAACTGTTAAAGAAAGACTGCATATCAATATTAAAAAAAATTTAGTTTTGGAAATTTTTATAAATTTTTTTAAAAAATTTTGATTTTTAGAAATAACTTCAAAAGTGTAACTTTGATTTTTTTTAAATTTTTTGTCAAAATAACTTCTGTCAAGATCTAAATTTTTGCATACTCGACTTTTAAGAAACAGTTTTAAAAAAAAAGTGAAAAATAAAAAACCGTTTTTTGGAAAACTGGTCCAACGATTTTGATTAAATTTTCATCATTCATTTGTATTAGCGATTGAAAAAGAATGGCGTTTTTAGATTTTGGTTTGCGACCTTTGGAATATTTAATTTAATTTTTTTATTATTTTGCGTGATTTAATTCAATTTCCATATTTGATGTGTAGTTGGCAACCATGTACCACAAAATATATTATGAAGATCTAGATAATACCAAAACCTTTAACTCGGCCTTTACATTTTGATATCGTTTTTAGAACACAATCGCAAGTTCGTGCGACCCAGTCGTGCCCATTTGTTTTCTATGTTATTCATAATTTTTGTTATTTTTGAAGAAAATGTCACAATCAAAGCAACGCAACGATCTGCGAATTTCTCCAAAAGTGAAGAAGAAAAACTTGTAGCTTTGGTGTTATAAAAAAAGAACATTTTCGAAAACAAGAAAACTGACCGATAATTCCTCGTCATCACTAACGCCACTACCATCAGAACTCCACAAATTCCAAACACAATTTCCACGTGAACTAAATTTGTAAATGAAACACTATTTTATAAAAAAGCACTATAACAAGAATAATATTGGAGATAAATATAATGAAAAATTAAAAACAAACGCACTCCATCACACTGAAATGTATAGCCAAATGATGAGTCAAAAATAATGCGTGAAGACAGATTAACCAAACGTGAAAAGACGAAATTCCAGTAAATCGATGGTTAAATAGCGTTAACCGACCAAAATCGACTGGTTAACAATTTCTCTGGTTAGTTAACCAAACCATTCATTTGTTAACCAAACCAAGGTTGAAAAGACGCATTCTATGGTAACCACTGGAAATAACCACGGGTTAAAATTAACCAAACTTGAACAGACCGGCCCTGAGTGTCGTCGCTTTTTCCAGTATAATGGCTATGGCATGGCGGATGGGACTTTTCTTCGCTACTTGTGTAGGACTATCTTTTTTCACGTCATTATCGATAACTCAGTTTTTTGAAAAGGTAAGCTTTGCGAAAAGTTTAAGGGTAACTTCATCTCTTTGTTCTTCAATGCTTGGTGGTCCAGCTTCCATTAGGATATTTTTTATAGGGGTGGTGGGGAAGGCGTTAATGCTCCGTCGCGCTGCTTGATGATACACTGGTTTGAGTATTTGCAATATTGATTTTGGACTTTGGCCGCATATAAATATAACCCATAGTCTATCTTACTTAGAACTACCATTTTTGTTATATTTTTCAATGTGTTTACGTGATCACTACTTTTTCTACAACTTAGGTATTTAATAATGTTTGTCCTCGCAACAAGATATTTTTTTTAGATTTGAACAATGATTTTTCCAGGAATATTTACAATTAAAAGTTAGACCTAAAATAGTGAGTTTTTAACATTTTCGATGTGGTTATTTAAAACATTTATTATCATTTCAGGGCAGCTTTTTTTTCTCTTCATATATGAAGGAGTTTAGATTTTTTAATTGAAAGTTTAGCACCTGATAGTTCTGACCATTCTCGAATATTTGCTAAGGCAGCTTCGAAAAGAATTTTACTTCTACTATGTACCTATTACACAAGTCAAAAAAATATTTTCTTCGAGTCTATTATTTAGTGAATATTTTCTTATTGTACACATCGAAAACAAAGCAGTTTTTGCATCGTATTTCCTCTAAACTACTATATTCAAACCAATGTCAAAGCAGAAACTCCATTTATAATAAAAAAAATTTTGCTTTTGTAGTGTTACACAATGTAAAACAAACATTATAGTGTTTTAGCAGTTTATTTTAGAAGCCGTTGCAAATTAGATACAGGTGAGGGGTAAAGGGCGCTGTGCGTGTAAAGCGGGAGTGACAAACTGTCAAGGGCAGTGTACGCGTGAGCTTTGCAAAGGAATAACATATTTGATGTGTCGTGAGGCCTAAAATGTCTTCCAAAAATTGCAAAAATCCCGTGGACTCTTTTGAGTGAGAGCCAAAAAAATTTGTTTGTCGTCGAATACGAGACTTTGTGACTCCTATGAAGCTTATTTTTTACCCGTACGAAGTCAAGATAAAGTATGGGCACCTCATTTCTCATGCAGTAACTTACTAACTTTAGAGGGTAAGAAAATATATCATACTTTTCATTAAAACTTATATAAATAACCTATTCTGACATATACCTACATTAAATGTGTCCTTCGTTATTGAATAATGTTAATTTTTTTCCAGCCAGTACCAAAAATATGGAGGGAACCAACTGAACTGACCGAACCCAAAGCAGAAGGCACAAGAGCAGTTACCGCTATCACAAATATCTAGTAATAGCGGAGACAGCGAGTTCATGATCACATCATCGTCTGTCGAACCACATCTTATTAATTCAGAAGAGTTTGATTACTTAGTAAGAGGTTTAAATCTACCTAAACTTAAAGCTGAAAACTAGGGAATTTGCTCAAGAACGGTGTTAAAATAAGTGACTAAAGAAAACGTCATAAAGCATTTTCTGGATTCTTTAGAAGACGGACATTGTTGTTGCAATGATGTGAAAGGTTTGTTTGAAGCAATCGGAATCCTTTGCATTTCTTCTGAATGGCGTCTTTTCATCGACAGCTCTACAAGAAGCTTAAAGGCAGTTCTTCCTCACAATGGAAATAAATTTGCATCTCTTCCCCTTGCTCATTCTGTAATGCTAAAAGAAAATTACGAGAGCGTTAAAATTCTGCTGGCCAGTGATAGGGGATTTCAAAATGGTTGGATTTCTAATGGAGTGCAAGGTGGGTACACTAAATATCCGTGCACTCATGAACACAACAGAACGAGTTTCAAATAGGACAATATAATGTCAAAAATGAGCCAATTGTGAAAAATATAAGGACCATAGTTAAGCCGGCCATAGACGACACAATATAACTGCGCAAATTGGAGTTTGCCCAATTATCTACATACATATATTGTGTTGTGATTTGTGAATGTGGTTGTTTGTGCAGTTTGATTTTTTTTTTTTGATTTTTGCACAGGTCTGCAAACTTGTGCAGTTATTTTGTGCGGTGAAAACTGTACAAACTGCTCAGTTGTAATTTTTTTTCACACAGTGCACATGGATCTTTTGCAACTTTTTTTTAATAATTATATCTGAAGAGCAAAGTTTTTGGAGCGAGTTTCTCGACGTAGGAATTTACTATATATATATGGAAAATCCGCCTCTGGAAAATTAACAGTCCGGATTATAGTAACCGTATAATGAAAAAGAAGGCGTGCGAATGTCTAGTGCAAAAATTAAAACAAAAATTTCCAGATGCCGACCGAGAAACTGCGGTGAAAAAAATAAATACTTTTCGTACAAATTATCGGAAGGATCTGAAGAAAGTGCAAAGCAGCCAAAAGTCCGGTGCTGGAGCGGACGACATCTACGAGCCATCCTTATGGTACTTTTCAAAGCTATAATTTTTGCGAGACCAAGAAAAAGAAACCTGTAATGAAAAATGATCTTTGGACGACGGAGATACGGTAAAGTATTTAAATCTCTTTTTCTTACTGAATTTATATTTACATTTTCTAATTACAGCCACCGCTGCCGTCACGTACAAAGAAAAAAAAAAAGAAAAAAGTGTAAGAGGAAGACAACTTTATAAGATTGACCTGTAAGCATTTTAAGGAAGAGAGCACATCATTCAACGGCGATGATGTGGTTGCTTGAGGATGGTGATTCCAGTTAAAAGAAATGGAGGCCAGATAGAAATGTATTGCCAGGAAATTGATTGCCGACATTCTATTTCATGGGTCTCTTGGAAATTTATACACATTTCATACCGAGGAGATACCTTAGCTGCTGCAAGAAAGCTCAAGACCTTCCACCTCATTTTCAGTCATGTCGGCATCATCCCCACATGTTTTGACGTATGATAGCGAAAACTCATCATATGCAGATCAAATAATTGAAGTCTCACCACAACAATTCGAAACTGTGACTTTTAAAGGTCATTATAACAATTTTGATCAATATAATATCTTTTTGTATTGTAAAATGAAAATAACTTTGTTATAAAGATTCAATTTTTGGTTTTACTAATCATTCGTAAACATTGTTATCGGTTATTTTATGCTAATCGTTTTTCAAGAAGAGGTGGCATCAAAAATAACCTAAACTCCAAATGTATAAAGGAGAACAAAAACTAATATACATTATCTACATATTCACAATGTTAAAAAAGAAACAAAACATTTATTAAACGTCTTCTTCCTAGCTTTTAAAGCAAAAATTGGCTAATAGCGTCATCAAAATTTATTTGCTGGGTCGCCTCATGGTCAATTGTTAAAATTCCCAGATTATTAAGCCTCTTTTCCGTCATAGAATAAGTTTTTAATTAATTTAAGCTTACTAAGAGTCCTTTCACATGACGCAACTGATTGTCATAAACATTTTTAATGCGACAATGAGATTCGGAAGAGATTCTGCAAAGTCCCATTCAAGGATTAATTTCATAAAGTCTAAAGATAACCAATTAGATGTTGTCACTTTAGCCGCTTGCAAATGACTTCTAACCTTGGTATTTCTGAGAGAAGTTCTGACTCTGACACCTCATCATGAGTATAAGCTAATTTTGAAGCAGCAATTTTCAAATCATTAATGTTTGCTTAAAGTAAAGTATTGGCCTGTAGAATTTCAAACAATGTAGCCAACTCCTTAATGGACTCTGTTCTTGTCCGAAGTTCAGCGATATATCGATGAAGGTACTCGAACATGTCTCTCCGTAGTTCAGTGCTCCGAGAAAGTCCTGCATCAGTTGCCAACTCACGAGCCATTCGCTTTCTACGACAAATTCTTCTTTCTGTTGGAATTTTGTATTTCTCCGATGTTTTTATATCAAGGTTTATTACATCTTCTACGATCTATAACGCCATAATACATATAATCTTTGAGAGCTTTTGGGTGCCACCCCCAAATGGGTGACACCCGGGGCGGTCCGCACCCCACGCCCCCCCCCCCCCCCTTCGCTACGCCACTGTTCCATTGTTAGATATTCGTCTTGTAAATGATAAAAGTAATGTGGAGAGCTATTGTCATTTGTCAACTATCCATTCCTTTGATTTTATACCATGATCTTCTCTTCATCTCCGTATACATAATACGTAGAAGTACAAACATCACTAGGTTCTATCAGTATTGTGATTACCGTTGTGCGTTGTGTTAAATTAGCTGAGCTTTTCGAAGATTGCATGAATACTGACTGGAGTAATATATTTCTTACCTCAGATACAAACAATCAAATCGAGCATCTTACGGTTAACTTTAGCTTTCTTTATGATAAGCATAATCCGTTGAAAACCCGCCGAAAGATAATTCATGCGAACTGTCCATGGATGAATGATTGTATTCTAAGGCCGTGTGTGAATTGCGTTAAAATGTGTGTTAAAATTTAACCCGCGTTAAAATTTGACACTAATGAGGTGAATAAAATGGGTTAAAATTTATTGAGCTGTGGAGCAGGTTAAAGTGTGTAAAAATTTGACGTTTCTAGTGATATAGAAATTTGCTCTTGCTTTTGCATTCAATTCAAATACCAACGAAATATGAATCAAGAAAAAAAAAACGAAGGCAGGCTGGAAAACCATACCTACATTAAATATTAGTTTGAATTCAATCAATTTTTATAAATTCAATGCTTTTGTTTTCTAGGATCTCACAAAGAAAAAATAAAATTAATTGAAATTAGGATAAATCTGGACGAAAAAAACAAGATTTAATACAAAGTTCTTTAAATTTGTTTTTTTTCTAAACCAAATACGAATTTAATCTTTTGTTTCTTTTGAAATGTACATATGAAAGATATCAGCCATGAAAACTAATTCTCAGTTACTACACCGAATAAATCAATTAATCAAAATGGGAATTTTGTTTGAATATTTTTTATTGTTGTTTTAAAATATGGAATTAGAATCGAGAACAATAAAGGAAAAAGATTTTTTTCAGTTTCAGAGACTTCTTATTAACCCTGTTTTCTTAAAAATATGTTTTGTAAGAGAAATTATTTTTCCGTGAAAAAGAAAACCAATTTTTGTTCAGGGAAATTTCTTAAATTATCGAGGGAAATTTTTTTAACCGCCTAGGTTAAAATAATTATTTTAACGCAATTCACACAGCAAGTGGCTATATTTGATCCCACCTCAAACAAGACGTCAAATTTTAATCGTGGTAGAAGTTTTAACGCAAATTTTAACGCAATTCACACACGGCCTAAAAGCAATAAAAAAAAGGATTTACTATATCGTAGATGGAAAATGTATGGTTGTACTGGTATGCATAAAGAATACAAAGAATGGAGAAATCGTGTTGTGTGATTGATAATAAAAGCTAAACTAAATTTCTATAGCAATAAATTTAGTACTAATAGATCCTAGTCATTTTTCTGAAAGCAAAGCAAAGAAATAGGAATTTAAAAAAGTAATAATTTTGCTAATAGCAACAATATTGACCTTAATGAGCTTAACAGACATAAATAGTTTTCCCAGCAACGCCCATGACTCGTAAACCCTCTAGACCCATCAATCAAAATGATGACGGCTTTGCGGTCAACTACTTCGATGACTACATAGTTGGCTCACAAATTTTTAAAATAAGTATTAAATCAACTGGTTTGGATGGATTACACCCTGATTTTATTAAAACCTTGCTACCTTTTATCCTTTCCTATATAACACACATTTTTAAACCATCTTAATGACTTCAAATTTCCCTACTTTGTGGAAAAAAGCAAAAATAATTTCTTTTCCCAAAAAAGGTAGCTCTGAATATAGACCTACTGCTATCCTTTCATTTCTATCAAAAGTATTCGAAAGTCTTATGAATCAGCAGATCAAGATATATTTAAAAGACAAAAATATGCTTCATCCTATGCAATCAGGTTTTCGATCAGGTCATTGCTGTATTATAGCTCTCTTGAATGTTTCTAAAGACATAAGACAAGCTATTGACAACAATAAACTAACCATGCTAACTTACTTGAATTTTTAAAAGCATTCGACAGTGTTAATCCCAAAATAAGTACTATGCAATAATAGCCCAGTCATTATAGTAAGTTCACCTCGGAATTTGAGATACCCAGCTGTAAATTGGTATATGAACTTCTATTTTGACACCCTATAAGTTGTCTCAAAACCTACATACTGTAGGGTGTCAGCGTCCATTATAAGCCAAAGGTCAAAGGTCACAAAAACCCTTTATTGGTATATATCTCGTTTACTATGGGTTTTTGCTATTTGTGTCTATTACAATATTGTAGAAGATTAAATTCTCTACAACTTTCGCCTCAACAGTTTTTTTATACGTTGAACCGTTTTCCAGATAGAGACCGAGATAGAGATGCGCAAGGTTATAGCATAATTCTACGAAAAACGAAAATGAACTTTTTTTCAGCGCCCACTACTACGCACAATAGCCAAAGCCTGAACTTTCGGCTTCGGATAAGGTTTCGGCTTATTTCGGTCGTAGTTTTCTTAGCCGAATGTGGCTGAAGCCGCATTAAGTGGCTATGACACGACTTCTGCGCTTTTTAAAAAAGGGAAAAAAACTTTTTAAAAGCATTCGAGAAACTACCGAATTTGGATGAACTTGCTGCAGCATTTCAAGAAAAAAAAAATGTCCGATTCAAAAATGAAAATGGAATTCAAACGTTGTTGGCAGTCTATAATGCTCCTAAATCTGTGGCAAATATCCATCAATTTCGTTATTCACAGTACGTTAAGTCTACTAAATTTAATAAACCTGTACAGTTATTAAATATTCCGCCAACAAGTGCAGTAGCTCATCAACATTTAGTCGTGTTTTTTATCAAGTCCAAACTTGGTTAGGGTATGATTTGGAACCCCAGGAGTGGGGTTGGACAATGTTTGACGGATTCCTTGAACCAATTACGACACTTCTAAAACCTGCTCCAGAGGAATTGCTTAATACGATTTTTTGAAACTGCAAGGTTGGTTGTGGTTCGCTATGAAAATGCAGGAAGTCGGGGTTGCAGTGCTCTTTAGCTTGTGGCCAGTGTAATGGGCAAGCTTGTCTCAATGCTTCACCATATCTAACTACGACAAAAACATAAGACTTTTCTGTACTGAAGTTGGGGATCGATTCAGGGGCTGCAATGTTCAATGTGTGTCACTAAACATTCCAGCATCTGAAGATCGTCCATGTGCACCGACTTCTACCATGATGAATTCAGAATTCGCATCAACAATAGCCATCAAAATAACTTAAAAAAACTTTTTATAATAGAAAAACTGAGAACCAGTTCCTGGCAAAGATTAGCTCGCTGAATATGGGTGAGCCTTCCCTTCTTACTAAATCTCACCTCCTTTCAAAAAGAAATATCGTGAGGATTTCTCATACCACCACAAAACCTCAACTCACCCTAGGCCATAACCATAAGGCTTTGGTGTTGGCTTTTCCTAACCCTCCTGGAGTCCCATCGGCCATTGTGGTCGATCGCAACATGGTCAATTTAGTTGACGATAGATTGATCTGGGGATCGCCATCTACCTTTATGAAATTTGAGATGCTGGAAACGTGTACGTACTACTAACAACAAGATTCAGCCCCGCAGCAAAATCAATTCAACAAAAATTTATCTGTTCACTTTCTGACCTTTTGATTGTCCTTTTGGATGATAACTCGAAACATTGTTCGCTTTCCCAGGTACACGTGACGCAACATCCAAAACACTCAATTTGCAAAAGGCTTCTGTCGAATGATGTATGAATTTAGCGGGAAATTTACAGATCATCATCTTATCTCCAAAAGTAGTTCCTCATTCAAAAACAAAATTATAGAGATCATACATTTGGTATTCCCCAGCAAAAAAGAACTGGATTTGCTTATAATTGAACTGAATCAAGATTAACCTGCTAACAGACGATGTGAGTGTTTATTTTCTAAAATGATGGATGCATCATCATTAACGAAATAAGTTCTGAGAGCCAGAATTAGCACTTCTCCATGGCTCCTGGCTTATAATACTGGTTATAACACATTGAGCTGCTGAACTGTGTAAGGAGACGAAAGAGTAGGTAAAGACAAAGGCCCACACAATCGAGAACCATTTAAAGTGCAATCGGTTACTAAACTATTGATCTATAGCTTGTCGACAATTCGACACAGCTTGCATGAGCGAATGTGCATCTAACATTTTTGGCATCATAAAAAGAAAAAGGAAATTCACAACAAACAATAATTTAACTCATGACATAAATGAGTTAAAAAGAAAAAACTCAGTTTAAAAGCTCAGTAGCTTGAATCTTAATCTTATTTTGTATTATCAGCCAGGCTTACTAAGCTTTTTCTTGCTATTCAATTGGTATATAGAGAGTAACTTGATTTTTGTTTACGTTTACGTAGGTAGAGAACTAGATAGAGATAGAGAGGGAGACTGGTTTTAGTAATGCTCATCTCTTTTATACATCATCTTGCAGCGATACCACTTTGCTTCAATTCAAGTAGATCGGTTAAAATACAAAAACCTAAAAAGAAAGAAATTTGTTCTAAGACGCAAACTTTGATCGGAATACACCGATACTTATTAAATTTACTGCACTCAGATGCAGGGAATTTTATTTCCAAGTGAATGAACAAGTCATATTGCACTTGGAAAAATAAACAAAATTTTTGTCTGGCAATACTATACCGTCTGCAGACGGTCATGACTAAAACTAAATTATATTTCAATTTAACACTTTTCGCGCCTAATCAAAAACACAGTTTTTCTTCGCTGGATTAATCAATCGAACAGTGGAACTTTGAATGCACTGAGTTGAAGGGCTTGGCGACTACGGTTATTTCTGTCAAGGTCTGGGAAATCAGACGCGAAAATTATTTTTAATTGTGGTGCTCAAATTTTAAAAAAATATATTTTTCTACAGCCCAGAATTTTTGTGGAAATCAATGTGAATATTGTGTTTGATAATTTATTTGTGTCTATAGACGGTCTTAGTGGCTTAATTGAAAAAAAATTTCCCCTGCCTAAATTTACCTTTGTGTTCTTTCGTCAGTATACAGGGTGTTCCGTACTTCGTGTATTATCCTTTGGGGTCTTTCTTGGTCATATTCTAGGAAAAAAAAAATTTTACAGTAAAGCTCAGTTCTCAACTTTGATATCACTTTTTGACAATTTAAGAAAAGGCTAACTTTGATGTACTATGACCTATGTTAAATTCGATATCTCTGTCAATACTAATGGTAGAGAACTAATCATAGCCTTAATTTTTTGTAGAAATAACAACCTTTAAGACTGTATTTAAGTTTAGTTTTCATAGGTTAAGGGTTGCCAGATTTTCAATTTTAAGTGCTGTTCAAATTTTCTTCCCGAAACAAAGTTTTGACTTTGAGGTAATTTTTTTGCAGAAAATGCCTGGTAAATATGGAGTTTCTTTATTTTTTACAGATGAACTAAACAATAATAAAAAAAAACTTATTAATAAGTGCACTCAAAAACCCATAGATTTTATGATATCTGAAAAAATACAAAATGGGTAAAATTAAAAAAAAAAAAAAGATTTTTAAATTTGAGGTTTGTTTGAATAAAACAATAATATGGGCACTTTTAGTAGTTTTTTATGTATTTAATACAAATACAATTAAAACAAGTGCTCAAAGTGCCCTATTTCGTTTTGAATGCATGCCAGAGCCCTTTTTTGAATTTCATTGTAGGTGTTTGCTCTCGATAACCGATTGCTTAGAGCAACTGGATTCTTCAGTGTTTGTGAATGCAATTAACTTGTCGATGAATGTTAGCAATCTGAGTTTGAATACAATTGATTCTTCCCAAGGAATTTGTACTGCATCTCCAAATGAAGAGGTGACAGCAACTCTACAGCATGGGCTGCTATTTCTGAGGAAATATCTGAACCAGAAATCAGAACGCTGTTAAAGCCAAGGAAACGTGCTCGGTCCCCATTACCATGTGCAGAAAACTCAGACTGATTACTGACGATTTAATAGATCTGGTAAGTATGGAAACGAATCGAGCTGCAATCACAGAGAACTAGAATACACCATTGAAAGTCGATAAGCACGGAACTCGTCGCTCACATAGGAGTTCTGAGTTTTATGTTGATTTTCCGTTTACCCATGGATTTCGACACATACCAAACTACATGTCGAAGAATGAATTTAAACAGATAAAAAATTATCTTTCAATGATGAATCAAAACGGGTAAAAAAAGGTGATGCCGGATATGATCCCATTTTTCGAATAAGAAAAGTTTCAGCATATTTGATTGAGCGCTTTGATTCTGTTCCTTAAAATGCTCGTTTATGTATTGAAGAACAAATGTGTTCAACCAAAATGGCTCATCACTTACGCCAATATTTGCCGGACAAACCGCATCCATCCAAGCCGCAGGTGTAAATTTTTTTTTTGTGTTACAGCAATGGCTACTCGTATCGATTTGAAATATATGTAATGGTCTTCGAATAAAAACACAAGATATGGCAACCAGAATTTTTTACCATCTTCTGGACATGGCAATAACAAACGGATTCGTTTTGTATCGGAGACTCAACTCAGAAAAAGATTTATCTGCTGATGATAAGGCGAAAGACATGACTTTGAATATGTATGAGTTTCGCTTGAGCATTGCGAAAGAGCTCTGTGCTGCTTCTGAATAGCGATCCGTTAGCCGTCCACTATCCGCCGCACACCCAAACACTAGCAATTGTGTTGGTAAAATAACAACTCATCCTGTGGCCAGATCTGATGTCAGATTTGATCGTATAAATCATTTTCCAGAATGGGGATCGAAAAAATCGTGTAAATTGTATAAGAAATCAGAAACACACACGTTCTGTACGAAATGTTACATCCAACTGTGTTTTTCGAAAGGCAAAAACTGTTTCACCAATTACCACGTAGCTTAATAATTTGTTACTATTAACCTGGTAAGTTCTATTTTTTAAAAACTTTACTATAAATAAAAAGAATTTTTTGTACTAGATTATTATAATATAACATAATTGTGTTTATACCTTACCATAACTAATCCAGTCCACAGACGGTCTTTCATTTTTCCCACCAGGTGCTTCCAGGTATTTTTTTTTCGAAAAACGGACTTCAATTTCGTGTTTTTAAGCCTAAGAAAGCAAAACTCTCGTAACATTAAACTTCGTATTTTGATTTCAGTGGGTTAAGGGCTAAGTATGCTCAAAGAGCGATCAGGTCTCCCGGCTTGCCGGGACTTAAGCCAAAATATGTTTCCATTTATTTACCATTTGGCTAGAGCCGATTAAATAGATCTAATTCATAAAAATTATTTCAAATAAGATCAATTTCTGCATAAAATGTTGTATAAATATTCAACATGTGACTCAGATGAATACAATAGTTCTTATGAGCGATTTAACAAAAAGTGGCTCAATTCTACCGCCTTTCCCCAACTTTTATCTTGTTTTGTTGAGTTAGAAGGGCTTAGTATTGATTTTTTTTTGTGTTCAGTAGCAAAATCCATTGCTGAGTTGGTGATTGTATTGCGTACCCTAGGCTACTCTTGCTTGTGCGTTTTTATTTCGAACATGTTTTAAGTTAAAAAAAATAGACCTTCGGTAACCTTGTCAAACATCTATTTGTATCGCCATTGGATTAGCTACTGATTACATATCAGTGATGCCAAATAATTATATCCACAACTATTTTGCCTTGGCTTACGTGCCACTGATTGCATTTATACGCCACTCAAGAATTCAAGAATTTACAGAACGGGTAATAAGCCGAGTAAATACTGTTAGAAAGCATTTAGTACTCACGTGTCTAAACTATCATTTAAAAACTATTTTACAAAATTTAACAAGAAAACGACACTTTTTAAAAATCTACATTTCTACATACTTCACTTTTAATACCAAATCTGCTTCGACTTATTTCTGTGAAGTGACAACGCTAATCATCACAATTTGCCTATTGACTGACTCAAAATGAAAAAAAATAAGAGATAATCTGGTATTAATTATCTCACTGGCTATTTAACAAGAAAAAGAAACATGTTCAGTTGTATTCGAAAATAGATCGGTGACGGTCAGTTTGTTTATTTGTTCCCTTGCAAATGAAGAATATAATATAAAATTTTTATATTCACGGAGGTGTTTTTATAAGTGATAATATTTAAAAATAGGTTATTTGAAGTAAATGCCATCAGTTCATTCTTCATTGTTAACTTAAGACTAAAACAAGAAAGAAAAACAAGATGACGATAGTAGCTGCATTGCTTGTGTTGATAATTGTTCAGCTGTCGAGTGGGCAAAGTATGGGCTTTAAAAATTTTGACCAGAACTGAAATCATTTCAATAATTTTTGAAAACTTTTCAAAGACACTTGCAGGGATCCCAATAACAGAGCTGGAAGTTGTATCTCTATACACAATTGTCCAGCTATACTAACTCTCATTCAGAAGCGACCACTTTCGGAAGCAGATAGACGGTTCGCCCAACGATCTCAGTGTCAGAATGGAGCCGGTCAGGCACCACATGTTTGCTGCGCTTCTACATCAACACCAAGAACTGATCCATCAACAACAGTAAGTGGTAATGGAGAAGGGCTTATACTGCCGACCCTTCCTAGATGTGGACAAGCCGCTTCTGGAGAACGGATCTACAGTGGCAATGACACTCTTTTAGATGAGTTCGCTTGGATGGTACTTCTGGAGTATGTCACAAGTGAGTCAATTCAAAAGTTCATTTTAAACCAGCTTACGAATCTTGGAAATCCCAATCAGATAATAACCAGCGCGTTTTGAATTGTGGGGGCAGTCTTATCAATCAGAGGTACGTGCTAACGGCAGCTCATTGCGTGACTGGAACTATTTTAAGAGAAGTTGGACGATTGTAAGTTTGTACGCCAAGCGCTAGATTGTTTTGCATATATGTATGTTGTTGTGAAAATAATGAATTCTTTTGAAGAGACCGGGTTCGTTTGGGTGAATATGACTTGTCCAAAGATGTCGACTGCGTTAAGAATGACTGTGCCGACCCAGTCTTGAATATAGAAGTAGAAGAGTCAATACCACATCCCGAGTACGATGATACAAGTCCACACAGACATAATGACATTGCTCTCGTGCGGCTCAAAGATGTTGTGACTTACACAGATTTCATCAAACCAGTTTGCCTACCGTCGGCAATGGGAGTGCAGAAACAACTACGAACTGGTACTAATTTAATTGTAGCCGGTTGGGGAAGAACACTGACATGTAAGTAAATAAGTAGGTACTTTTGTTTGCATGAGTCACTTCAACATAATGGCTGTTTGCGTTACCGGTTTTTGTTTTTGATTGAAAATGAGCATTGCGATAAGCCAGCTAGAAATTCACTTGTTAATGAATGCATTCAAAAAAATTCAGTTCTCCATATAATCAAATTTTTCATGTTGACTGTTAATGAATTCTCAAGATAATGTCTGTCCAACCACATGCCAAAAAAAAGTTATATTAAATGAAAAACTCAGTTTCGATGGATGCACGCAATTTCTTTGAAGTATGTTTTCATTTTGTCACTTGACAGCAAAACTTTCGAAATTGATCAACTTAAAACAGAGGTACATATAACATATATTTACTAATTCGTTATTTGTTTTTGCAGCACGCCAAAGCAACATAAAGCAGAAATTGTACGTACCCATCAACGATTTCCAGGAATGTGTTCAAAAGTTTGCAGCAAAACGTATACAGCTTGGCTCAAAACAATTTTGTGTAGGAGGACGTTTCAGTGAGGACAGTTGCGATGGAGATTCTGGTGGGCCACTTATGAGCGGAGAGGATACAACCAACTATGCAATTGAAGGTGTTGTCTCTTTTGGCAATAGATGTGGACTTGAAGGCTGGCCGGGTATTTACACTAAGGTAGCTGATTTCGAACCTTGGATTAAAAATACTCTTCGAGCGTGAAATGTGATAGCAAAATTTTGGGAAACAATAAAAGCATTTAATTAATGTCCAACTTTGATGTCTTTTTTTGTGCTGTGTACACGATAGTGAAATTCTTAAAAGTAAAAGAGAAGTGTAGGTACCTACTGTCGAGGAAGTTGTATGAATGTTTAGACCACAGAGTATAACCAGAGAGTCCACTTCAGCAAGGTAGTGCGTTTTGCCTACAAGCTAAACTAAACCGGATGCCCGAACCCGGATGCCCTCAATGGCCTTCACTTACCACAGCCGCCATTGTGTGCGGTCGTCAGTTGAGTTTGAAAAGTAAAAAAATTTTGTTTGGTTGCAAAAAAATCGATAATTTTTAATTTTCATACAGCCTAGAACTTAGAAAAATGAATTTAAGTTTGCAGGAATTAACTTTTTTTTCCATTTTGACCAGTACATATTTCGCTCAAAAAGACAAAAATTAGTAAAATAAATTTCATACCGATGCAGGCGTTTCGTTAAGTTTTTACAGTTCATACTAGTGAGCACAGAGCCTCAAACTCAGAGATATGACGCCATATTGAATTCGTGTTGAAAAATTTTTTGTGGGTTTTTCGGGTTGAAGGGGTGGAAGTGGATACTCTGTATTATCTACTCTGTGGCTGAGACCTGCTTTTTGATTTCAAAGTGAATATAATAGGTTTGTTCGTTGAAGGTTGAAGCCCTAGGGTCGCCCTGGGGTCGACACAAAGCGTTTTTTGAGAAACGTAAAGTCGCCCTGAATGTCAAATTGAGTGTTTTTTGAGCCCTGGGGTTGACCTAGGTTTTCCATCAACTCGCCTTAGCTTTTTGCTGTTGCGAGTTGAGGGCTGTCAAATGGCAAGTATTTTTCTTTTAATGACAGGGATGTGGTGATTTGTGGTTTGGCGTTTCTTGAGGACTGGAAAACCCAGGTTTTTTTGACAATTCATAGGGTTTTCAGGAAAACCTGGGTCAACCCTGGGAAAGTTCAACGAACAGACTTAACCTTAGACCCGTGTACTATAAAATTTCTACATATCGTGCAAACGGGGACTGTGTGCCCAAGTGTAGTTTTCATACAAAATGTGAGGTACGTGTGCTGAAAAGGGCGATTTTAATTTAAAAAACAACAAATCATTTGACAAAGTTTATTACATTTCATATTTATTTCATATTTCATACATTTCAAGATTATTAGAAAAGTAATTTAAGTATATAATACATATGCAGTGAATAACCATGGAAGTTAAGTTTTTACAAATTATTTGATTAATTTTTTTTTTTTTTTTTAACTGTAATTTTGTTTAGAAACATTTTTGTTTTTTGTTAGTTTTTTTGACAAATAATTTAATTTAATTTAATTTATATATCTCACTGATGATGGAAGCATTGCTTCTGAAATGTGCATTTGAGGAAATATAAAAAGTGTTTTTTACTGCTTAAAATTGTATTAATCTCTTTATTTATTAGATAAAAAAACACGTGGAATATCTCTACTACAAAACTCATCAATTATGGCTAACGTGCTTCAAGAGATACAAAAATCAAAAAATAGATACATGAAACTGAGGACAAAGATTAAATATTTGCAAGCAGATATATTTTTTCTTAGAAGATGTAAGAAAAAGAATGTATTTCCAAATTTTATTCAACTTTGGGGTCCATCAAATTCTGAAAATAAGGGAATTATAGAGAAAGCTATTTGTGCAGGACAGAAAATGTGGCTAAATCTTGAAATCAAATCTAAGTACTCAAAGCTGTCTGTAGTTGAACGTGAAGCATATTCCCTTCATCTATATCTCAGCAATAAACTAAATCACGCAGGAAATAATCAACTACAAATAATGGAACAATCAAGCGATTGGAATAATTTTATTATATATGTTCAAGATACAGTTGACTGTAAATTTGGTAAGAAAAAACAAATCTTAATTAAAAAATTCAATAATTTAATAGGTAGAGTCAATTATGATGAGCGAAAGAAGATTTTTAAGGAAGTAGAACCAGTAGAAGATTTTGTAAAAAATTTTTCAAGTTTGGAATTTACAACAAATGAATTGGAGTTGCTTAATAGAGGATTAAATTTTGCATTGCAACCAACAAAAGAAAAAGCGATCCAAAGTGCTTTGATTAACATTGAAACAGCTCTGAAACATTTCAATGATCCTGATGATAAAGTTAGAGTAAGGTCCGAAGCTTTAGATAGAATAAATTTGAACGATCTACCGAACATGACTCCTAAAATGAAAAATTTTAGAGGAGCAGCGAAAAGTTTAAAAGAAAAGAAAACTTCAGTTATCTTCAGTAAAGCTGATAAAAGCAATAATATTGTAATACTTGATAAACAAGAATATATTGAAATAACTGAACAATTTATAAGAACTGGACCTTATGAAGAAGTATTTTTAAATCCTTTACCAGGAATGATAAGGAGAACTAAAGAAGCTATCAAAAAAGCGGTCAAAGTTTTTAATGATCCTACATTATCAAGGAAATTAAATGTTTCAAATCCAATTTTACCAAGATTATATTCTCAGTTGAAATTACATAAACCAGGAAAACAAATAAGACCAATTACATCAACAACTGGATCAATATTATCAAAACTTGAATGTTGGTTATTAGAAAAACTGAATAATCTCCCAATCAAATTTGAAACAGCAGCTATAAAAAATGGAATTGAATTTGCAGAAAAAGTAAAGAACTTCAAAATAGCTAGCAACGAGATTCAAGTCTCATTTGATGTTGTTTCATTATATCCAAATGTTCCAATTGATGAAACTTTAGTTTTTCTGAGAAACTGGCTGGAAAGAAATGCACTTAAGCCAGAAGAAATAAATGAATTTGTAATACTTACTAAACTGTGCATGGATGAAAATTGGTTTCAGTTTAATGAAAAGTTTTACAGACAAAAATTTGGCTGCAGTATGGGATCACATATGAGCCCATTTTTAGCAAATTTATTTATGTCGCATATAGAAACTGAAATGAAAAATCAATTTAATTTTCCAAGAATTTGGTTAAGGTATGTAGATGATATATGGGCGATAATCAAAAAACATGAACTCCGACAGTTCATTAACAAATTAAATAGAACTAAATACCCATCAATAAAATTTACATATGAAGAAGAAATTGAAGGGAAACTAAATTTTCTGGATTTAAGTATAACTAGGAATGGAGACAATTTCGAATTGGATATATACAGAAAACCAACGAATACTCTGAGATACATTACATCAGACTCGTTCCATTCCTTTGAACATAAGATGTCAGCTTTTCACTCAATGATTTTTAGAGCTCTAAATATTCCAATGACAATAGAAACAAAAATAAAAGAATTCCAAAAAATTAAAGATATAGCCAAAATTAATGGATATACTGAAGAGTTAATTGAAGATTTAACAATTGCACATAGAAGAAAACAAGAATTGAGAAATTATACAACTTTAGATCTAATAAGGAATGAAAGAAATGAAGAAAAGAAATATTCAAAATTTTATTTCTATCCAGAAATAACATCTAAGATAAAACCAATCTTTAATAAATATAACATCCGTATGAGTGAGTGCAGCGAAATAAAAATAAAAAATCTGATTGGAGGATCTAAAGATAAAATTGAACAGCTTCAAAAATCAGGAATTTATTCTATCGGATGTAATGACTGTGCAAAAGAATATATAGGACAGACAAGAAGACCTATTCTAAAAAGATTTAAAGAACATTTTGCACATCTTAAATATAATGAAAAAGAAAAGTCAAGTGTTGCAGAACATATGCTAGAAAATAGTCATAGTTTTAGTTTGCAAAATTTAAAATTAATAAGAAATGTAAATAGCAATTATGAATTAGATGCTTTTGAATCTTTTTATATATTTAAAAACAAAAATAATCTTATGAATAATGATGATGGACCAATCAAAGATTCAATATTCAAAAAATTTTTCAATAGATTCAACTCAACTCAACTGTAATTTTGTTTAGAAACATTTTTGTTTTTTGTTAGTTTTTTGACAAATAATTTAATTTAATTTAATTTATATATCTCACTGATGATGGAAGCATTGCTTCTGAAATGTGCATTTGAGGAAATATAAAAAGTGTTTTTTACTGCTTAAAATTGTATTAATCTCTTTATTTATTAATTTTTATTGAAAAATGATATAAATATATTATATTACAATTGAACAGAATAATGAATAAGCATAAAAATATTGTATGCAGGTAATAATGTATGTATCTACTTCTACATATATTTAAGTTGGACTGTGTCTTCTTCGCCGTGTTGTTGATGGTCCCGTGGAGGTAAAGAATAGAAAAGTGTCGCCATCTTCATCTCCGTCACCATGAGCTTCTTTACCCATAGCATTTTTGGCACACTCATACATAGTGCTTTGTGCATGTAGCTTTATAGCATAAATTGCAAACCGCTGTGGTCTTGTTATCCTTTTTTGTAGCTTTACAAGCTTCGCAGCGCTGTTTCAATGTGTTTGATCTGGTTGCTGGTAACAAAGGTACTGTTTGGATCTCGTAACCCATCAGTTTCAAGGCTGTTTTCACATTTGCTTGAAGCGTTGGTATGGCGATACGATTTTGTATATGCTTGTCTGCAAGTTCTAGGGCTAGTTCTTTCAAGAACCTTTTTCTCTTATCGGACCTTTTCTTGTATGTATACCATGTGGGTTGGCATATGTCAAACAACCTATAAGCAGCACCACCAGCACAGTCAAGCATATTATAGAATACCGTTGTCGGCCAACGGTTAGTTTTTCGCTTACAGGTGTACACGGTCACCATTCGGTCCAAAGTATCAACCCCACCCTTTGTTGAGTTATAATCTATGATGACTTCTGTTTTTTGTGTTGCTTCATCTATTTTGTCCTCATGATGAGTATAGTAGAAAGCTGGGAGTTTAGTTTTTAGTTTATTTCTTAATAAAAGTAACAGAAATAAGAGGAAAACTTGTCCCTGGTCCTTTTGAATTCTTTATCACCTGGAGTAAAGATCTTTGGTAGTTGCGGCTTACAGCTTTTTATTGTGCCAACTGTTGTTGTTTTTCTAGTCATCAAGTTCAAGGCCAACGGTACTGAGGTGAAATACTTGTCCGTCGTTATGTTGTAACCCTTGTCCAGATACTTGTCAGCTAGTCGAATCAAGAGTTGATGAGATATACCCTCAGATCGATTTTCACCCGGTTGCTGACCGACATATACTTCTCCTTGAAGGGGGTAGTTGGTTTTAGCATCCACAATCCAAAATATTTTTACTTCGTATTTGTCAGGCTTATTGGGCATGTACAATTTGAATGGGCATCTTCCCCTTGTACCAACCAGCTGCTCATCGATGGTAAGCTCTTTCGAAGGATAATAAAAAGCAACCAGGTTGCTTTGAAACAAGTTCCACACATGCCTAAACGAAGCTAGCTTATCAGTTTGAAGTCGAAAAGCTCGGGTTCTTCCATCATCAAATCGAATAAATCGGCTTATTTGTTCAAACCTCCCTAAAGACATAACTACGCGGTAAAAGGCCATGTTGCTCTGATGGAAAAGATCTTTTGCCTCTACACCGTAAGCTTTTTCAACACCAGCGTATAGCAGTATGGCAATGTAGGCAAAGATCTCATCCTCTGTTACCACCGACGCATTACCTTTGTTTCGTTTGACAATCGATTTTCCTCATACACTCTTTTTGCTTTTCTATTTATTTCCAAGACTATATTTTCCATAATAGCTGTAGTCACCAACGACTTGAAACAATCAGCTTTATTAGCAAATGTCTTCGAACATGTAGCACCCTCATGGCTCAAGCGTTCATTGCGATCTCGATTTGCTCTACGTTTTTCGACTTCATCTGGCATTGACCACCAAATGTCATTGAATTTCATATTTCGGGACGTACATATATCGCATTCCTCGATTCGGGGCACAAGCAAAGCCTCGTTTGGCTCGTAGTTCGGATCATCAGCATCTGAGAAACCTGCACCGACATCACTGTCGTCACCTTCAGAGTTATTTTCATGAACTCTTTCTTCTTCGTCAACTGCTTCATCCATAACGCGACCATAATTTTCGTCAAAAAATTCCAGCTCTGCATTAGTCAAATCCCGACTTGATGATACATTTAGCAGGAATAGTATGCGACTCATATCATCCATATTCTAAAAAATCCATGAATTACAAAAAGTAACTAACCTTACACAAGTTTTTTTACTTTCTTCAAAATAATTTTTGAGGTATCTAAAACAAATCACTTTTCTTGCTAATTTATTTGATTTGTTTGCAGCCTTATTCTAATAAACAATAAAACAACAACAAACTTGATAAAAGTTGAAAAAGAATAATTCTCACATAATCTAATATAAAAATGCACTCCAAACTCAAATGGGCACTGAGTGCCCACATACACCATATCGGCTTTTTTCTTTCGCGACCATGGCCTGCCTAGATTTTATCAACAAAATCAATAATTCAAAGAGTTCATTTTCGTGTACTTGGACACTGTATGCTTGTGGGAAAAATACCTTTAGGCGTGTAACATAGCCGTTTATAGGTTTGAGTGCCCATAGAAATTTGAAAACTTCTATGGGCACTCAGTGCCCAGTACACGGGTCTAAGGTTAATGTATCAATTCTCATATCACTAGTATGTGTGTATTGAAATGTTGACATTTGCCAATTTACTATTTGAAGAATACATACGCAAATAAGATTGAAAAAGAAATCTACTCTACATTCTAACATTTTGATGGAGTAATGTGTGTTATTTGGTTTAATGTTTGTTTAGGTCAGAATTGACGTGAACTTGAAGCTTGTTATCAAATAGCCTCGTCTGTTATCATAAAAACAACAAGAATGTTTCCTGAAATCTTAAACTGTGACTATTTTGCAGTTGCAATGAACATTTGAAATGGAAAACTAGAAAAGTATTCTACAGACGTTTATAAATAATCAAGAAACCTTTTAAAAGAAATACCTTAGAAGATTCCGTAGATGGGAAATAAGAGTGATAGTAGGTTCGTTCGTTGAAGTCCAGGGGTCGCTCAGTTTTTTTTGATACCTGGGGCCTGTTTCACAGACCATACAACACTACATTTCATACAAAATTTTAAACAACAATTTAAAACTTGTACATACATAGGTATATCAAATAACTACAATTTTCTGTTTCACAGATTTCATTGGAAAGATTGTATGATGTTTTGAATTGTTGTATGATTTGACAGATAATATTGCTTCTAAAACAATTCAATTTTCTCAACAAAAATTATTATAAATGCTTGCGTGACATGACATTATACAACATACGAAAAAGGATGGCGAGCGAACATGAGTTTAATTTATTTGATAGAGACGATATAGTGACAATGATGATGTATGATGAATATGAAGTAGTGGAGCCCAGGAGGCTAAACTTGCAGTTACTAAAACGTCATGGGGATTTATTGGATTGTGAAGTTTACGTTCTAAAACGAAAAAAAGTGAATGGAATTTTCCATTTTAGTGCGACGATGAGCGTGTGTAAAAAAAACACTCGCATTATAATACTCGAGCGCGTCAGAATAATTCATAGATCATAGAGTATACGCGCTTTGTCTTTCTGATAACCGATAAATAAGTAAGTAGTAAGTAGGTAAGTAAGTAAGTCACAAATTCATTTATTTATCCATTATTTCATCGAGTTAACATAATGCATGAATTTTTTAGCTATGGCTCAGCTGTAGCAAACATAATTTTTAAAAAGGTACAATTACTATTGATTGTATAATTGTAAATAATATAAGGTACATATTTAATGAATAAACTTGCAATTGAACATATTCGGTTACCAATAACATTCTATAGGTACTTGGAGATTACTTCCAAAAATGTGCTTTGTGTTTTCCAGTCGCACTCGTTGCGTATTTTAAGGGTGTCTTGCATTTAAAGACTATGTTTTTCAAAGAAGAAAAGTCTGGGTGGTTTAAATTGAGTGCCGATCAGTTATCAATCTGAGTGCATTACCTACATATCATCTCCTCTCCCACACCACTCGCATAGTCTCGTTGGCTGCACATATTTCTTCTGTTCGATCTTATCGTATCGAGGCAGTGTGTGCAGGCAATGAGGCTGTGAGTTTGCAAGATGAATAGTCAATCAACGGTGTTGATTCCGTTGGTTAACTAAAATCAAGTTGCTGGCTGGGCATAACACCGCTAGTATTTTGTTTTTGGTTTTCCAACTAGATCTTCACTTGTTGATTGGACTTAGATTAATCGTTTGCGTTTGATACTATGTTTTGTGTGTTTTTGTGGATCGTAATGTCGGGTAAGTTTAGAGTCGATTTTAGCAATATTAGGGGGTTGCGATCGAATTTTTTTTCTGTTTACGCTAACACTACAAAATGCAGGCCAGCTGTTTTGGCATTGAGTGAAACTCAAAAGGGTGTTGATTCTGATTCATCAGAGTTCAACCTGCCTGGGTATAGCTTAGTGCCATTATTCTTTGCTTCTCATGGCCTCGCCGTATATGTTCGAAATGATATTGCTTACCAGCTTCTACCACAATACGGCCTCTGTTCTAATACGAACTTTAATTTCATGTGGTTAAAATTCATCGTCCGTAAGCATATCATTGATTATTGTTTTATTTATAGAAGCCCCAATTTAGACAGCAATTCAACCCCTAACGAGTTTGATGCGCTATCTGACTCTATAATAAGAATTGTTTCCCTTTATCCTCACACTGGAATAGCAATTGCGGGCGATTTCAATGTACACAATTCTGGTTGGCTTCGACATTCTGGCCAGACATACACCCGAAGGAAAGGGTGTTGAGATCTTCGCTGAGTTTAACCAGTTAACTGAACTTGTTGATGAGCCCACTCGGGTGCCAGATATTGAAGGCCATGCGCCCAAACTACATGGTTGTAGTATCATCTCCTTTAGGCAAATCGGACCATTGTGTCATATCGGTAGATTTTTCGCTTTCCGTCACGGTAAAAAAAGATAAAGTCCCTAAAAGAACTGTGTGGCAATATGAGAACGCCAGTTGGGACGGCCTGAATAATTTCTTTCGAAATTTTAATTGGTCATTGTGCTTTCTCTACGGAAACGTTGATGCATCAGCTGATATGATATCTAACGTAAATCTCAACGGCATGAGAAATTTTGTTCCTCACAGAACAAAAAGTATCATCCCCAAAGAGAATTCGTGGTTTGATTCAAGCTGTAAAGAGGCGATTAGAGATAGAGAAAGAAGTTTTCGAAAATTTAAAGACAGCTCCACTGTAGAAAACCGAAATTTGTTCAAACGGGCCAGATATATCTGTAACGCTCAGATAAAAAGGACTACCTAAGTTTTTACATGACCAAAAAGTAAGGCAAAAAATACAATTGGTTCCAAAAGGAAGAAAAAACTTTTGGTCTTTTGTGAAGAACATTAAGAACTCGACCACGTCATCGGTCCCAACGCTCTTTTTCAATGACTCTCCGTATGTCAGCTCCATCGACAAAGCCAATTTGCTGCCAACTCGACACTTCCTTAGAGCATATTGGCTCCACCTGAGCTCGAGGCTGCAAATTCTTTGATGAAGCAGATATTCTTTCGAACTCGCTCGGTTGCGAGAGTCCTCAAAGATCTCAACATACATAAATCCGTTGGTCCAGATGGTATCCCCGCCGTTATTCTGAAGAGGTGTTCTTCTACGTTGGCAAAACCACTGCGTAAACTTTTCCATCTTTCCTATTCTGCTGGGATTTTTCCGAGCAGATGGAAAACTGCATTTGTCAAGCCGGTCCCTAAAAAAGGCGAATCTTCCTCCCCTTCCAATAACCGTCCAATTGCACTTACGTCCCTTCTTTCCAAGGTCATGGAAACGTTGATAAACCGTCAACTTATGAAATATCTTGAAGAACGAAAGCTTCTTAATGACCGTCAGTACGGCTTTCGTAGCAAACGGTCCACTGGTGATTTGATGGCATATCTCACCGTAAAGTGGAACCAATCTTTACATTGTTTTGGAGAAAGTAAGATTATTGCGCTTGATATTTCTAAAGCATTTGATAGAGTTTGGCATCAGGCTCTTTTTTCGAAAATGCGTGCTTTTGGTATCGATCAGTCTCTTCTTCGTTGGATTATAAATTACATTTCCGACCGTTCAATGCAAGTTGGGTTGGATGGCTTCAAGTCTGATACCCACTTCATAAATGCTGGTGTGCCCCAAGGCTCCGTTTTGTTTCCGACTCTCTTCCTCATTTTCATTAATGATCTCTTGTCTGAAACTTCTAATCCGCTTAACTGTTTGGCTGACGACTCGACCCTCAGTTTTTCATATTCATTTCCAAATTCACGTCCCTGCTCTTCGGATGTGGAACTGGAACGGATGCGTATGATAAGCTCATTGAATTCTGACCATGACAGCATTGTTGCATGGGGTCTTAAAAACCGACTAGAATTCAATGCTTCGAAAACTCAATGCTGTCTCTTATCGTTGAAGATTAACATTCCCCCATTGCCATTATCCATCAATGATACCTGCATCGAGGAAACCGAAAAGCTGTCAGTACTTGGTATGTGTGT
Source organism: Melanostoma mellinum (assembly GCA_914767635.1). Lineage (NCBI taxonomy): Eukaryota > Metazoa > Arthropoda > Insecta > Diptera > Syrphidae > Melanostoma > Melanostoma mellinum. The sequence goes on from OU612060.1 coordinate 152,650,461, forward strand.
AAACGATGATCTTCGTTGGAATGACCACATATTTGAAGTCGCCAAAAACGCTGCTAAATGCTTAGACTTCTTGAGACGATGCAGGAAGTTCTTGACCCCTTCTGATCTGGCTACAATTTATAAGGCCTTCATCCGACCAAAACTGGAGTATAACTCCCATAACTGGTCAGGTGCTTCTCAAACATCTTTGCACCTACTTGATAGGGTACAAAATAGAGCGTTTAAATTGATAGTTCACCTATCAACCGTAGAATCGATTGATTCTATTGAACATCGTCGAAATGTTATCTGTCTCTCTCACTTCTATAGCTTTTTTCACAAACAGTGCTCTAGGGAAATAGCCAGCTGCTTCCTCCCCTGAAACAATTTAGCTGCAACACATGCCTTGCTAGGAATGCTCATCAGTTTTACCTTGAACCCAACTTCGGACGTACAGTCAAGTATAGAGATTCATACTTTAGTCGCACCACCCGTATGTGGAATGCTTTACCTGGCTCTGGATTTCCCCTCCATTACGATTCACAAAGATTCAAAAGCAACGTGCATCGGTGTCTCCTAATAAACCTTCTCCTACTTTCCTAATTGCTCGCACTGTGTTTTATAACAGTTGAAGAGTTTTTTCAAGAAATTTCTCTGGAATTGTTCAATTTGATCATTTATTCATCTGCACCTCAGATTTGCGAAGCATAATAGAGAGTTGACCTTACGACTGCTTCAAATATCTTGAACTTGACAGAAAGTACTATCCTACTATTAGAGAACACGGTTCGCCATGACGAATTCAACAAGCTTTGTGATGTATTGGCCTTTTCCTTTAGATGATTGTTGAAGCTCAAAGTGGAATTCAGTTTAACGCCTGGATATTTTATGTCGTTCGTAACTTCTATAAGGTTCCCATTGTAGTACCGCCTTGAGATGAGAATACCATCACCTGTATTAATCGTTAATCGCCATCTGTTGCAGTAAGTCGCTAATCATTAATCATCAACTGTAGGTTTTCGGGAGATTCTGACAGTATTACGACATCATCGGCGTATAATCACCCCTATTATGATAGGCGTTTCACTTGAACGACAAATGTCGTACCAGAAAATCGGTATTGCGAGAGTCGTTAACGTAGTTTAACGCCTTGCGTAACGCCATGTGACATTTAGCGTTCAGTGGAATGTAATTTTTTTGAACGACACCCTGTCATTCTTCGGTATTGCAGCTGTCGTTTTAGTTCAGTTAAACGACTAGTAAAACGCTACTTTTTGGCGACTTTAAATTTGCAAACGCCTAGACTGTTTTACTTGAATAAAAATGTAAGTTGTAGTTGGTTTCTTCTTTTTCTTAAATAACTTTTATTTGACTGAATTTAGGGTGAAAAAAAGCAAATCAGGAGCATATCGATGGAGCAAAATCCTCAACTTGCAACAAATTTTCGACGGGGTGTTTCCCAAACGGAGGACAAAAAAAGAATGAATAGCAGTTAGCGGTTATAATTGAAAAAGGATGCCAGAAGTTAAAATAATTGAGAAACGAAATCATTTCATGCCGTATTTTTCATGTGTGTATATTTTAAAGGTTTGGCTCGATGCAAAATTTTAAGTTTAACAGAATTAAACAGATTCTGTTCAGTAAAAAAGCAAATGGAATTCACTGTAGTTGTAGTTGTAAAGGATTCTTCTTTCTCTTATCAGGTTATTTTTTTCAATATCCTGCGCCCGTCGTTGTAATCACTATACCACTCTATCTCACTGCAATTAACAGAAGAAAACTATTCATTTGCATTTTTTATTCAAAAACAATTTAAATTTCACGACAAAACCAGAATTTCTATTCAAATCCCAATCTGTCATGATCAGCAGATCATGTGGAAGGGGTTTGGATTGTAATTAAGTGGCGTTTAAGTAACGTAATACCGATACTTAAACGCCTAAAAAGTGACTCGACAAATAAAGTGACTATTGTCACTCAAGTGTAACGCCTTTCATAATAGGGGTGAATAGGTCTGTTCGTTGAACTTTCCCCAGGGTTGACCCAGGTTTTCTTGCCAACCCTATGAGTTGTCAAAAAAACCTGGGTTGTCCACTCCTCAAAAAACACTACACAACAAATCACCACACATCCCTGTCATTAAAAAAAAAATACATGCCATTTGACAGCCCTCAAATCGCCACAGCAAAAAGCTAGGGCGAGTTTGGGGAAAACCTATGGCTCAAAAAACACTCAATTTGACATTCATGGCGAATGTAGGTTTCTCAAAAAACGCTTTGTGGCGACCCTAGGGCAACCCCAGGGCTTCAACGAACAAACCTAATAAAACATTTATTACTGTATTGGCTATCCTTATTCCTCCAGGTAGATCGTCAACTATATCGATAACCGATAAATATTTGACGTTTAACTGGCGGCAGGTGGGCGTATAGAGCCGGGTTGAGAGCGTGTCATATTTTTAAGGTGAATGCAAAGTGTACTCAAAAAAATGTGTATTTCAATAATCTGACGATTTAAACGTTTCCATGAGTCACGGCTGATTTTTAAAAATGTAAAAAAAAAACGTGACCTTGAAATACTCGAGCGCGTCAGATTTTTATACAGAGTGTTCAACTAGATGTCTTCGTCTTCCAGGATGATAATCTGACAATTATATGGAGAAGTGCTTTTGGTCTGACAATTTTAAAGTAACAATTATTTGTCGTTTCTATTTTTTATTACTAGATATGGTAAACTTGGGCACATTCATTATCGGGGCACATTCGTCAAAGCTATTTTCGATTGGATGCCTGTTGAATTAAGAAATAAAAATTGCGTTGAATGCATCCATTATTGAACGCACGAACACATTCCTAGTTTGACATTAGTAGTCTCGCATTCAAGAAAGTTGTGTGCAGTTCTGTGTTTTCCCACTCTCCGTTGCTATTTTGAATAATTATGGTAAGTAGTGATTTTCTAAGTGAAAAAATTGCCATAAGGATTGCAGATGTCATTCATTACCAAGTAATACACGTTAGGAAGTCAAATATAGTAAAGGAAAAGTCTGTTTCTCAAATTGTTTAGCACATGTGAAAAATTAAACAATTTTGTGACGTCGGGGAAGATTCGGCATATGGCTTTGAGGCAGTTTGAGCACGTGCCGAATGTATACCGCGAAATTAAGTTTTGATTTTATTATTATGATGAAATTATAAAAGGAAAATCAAAAGAAACTCCATTAACGAAGATTTCATGAAGAAGACAGTTGCGGATATCTTTATGCAGCAAGAAAATACATGACAAAACGTCAAACCTTGCAAATAAGGCTTAAGAAATGGGACCCTTTGGAAGAGCCATCGGACTCCGAAAGTGCAATGAAATTTCAATCGAAGTATACCTCCAAACAAGTCTTTACTAAAGTTCAAGAGGAAGAACTCGTTTCTTATATTTAGAAGTCGGCTTTTCATTGCTTTAGGTTGACTTACAGTTCGTTTCGAAAGCTGGCGTATGAATACATATGCACTGAAGAACAATATACCACGTCCGTGCAATTGGGACGTATCTAAAGGATGCTTCGGAAGATTGGCTATATGGGTTTTTGAAGAGAAATGAAACCAGAAAACATAAGTCTGGCTCGTGTAAAGGCAATTTCAGTTTTAAAACAAGTCACACTAAATGTTTTTCTTTTCTTCTAAATTAGTTATATATCAATATGGAAGTCATTTTGGATATTAACAAATGTTGTGTGGAGCAATGACAAGTTGGACATTTTTTTTTTGAATATTGTACAAAAAAACAGTGGACATTGAACAAAATAGATGAACAAAAATGACACCCAAAAGAGTTAGAAATGTGTCATAAAATGGTTTGCGCCAATCCATAAAGCACTCCCAAATTATGAAGACTGCATACTTAACTGAATTTTGTGAAAAATGGCCCATTGAACAAGATAGTACTCAGCCGACGATATGTATATGAAATGGAAAGTTAACTCTTCATGTTTTCTTTGACGTTTTTTTGGATGCTGAATGATCCCCGTTGAATGACGAAGCTGCCCCGTGCCGGGGAGCTTTCATCAAGCAGAGGTAAGTTTTTAAAATGGTAAGAATTCCAGTACTGTGAATAATATGAAGAATATTTCTTCCAAAAATTAATTACCACTATCAAAACTACCTGTAGAACAAAAAACATGATCTGTTGAGGGTTTTAAAATTGGCAAAATGGGCAAAATGAAAAAAAAGTAACGAATGTGCCCCAGTTTACCATACAATAAAAAAATATGTATGTACAGTACACATTCATGTATACACAAATTTTGATTTGAAACTTTGTTAAAAATACTAAGAAAAAACCTGAAAGTCAATTTTTTTTTAATGTCAATTTTAAGTGGTTATAAGTAAGTTGTGAAGATTTGCCATTGAAAATACACGGAAACTCTGTTTTTTTTATTTTTAAATTTCTATAGCTCAGCGGCATTTCATGGGATCGCTTTATCCGAAAATGTTTTTTCTCAAAATTGAACGCTCTACAAATGTGTTCATTGTGGCAAAGTCGTTACTCATACCGGCCAGGTGGTACGGGCCACTAAACCAGATTTTTCCATAAAATTCACTTTTTTTCGAAGTTATCTCGTAAATAACAAGATCTACGGAAAAGTTATAAATTACAAACTAGCAGAGAGTTTATTTTCCAACAAAAAAGTCTTTTGAACCAAATTGCTAATATCAATATTGAACGAGATATTAACCATCATATATTATACCTTTTATTGATTTCACATTAATCGCCCCAAGAAAAATGCCAGATTATATGTTTTTGTTAGTTCTGATAGGATTACCTTAAAAGTATGTAGCTATAGCAGGGTTTCCGAAACTATTTTGAGCAACAGACCCCTTTTCCAAAATGAAATGATACCTTAGACCCCCAAAGCCAAATTACTTTAAAAATCCTGTCTCAAGTTTTTTACTTACTTTTATAGGTATAGGTACCTAGTATGTAAGCAAGTTTTGCAGTAGTGCAGAAAGAAAACTTTTATGAGATAACAATAAAACATGACGTTACGATGATAGCCGGTATGAAAAATGAAACTCAATAAACATGAAGTGTAATTCATAATTTATTAATGCAGGTTTTTAGAAATCGTGCTCTTAATTGAGAACAAATAATAAATTCATGATTTGAAGAACTAATGCGATGGATGAATATGGTGACTTTCTACCAATCTAGCTAGATCTGGTTTAATATTGGTAAGTTGCAGCCTTAAGTCTCCGCGTTCGTTGGCTTTCAAACGTTTTTTTTTTTTCGTCAAAATGTTTGCAATTACACTGAAGACTTTTTTAACTAAATATGATGATGGAAAAGCGATGAGATATTTTTCAGCAATACTCCACAATGCAGTATAGTGAGTTTCAATGATGTGCTGCAAACAGAACTTCTGATAGCCTTCGTTGAACTTTAGCTTAAGCTCTTCGTCAATTTGGATGGTGATCAACTCTTCTTGCATTATCACACTGGCTTCTTCCATGACTGTTATACTGTGCGAATTTATTACCCACTCAGGAATTTGTAGGTTCAAAAGATCTTCAAACCTTTTGGTAAAATCTTTATGAAGCGCGTCCAAGTGAGCGACATATTATGATAAAATAACATCGCCTTGAAGGATTTCTGTTGATTTCAAAAAATGCGGAAACTGAAAGTATTCTTTTCTGCTAAAATTTTGTTTATAAAGAATAAGTTTTCCCAGAAGCGCCGCCATAATTGATTTTGTTTTGGTCAAGTTGAGATCGGTCATGTAATAAATATCCGTCATAGAATTTTTCAGATTTTTTCCCAAATTCGGAACTTTTGCATTTAGAAACTCCAACACAAACCCAAAAATAGCTGAAAATCTTGCTAAGCAAGCACCTCTTGAAAGCCAATGAACTTCAGTGTGCAAAAGTAACTTAGTAAATATCCTAACAAAACTGAGCGTATAGCCGAGAGTTCAATGAATTGCTTCGAATCTTGTTGACGGTATTTTTAAAGTATTGTCAACTCTGGCGCAATCTAGGACTCAGATTTTTTGCTACTAAATGTTGTCTGTGATTTACGCAGGCAATTGCCGCTTTAAGTGAGCTATAAAACCACGATAACGACCAACCATAGATGGTGCTCCATCAGCATCAGTCGCAACAGAAATAGTTTTTCTCCATAGAATAGCTTTGTCGGTAAAAAACAACGTTCTACCGCCAGAAAAATGGATTCTCCTCTGGTATCAGTTTCCAGATATATGGAAAAAAACAGCTCTCGGCACATATTTTCATCTATGATATATCAAACGTATCCTAACAACAGAGCTTCATTGCCGGGTACTGTAGACTCGTCTAACTGGAAAGAGAATTTTCTGGTCTGCAATAAATTGCATAAAATGTTTTCCACGTCGCGACCCATCTCGTCTATTCGTTTGTTCGCCATGGCGACCCATCTCGTCTATTCGTCTCTGAACGGTGTTATTGCTCAAGGGTATTCTTTTAATAATATCTTGAGCGGGTTTATGCAATACATTGTTGAGGAACTCTGCATGGGCTGGTAAAATAAGCTGCTGTACTGTACTGTCTACATTTTTTATCGTGTCTGCGATCACACCGCCAAAAATGATTAAAACTACTACTTATAATATCACTATTTATACAATACTATGTAATTTTTCTTATACACATGTTTAAAATGTTTCATTAAAGTTTTCATTCTTTAAAATGGCAAAAGTAACGCAACACTATCTTTGAAGTTTAAAATAAGAAAATGTGTTAAGTGGGTCGATTGGAAAACTTGTCGACCCCCAAATTCAGATTTCGTTTTTGTCGACCCCTGAGAAACCGATATCGACCCCTTGGGGATATCTTTTGAATCTTTGGGAATCAAATACAGTCCTCCCCGGATAAGTCGTAAGGGAAAGTTAGTAATTCAAACCCAGTTACGTGCCTCCTGATAAAAGGGCCGCTTTAGTACCTTAAAAGCGTTCGTAACCGAGGAAGTATGTAGTATTGTTTGTATTTTTATTGGTCATTGATGATATTTCAATTGCTGAAGTCAGTTGTGTTTCTGTACTGATTTTGAAAAAAAAAAAACAAGGAATGTTTGATTTTTATTTTGTGTAAGCATTGTATATGAAAACTGGGTCTATGAAATAACTCCCACGAAATAAGTCCCACTTTTAAAAACGAAGTAGGTCCCACCAAAAATTGCTATTTTGAAAGTGGGAGTTATTTCGTTTTTAAAAGTGGGACTTATTTCGTCAGTTGGTGGGACTTATTTCGTTACGCGTTTTTATTTTAAGTGGGACTTATTTCGTTTTGAGTGGGAATAAATTCGTTTTGTAAAGTGGGAGTTATTTATTTTTTTCTTATGCAAAAAGTTATATATTGGACATTTCGTAAAAGGGACAACCATAATTGGTTGTGGCACTTAATTCATTTAAGAAATATATTATTCAAGGGGGAGTTATTTCATTTTGAGTGGGAGTTATTTCATTTCAAGTAAATTTTTAAATCATTTCATTTTGGTGGGACTTATTTCGTTTTCAAAAGTGGGACTTATTTCGTGGGAGTTATTTCATTTTTTTTAAGCAATTTTTGGTGGGACTTATTTCGTTTTTAAAAGTGGGACTTATTTCGTGGGAGTTATTTCATAGACCCATGAAAACTATAGTAGAATGTAAAATGACTAGCAGCGCCGCGGTTATGCGCAGGCGCTCTAACTCTACGGGGAGAAATTCATTGGTGGTTGTCAAGACTAGGGAAAAAGAGAAAAGAATTTTAAAATTTCTTAAATTGCTAAGAGAAAATACGATTTGTAAATAGAGATGAGGATTGCGTAGACCATATGAAATTGTACTCAGTGCAAGCTGCGCGATATATGTAGGACACAGGAAAAAATGAGATTGTATGTAAGCTTAAGAGCTTAAGTAGGTAGACAATTGGAAGCTTATGTGTAATGAATGTTACTGATGGTTGGTGTAAGGCAATAGGAAATGTGTATGCCTGTAAATGTACAAGCTACATAGAAATGTTTTTGGCGCGAGTCAATGAAAATTCAGTTTATAAAGTTCGTCATTGGCATTCGCTTTGTAAATTTTTTAGCTACAAAGTTTTTGTTAAAGTTGTGCTTGATACATAATTAAATTGTTTCAACAACTAATAAGTGAAGCGCATCTTCTAAAAACTATTGTTCTAGTAAAGTTACTGTGATTTTGAAAACCGAATTACTAAGGGCCAGTTGCTCAATCGAATCATAAATTTAAGTTCTACATAAAGTTTTCATTTTTGTATGAGACGTTCCGGAATTCTTAAGTTCTACATAAAATCCCCATACAAAAGGAGAACTTTATGTAGAACTTAAATTTATGATTCGATTGAGCAACTGGCCCTAAAACAAATAAGTGAAGTGTTTCTTCTAGTGAAGTTACAGTGAACTTGGCAACAAAACAAATACACAAGTGAAGTGTTTCTTCTAGTGAAGTTACAGTGAACTTGGCAACCGAAGGGAGTTAGAGAGTATTGCAGTAAGTGACCATTGGCGATTTCTGGAAGTTTTTTTTAAAAATTTGAAATTTGTGAATGGTCTTTTTTGCACATTGTATAATCTACATTTTATAAATAAAAATAAATATTTTTGAAACTAAATTTTTATAATAGGAAAAGTTGGCATATTACCGTTATTATTGTTATTATCATTTTTAGTATTACTATCACTATTATTATTATTATTATTATTATTATTATTATTATTATTATTATTATTATTATTATTATTATTATTATTATTATTATTATTATTATTATTATGACCGCGAGGCAAGGATTAAACATAGTAAATGTAGGAAACACCCCTACTTTTAGGAGGCCAGGACATATAGGTAGCATCCCAGACATTACTTTTGCAACGGAAAGAACATCTGCAAAGATTAAAAACTGGCGAGTCATTGAGGACTTTACAGGCAGTGACCATCAGTACATAATTTTTGATTTGGGAGAACACCAGCAGCCAAATGAAATCTATAGACGGAGTCCAAGATACAACGTTAGCAAGCTAAACGCAGACATTTTTAAATCCGTTATCGAAGATAGAGCAAGCACCACGCTCCTCACCCCGGTACATGCAGAAGCAAATGCTGCAGCAACGATGTCGCTCATTCAGCTCGCTTGCGATTTTTCGATGCCTCGAACTCGTGGCACAAACAAAAAACGAAACCCAGTGTACTGGTGGACAGAGGAGATATCTGCACTCCGGCGGAGATGCCTGCAACTTCGGCGTAGAGTCACAAGGGAACGCAGAAGAGGAGCTGAGTCTGCAGAATCTATAGAAGCTGCCCTAGCAGAGTTTCGAGGTAAGAGAACAGAGCTCAAAAAGGCTATCAATTTGAGCAAAAAACAAAAATGGGAGGACCTCCGCCGCGACATAAACAATGACCCCTGGGGACTGGGATACAAGATTGTTATGCGGAAACTCGGGGCTCAGACAGCACCCCCCGTTCTCAATGAAGAAAAGATGAACCGCATCGTTAACTCTTTATTCCCATCCCACCCGACCAGACCACCCGACATCACAGTGGTTCAAGGACACGAAATCCTACCATTCAGTGAGGAAGAATTGAGCATAGCGGTAAAGTCGCTACAAAACAAAAAAGCTCCAGGCCCCGACGGAGTCCCCGCAGAAGCTCTAAAAGTAACCGCCCAAACATGTCCCCGACTACTCCTGAACATGTTCAACAGCTGTCTCGAGGAAGGTGTGTTCCCCAAAATTTGGAAACAACAACGCCTCGCACTGATTAGCAAAGGCAAAGGAGATCCAGACTCCCCATCGGCATACAGGCCACTATGCATGCTGGACACCGCCGGTAAACTTTTTGAAAAGTTAATAAAACCACGGCTAGCAGCGGCAGTGCAAACATCAGGTGGCTTGTCGGAGAAACAGTATAGCTTCAGAAGAGGAAGATCTACAATCGGAGCTATTAAAGAAGTTATATCTGCCACCCAAGTTGCTCTGGATGTGCGAAATGCCTTCAATTCGGCCAGATGGAGCGATATTCTTAATGCTCTCGAAAGCAGATTTTGCATACCCACTTACCTCTCACGAATATTGAAGGACTACCTCAGAGATCGGGAGTTGATCTTCGAAACTGCAGAAGGGACCCGAAGAAAAGATGTGACAGCAGGTGCTGCTCAAGGATCAATCTTAGGACCAGATCTCTGGAACATCTCATACGATGACATCCTACGTATGAATATGCCCGAAGACACCTTCCTAGTTGGTTACGCCGATGACATCGCAGCGGTGATTACGGCAAGAGACACCGAAAATGCGCAAAGGAAATTAAATCAGGTCATGCGACGAGTCAATTCTTGGATGGCTGATCACGGGCTTAGTCTGGCAACTGAGAAAACGGAGATAGTTTTGCTAACGAAGAAAAGGATCCCAACTCAAGTCGAATTTCAAATTGACACCGGAGTCATACAAAGCGGCGCAGCTGTGAAGTACCTGGGATTGAGGCTTGACACCAGACTAACGTTTTGGCAACAAATAAAAACAGCAACGGAAAGAGCCGCGAAAACGACAGCTTCACTCAGCAGACTGATGGCAAATGTAGGTGGACCAACTGCCAGCAAGCGCAAGCTGCTGATGTCTACCATTCATGCCGTTCTTCTGTACGGAAGTGAAATATGGGCAGACGCTCTAAAACAGGAGAAGTACCGAAAGCAGATGGCAGCGGTACAAAGACGTGGAGCCCTGCGAATAGCAAGCTCATACCGAACAGTGTCAGAACCAGCCGTCCTTGTGATCGCAGGCGTGACCCCTATCGATCTGCTAGCTGCAGAAAGAAAGTACGCATATGAAAAGAAAGCGGAAATCGGAACAGAAGCGGCTTACAAGGAGGCTAAAGAGTTGACAAAACTGAAGTGGCAAGAGCGCTGGAGTTCAGAAACTAGAGGGCGATGGACCGCAAGGCTGATTAGGAACGTGGCTGAGTGGAATGACCGGAAACACGGGGAGATAAACTACTACGTAACACAGTTACTCACCGGACACGGATATTTCAACGCCTTTCTCCACAAAATTGGCAAACAGAGCAGTTCATCGTGCCAGTACGGGGACTCACAAGAAGATGACGCAGAACATACCTTCTTTGGCTGCAGAAAATGGGAAAACCTCCGTCAGGATCTACAAGCAACGACTGGAGAAATTACACCGGAAAACATAGTGCAAAAAATGCTGCTTAGCTATGAAAAC